>CM062815.1:714033030-714184914 GCA_031772625.1 Pinus tabuliformis
TAGCTTGACTTCTCTTTCTTCTCTACGTTTCTCTAAAGACTCTATATACTAATAGAGGCTCTGTAGAGTAATTGTACTAGGTCTACCTTTGGTAATCTTTGGTAATTGTGGTGAATTATTCATACTTGAAAATATATGAGTAGATATGTATTAGAAAAATATAAGGAATGTGTGCACCTGATATCAGCAACCCAGACCGCAGACACACGTGCCCCAGATTGTTTTTCTATTACCGCAGAGAAATCGTGAATTATTATCGCAGAGAGATCGTAAATTATGACCGCAGAGATCGTAAATTATTACCGCAGAGAGATCATAAATACATCACCCTAAATTATTACAGTGGAGA
The DNA here is from genome assembly GCA_031772625.1 of Pinus tabuliformis. NCBI lineage: Eukaryota > Viridiplantae > Streptophyta > Pinopsida > Pinales > Pinaceae > Pinus > Pinus tabuliformis. The sequence continues at coordinate 714,033,380 of CM062815.1, forward strand.
GATCGTAAATACATCACCGTAAATTATTACTGCAGAGAGATGGTAAATACATCACCCTAAATTATTACTGTAGAGAGATCGTAAATTAATATCGCAGAGAGATCGTATATACATCACCCTAAATTATTACCGTAGAGAGATCGTAAATACATCACCCTAAATTCTTTAATATTTAAATTGAAAATAAAAAGATTATTTTCTAGTATTCTAAAAATAAATTTATATAAAATAATTTTAATAAAAACTATAAAAAAACATTAATAATTAAAAATAAAATTATTATTAAAAAACGAATCATCCATTTATTATCCCAAAAATAAGGGTTGCATAATAGCTAGTACGCTTAGCTTAAATATGGTTTAATGAAACAAAAAAATAACAAAAAATGGATTTCATCACAAAAATAAGACAACTACTAAAATATTGTGTGTGTGTGTGTTTTTTTTTTCTCGGCAAATGCTAATTCTATTAACTGGAAAACAAAGTAAAAATACAAGGGGGCGAGACCTCGGGAATCATCCTCCGAGGGCACTCAAAACAACATAAACTATCCCTTGTGAGGGAAGAACCAGAAACATGAGCAAGAGAACAGATATTGCCACCAGGAATTAACCGAGGAAACATGAAGAGGAGGTGAAAACCGTCTGTCTAGAGCATATGACCAGAGCACGAGATCATTACATTGCTCAAAATTCCAGAGACCATTACAATGCTCAAATTTCCAGAAGAATTTTACAATAATAAGCAACATAGAGAAAATTAAGTCCGCATGTCTAAAGATTTCCGACTCGAGCTGCGTCCAAAACCGCTTGAGCTTGATTATGTTAGTCATCCAGAAAACAAAAAGGAAAGGGCCCAGATGGCCTCAAAATGCATTATCCTCATGCTGAGGTTCCTCCACCACCGAATAGACGTTATCCTTCAATGCATCCTCATGTCCAACATCTTCCTTGCCTGGGTGCCTCATCAGGGGGCGTGTGTCACTATCCATCTCTTCCCTAATCCTTGAGATAGCAGTTTCCGGAGGCAGAGAGGCACCGGGAGCCTCGCTCCTTTCAAGTCTCTCCCCCTGATCTTTCGCCAGGATTTCCCCTGCATTATCCTGTCTGTTGCTTTGACCACTTGCTCCTTTGAAAGCTTCCTAAGAAGGCTCAGACATCAGGCACACCCGAATTGAAGGCGGAACTTCTTCTTCAGAGAAGAGAATGGTGATATTGGCAGTGATTACAGGTCTATTCAAATTGCTCTGAAAAGTGAAATGAGTTGGAACCCATGATACGGAATTGGATTGTGAGCAGGATCCATAGAGCTGGAAGCCGGCTGTTTTCCACGCCCTCCCTGACTTCCCCCGGAATGACTCCGCTTGCTGTGGCGCACCATGATGAGGCGAGTCTGCAGAGGCCGAGACCGAAGGGTGATGAAACAATCCGAAAAACCAAAAGCAGAACCCAGAGAGAGGTTACACAAGACAGGAACCAACTTAAGACACGAACGACAGTACTGTAAATGCAAGGAGAGCGATGCAGGAAAAGTAGCAGGGGAAGTTGAAAGCTTGCCAAAGTTTCCAGAGACCATACCGCTATCTAAACGCCACACTTTCCCAAGCCATAGGTGAGCAAGAAACTGAATACACAAAGAAAACTCACCGTTGTTTGCAAAGAACAACCAGCGCCCGAAACCCACTTCCAGCTTTAACCAGAAACACGAAGGCAGGGCGCTTACAGTGGTAATGAAATCCCTGAATGCCATGGATAAAATAACCAAAGCCATACCTTGAACGAGACAAGTAGTAAATGCAGAGAGCGTGCCAAATCTTTTGCTCTGCAAATGATCCCTCAGGAACCAAGTGACCGCTTGAATGTCACACCCATCAACCAAATAAGCTTCTGGAGAATTGCGCGGGTCTACGTCTAGCAATACCTAGCACCTCCATCTGTCCTGTGAAACATTAGGACACATTGATTTCACCCGCATCCGGGTTACTAAAATATTGTGTCATTGAATATCATCACCAAAAATTAAAAAATATGATTAATAATATTGTTTATATTATTTTTAATTTTTATTAATAGATATAATTATTTATAATTAATTTTATTAAAATATGTTTTGAATATAATAATAAGTCACAAAATTATAATTTAAATAATAGAAGAAAAAATCAAAAATAAAAAAGTTAAATAAAAATAAAAATAAAAAAACTAGTAACTAATAGAAATGGAAGTTACTAAACAACCCATAATAAAACCTCAACCAATCACCTTACAAATAAATAAATTTCAATAATAGTAAAAATTGAATTTCTAATGTTAAACTATGGATAAGTCTCATAACTTTTTGGTCAAAGACAAACTAATACCCAGTGAAACACAAAATTAAATGCTTTATACCATGTAGCGGTGGGTATAACAATTAACATGTAAATAAAAGTTAAACATAAAAGTTTTTCCTTATATCCCTACCTAAATATCTCTCAGAATATGAAATATATGAAGAAGTGAATTCTTTTGGCTCATTATTGGCTAAATTTTATGTATTTTAAATTTCTTAATCAGAATTTATATTTAGAATTAATTTTAATAATCACATATAAATTATTATTATTTCAATTATATATAAAAATGATTTAATAATTTTTCAAACAAAAAACAATATATAGATATAAAATAAATAAATAAATAAAAATTAACATAACTAGCCCAATATTATTTTGAATTTTCGAATTATTTTGTGTGTGTGTAAGTTTGGCAGTACTTCCTCTTTCTATTAATTTTATATAGGCATGTAACAAAAAAAAAGTCTGGTGGCCTCAACCTGCCCTAGGGAAACCAGGTTTGTTGGCCACTGATCAACGTCATATGTCGTCCAAAATTTAAACAGTTTGAGAATATCCATCCATGCTAAATATACTATTGTATCTATTGTATACTTAATCCTTCGACTTTTAAAGTAAATACTATCTGACATAAAACCAAAAATTACTTTCTTCTACTCTGCGTCAGTCATCAGATGACTCAATAGGGGTCGGGTCCTTTGCACTTAACCCAGGCACTTCATTCTGCAGCAAGGTTTGAATTTGTTTTTCAATTCGACCAAAACAAAGGTTCTGATGATATTGTTGTACCTGCACCGCCTGAATCTCCTTTTGGATATCCTTTAGGCTTGGCTCCTCTTGACGAGCTTGCATTGGTTCTTCCCGGTCCCTGTGTGTTGTCATGGCCTTGGCCAGCAGGTTCTTCATGACCTAGTGCTATTGGATTGTCTGTCTAAATAGTGTTTGTCGGCCCCTGGTGTGCCTCGGAACTATGAGCAAGGGTTCTCATTCCTCTGTTGGAAGCACTTTTGTCGCAACATTGACATTTACCTCTGCTTCCCATGTTGAAATTATGGCTTTTACCTAAGCTAGAGTTCCTCCATGGTATGCATGCATTAGGTTATGCATGTTTTCCTCTCTAGTTTCCTGCCCCTTTTCGTTGGGTCTTGCTCACCGAAGCCATTGACACCTTCATTTTCTTTTATGTCTGTTTTCTAACCTGACGGCCCCCTTTTCTTCCCTATGTCACTTCTGCCTTCACCATTTTATTTTCCTTCTTAAATTCTTTCAGTCCCCCACCCCTCTCTTGTTCTTTCCTGCTTCTGGTATCAGAGCGTTGGAGTTAGAATGGCAGAAGAGTTAAATAAACCTGTAAGGGTAGCATAAGTACAAACATTATAACCAGTCCATATTTCATTTGTGGCCTTCAGCCTTTCCATGTAAATCACCTTTACAGAATAACAAATTTAAATTTGCAGGAGATGACCCAGGTACCCCCCAGTCCCTTCCCATCTTTCCTTCATCCTTACTGTGCGCAACAGTAAGATATTCTCTTCCCTCCACTGCTTAATTCCCCCCTTAGGGTCGGCCAACTTGGTTCCAGGATGAGGTCCAATGACACCTGGGATTTATGACAGGCAAGGTTTGGGGTGACCAAAACAAGAAATGCAGGAGTTTGGCTTAGTTCTAGCTGAAATTGCAAGCCCACTGGAGTCGTGATGCCCCAACTCCTCCCTCCTACCCTTAAGGATTTTGATGTGACCCTGCAATCTACCTTGAACTAGAATGACAGAGAGAGATGTTAAGAGCCTACTCAAAGCTCCCCCCCCGGTTGGACTTACGGGCCTCTACCCAACCATATCGCCATTTCCACCAGAATTTATTTGCCATGGCGGAATTACCAGCCGCACTAGGGTTCCAGTCCCCCACCTCCCTATTGATGCCCTGCTGCTTCTCAAGATTACCTAGGAGCCATGCTGAGACCAGTTGGTCGAGCTTACCACAATTAAGGTTCCCCAACACCCCTTTCCTACCCCCTTGGATTTGCATGTCTCCCACTAACCAGACTAACCAGACTAAGCATATCTTCCACTTCCCATACCCCCCTTGCACCCCTCATTGGTTCTGGAGACTACCAGACCACCGCAGGCTCTCATGGGAGCCTCGGCCCCTTCTATATCCCAATCTGCGGGTTTTCACAGTGGCCATTACCAATTTCATTCCCCAGGATCCGAGAGTCCCTCCTAACCCTCCATAGATCCCCTCTTTCCCCCACAACCTTCCATAAATTGCAGCAAATAAAAAACTAGACATTAACAGCAGAAGACTGAACCAAAATTCTCGCAGTCTTCCATATATTGCAACAAATAAAAAACCAGACATCAACAGTAGAAGACTGAACCAACATTTTCATGAAACATTCGAAACCACCACCATTCGATACCAGACCAACCTCTAATCTTGAAGCATTGGTTCCATATCTAGACTTGGGTAGGCTTGAACTACATACCAGTCTCCTTCAAAGTCGTTGAAAGCGAATTCTAGGTGCAAACGACAATCCCTTCTCCCGCAGGCCTGGTTCTCCTCTCGACTTCCAGTCTTGTCGCCTGCCACCCGTTTCCTCCTCCAGCCTTGCATGCATGCACTAAACTCCCTCGCCACCTTTCTGCCTTGAAAACTTACCCACCTAACCTTTTGTTTTCCTAATGTTGCCTCCACCTGCCTATCTCTCTCGGTACCTCCTACCATGCTCATGTGGGGTACTTGGGTGGGTCGCCCACGTACCCTGTCCATTTGTCCTTCTCCCATGTCAACGATCCACTTTTGGATCCCCTCTCCCTTCACACCCCGATCGGGGGCCTTGTCTTCCTTCCCTGTCCTTTTTCAGAATCTCTCTCAAAACATTCATTCCTTCTATATGGTTTGTCTCATTCCTGGGGGTGTCCAGGTTGTTTCCCGGATTACCATAACCCAAATTTTCTAGGAAATAAGCTGTCGCATTCCCCGAACGACGAATGTGTGTTGGAATAAGGTATGTTATCCCTTTCATGAGGATTCCTATTTCCTGGACTAATCTTACCGTTCTCTAGCTCTTGCTAATTTTTTCCCAATGGGTACCCTGCTGGAGTTTTTTCACAGTGTCTATCACTAATGTGGAATCTCCTTCCACCACCAACTTCTAAAATCTTTCTCTTCTTGCAATTTCCAATCCTTGTTTGAGTGCATTGAATTCTGCCTCATTGTTTCTCATGATTCCACAGTCCATTGCAAACAACTGGATTGTTTGGCCATGGTGATCTCTGAATATTCCTCCAAATCCAGCTTCACCAGGGTTTCCTTTGGCAGCTCCATCAAAGTTTAGTTTTATGAAGTCCTCAAGAGGGTAAGTGAAGTATGATAAGGATTGAGGTGGGGGAGGTTTTATCTTCCATGAGCTTGGCATCAGCATTTGCAGGGTTAGGTTGATCATTGCCAGGATTTGACTCTCCTGGGGCATTGCTTCCCAGTCCTTTGGATACCATTTCTCTGCCAAAATAGTTTCACAAATATTTTGTTTGATAATCTTCCACACTTCCGTTACCGTCTTTTTTTCATCTTTGAAAACCCTTCTATTTCTTTCTTTCCACACCGCCCACAGGAGAAATCCTAAAGAGATGTTCCAGGCTCGGTTGAGGATGGGACTCTTGTAGATTTTCTTCCTCCAATTTTCCATTGTTGTTTTTGTGCTTGAGTAATCTCTATCTGAATGACCAAAGAGAATTTCATGATTCTGCCATAGGACGTTGCTATAGGTGTAGGAGTTCAGTAGATGTTCCATCGTTTCCATTTGGGCTTCGCATATACAACAAACAGAAGGTCCCTAAACCTCTCTTTTTTGAAGTTGGTCCCATGTGAGAGCTCGGCCATGGAGGACCACCCAGAGGAAAAAAGCTACCTTCAGCCATAAATGATCCTTCCATATTCGTCCCCATATGGGTAAACCTTGTTGTTGTTGGTGTTCTGCTTTTAGGTAGTAGCCCTCTTATATTGTAAACATACCCTTAATTCTGTATCCCCACCTTATGATATATGTTCCTTCTATTATCGTTATTCTTCTGGAATTGACCTCTTTGTCATATGTTTTCCATTGGGGAGAATCTGGTACTTCTGGCCAGTGTTGTCTCCTTTTCCACTCTCTCCATGTTGATCTTTCATCTACTTCCCAAAATTTATTCACAGTCTGGTTTGCTGGTCGATTTGTGTACAGGAAGATTTCCGCTAGGTCCTGTTGACTAAAGAGTTTTTCCCTCTGTTTCTAGGCATCTTGCCAAAACCTAGCCTTATCCCCTCCCTTGATCTCCCAAAAGCTATGGTTTCTTATCAAATCTTTATTTTCTACTGCTAGGTTCCATATGGTCGATCCCCTTGTATTTACCTGGGTTCTCAATCTTCCTTCTGTCGTCCTAGGAATTCCATATTTCCTTTCCCATATTTCTTTCCATAAGTCATTACCTCCCTGTATCCATCTCCACCAAAGCTTTGCCCCCATTACCTGGTTCAGAGTGTAAGGGTCCTAAGGCCCAAACCCCCTACTGTTCTGGGCTTCGTTAACCAGTTCCAAGAGAGGAGAGCCCATTTATTTGTTGTTTGAGGCCCTTGCCATAGGAATTTTTTGAAGATATTTGTCATGTCATTGCATACAGTTTTGGGCGTTGCTAGACCTGAAAGTTGGTAAATAGGAATGGATTGCAGCACCACCTTTAGAAGGGTGACTCTGCTGGCCATGTTAAGGGCTCGAAAGGTCCAGTTTTGAAGGCGACCTTGAATCCGATCCAGGAGAGCCTTCCAATTTTCCACTCTGAGCGGATTAAGGCTTAAGGGGATACCCAGGTATTTCGAGGGTAGGGTTCCTATTCGAAAGCCCATTATTCTTGCTAGGAAGGCTTGGGATTGAGCAACTGTGTTGAAGAAAAAGATATCAGACTTTATTGATCTGGGTTCCTAAGGCATTCATGAAATCTTGAAGGATAGCCAAGAGAGACCTTGCTTCCCTGAGGGTGGCTTGACATAACATCATAATGTCATCAACAAATTGTTGATGAGTTAAAGGAAGGTCGTTTCCCCACACATGAAGACCTTTGAATTGTCCTTCTTGGACTTTAGCTTTGACATATCTTCCAAGGCCTTCTACTGCTAGGATGAACAAGAAAGGGGAATCAGGTCACCTTGTCTTAGCCCCCTTGTTGCATTTGAAAGCCTCAGAGGGTGCTCCATTAAGAAGGATTGAAAACACAGTGGTAGATATAAAAGACGAGATCCAGTTTATCCATCAGGAATCAAAGCCAAAGGCTTTCAATATACTCAGAAGGTAGGTCCAGCTTAAGCAGTCGTAGGCTTTCGACATGTCTAACTTGATCATCATTCCTTTGGATTTGAGACTCTTTAGGGAGTGGATGGCTTCTTGAGTTGTTACTATACCATCCAAAATTTGGCGTCCTTTGACAAAACCAATTTGTTCTTGGGAGATTAAGGCCGGAAGGATCGGTTTGAGCCGATTTACCATTATAGTTGAGAGGATTTTATATATTACGTTGCACAATGCTATAGGTCTAAACCCCTGGGGCTCTTCATAATGATCTGATTTAGGAATAAGGGCTATGAAAGTGGAGTTTAGGGCAGGATGTACCTTTTTTGTTCTTCTAGATTCTTCAACTACCTCTAGGATGTCTTTTCCTAGAATGGGCCAGGTTGCTTGAAATATTTTTGCAGTAAAACCATCTGGTCTTTGCGCTTTATTTTTTGCCAGTCCTTTGACCACCTCCTCCACTTCTTCCAAAGTGACAACTCTCATGAGGCCCAGGTTCTGGTCCCTGCTTACCAGCTGAGGTATGTGCCTGGTTATCTGGTCTATGGCTTCTGACATGTTAGGATTTGGTTCTAACATGATGTTTTGGAAGTGGTTCACCAGTAAATTTTCCATCTCATCATTTTGAACTATCTGGTTTCCTCCCGGATCTAGCAATGAGAATATTCGATTGTATTGTCTATGTTGTATCATAGATTTGTGGAAGAAGCGGGTGTTTCTTTCTCCCTCCCGGAGCCATTGGACTCTCGACTTTTGTTTCCACAAGATCTCTTCTTGCTCCCTTCTTTCACAATCCTGGTCAAAAGTCTGCCTTCTTCCTCCACTAAGGATCCCGAGCAACCGTTTTTTATCATCTGTTGTTGGACTTGTTGCATCCTAGCCTGGAGTTGTTCCTGATCATGCTGGATGTTTCCAAATTCCTCTTTGTTCCATTTCTTAATCTTGCCCTTGAGCTCCTTCAGGCGTAGCTGGAATGTATGCATTATGTTCCTCCCCTGTTTTTTACTCGATGTCCACCATTCCTTAATTTTGTCTAGGAAGGCAGGATCTCGTAGCCAAAAGGCTTCAAACCGGAATGACCATTTGTGCTACCCTTGTTTCAGGTCTACTTCCAACCAGATTAGCCAGTGGTCGAATCCCATGTAGGGCAAGATCGACGCTTCATAGTATACATCCCTGCTTATCAAGTCTTCAGTTGCCAAGAATCGATCCAACCTGGATGTTATTTGGCGGGTTCCTCCCCTGCGGTTATTCCAGGTATGAGTTCCATTGATGGTTGGAATATCTACTAGTTGCAGCTCCGCTTGCATGTCCTTGAACTGCTCCATTTCTGGTTCTTCTCTTCTTATCCCTCCTTTTTTCTCTGCTAGTGAAGTTATCAGGTTGAAGTCCCCTCCTATCAACCATAGTTTTTCTGTATGCATTTGGCATAGTTTCCTAATGCTCTGGATGAAGCTTTCTTTCTCTCCAGGAGTGTGAGGGCCATATATTGTTGAGATGAGAATCCATTCTCTGGTCCCTATATTGTGAAATATACCAGTCAAAATTCTTGGCATTCCTATCCAGTAATCTACCATTACCTCTGCGGGGTTCCACAATATTGCAATTCCTCCTGCACTTCCTTTTGCATCTAGTGCTACTGCTTCATATCTAGGCTTCATTTTCCTGAGAATTTCCTCTATTTTCTCTCTTGCTACCTTAGTTTCCTAGAGGAGCACTAATTGTGGCTTCTCCCTTTTCAATCGATCTTGTAGGTATCTCTGTTTACCTCAACTGTTAAGGCCCCTCACATTCCATGAGATAACTATCATTGGGTAACTTTATTGAGTTGTTGGAATACTGCTGAGAGCAGTATTACCCTTCCCATGTTTACCAACATCTCTCCCATTATTTGTATTGACTCTTGTAGATTTCTCTGTCCCCTTTTCTTCCCTCCTTTGCTTTGACTGTGTTGTTCCTGTGAGCTGTCTTGTTGCATGCCTAACTGCTCCGCTATATCTCCTTGTCTCTGTCCTTGATTAGCCATGTATTGTTGGAAGGTTTCTTTATACAATTTCTTTTGATCCTCTGGAATGAATATTTCATCAAGGTGCCTCCACTCATTCAAGAGTCTTTTCATTACTACTTCCTCTGTGCTCAACTCTTCCCTAGTTGCATCGATTTCCATTATTGTGAGATCTACTAGTTTCAACTCTTCTTTTTTTGTCAAATCTATTTGGGTTTTTCTCTTCGGGGTGGTGTTAGGAAACCAACTCATAAAAAGATAGAAAAGATAGATCAACGCCTTAGAATTCAGCCTCTTCGAGGGGGCAACCTCCTTTACATTACACCAATGAACAATTTTTGGATGCTACAAATGACTAAACCTCCCTTCTATATATAGGAGTCTAAGGGGTCACAGTATAATCAAGTCGACATAACATTAATAACATAAGGGCACAAAAATAACAATAGTGGGTTTCTATGGGGCATACTAATAACAATACGGGGACAATAGGGGTGCAATAATAACAATAAGGGATACAATAATGACAATAGTAATGGGGGAATCACTAGTATTATAGGGGCCTAACATGCTCCTCTCCTTCCGAAAAGTGTTGTCCTCAACGCTTGAGTAGTTCTTGATGCTTCTGTATAAAATTCTCATCCTCCCATGTGGAATCTTTAGTGGATAAATTCTTCCACTTGATGAGATACTCCAAAATTGATCGATTCTGTAGCTGTCGAGTTCTTGTTTTTGTGAATGCTTCCGATTCCAATACGATTTTTCCTTCCTCGTCAAGTTCTGGCAATATTGTTTGAACTGGGAGCTTGCCATTTATAATCTTCTTTAAACATGAAACATGGAAAATTGGGTGCACTTGGGAAGCTGCATGAAGCTCCAATTTGTATGCCATAGTACCAATCTTTTGCAACACCTTGTACGGACCATAATATTGTGGTGATAATTTATTATCCTTATTAGCTTGCTTGAGGGACATTTGTTTATATGGTTGTAGCCATAGGAATACCCAATCACCTACATCCAAATTTCTTTCGCTGCGATGTTGATCTGCCTGTTGTTTCATTCTATTCTGCACCAATGTGAGGTTATCCTCTAAGAGTTGGAGAACTTGTTGTTGATGCTCGATGTGATGTTCCATTGCTTGAACCTTAGAACTTTCTCTTAAATATAATGTGATGGATGGTGGATGATATCCATAAAGTGCCATAAATGGGGTCATTTTTGCTGCAGTATGGAAGGAAGTGTTATACCACAATTCAGCCAGAGGCAACTATTTGACCCATTGTGTCTGTTTATCAGATACAAAGCAACGAAGATATCCTTCCAAACATTTGTTTACTATCTTAGTTTGCCCATCAGATTGAGGATGATAAGATGAGCTATGAGCTAACTGAGTACCGAGACAAGAAAATAATTTTTTCCAAAAATTCTTAGTGAAAATGGGATCTCTGTCGCTTACAATAATCTTTGGGTTTCCATGTAGCTTTTGAATTGTTTCCATAAATGCAGTAGAAACTGTATTGGCTTTAAATGGATGTGATAATGCACAAAAGTGTTCATACTTGGTAAGTCTGTCAACTACCACCATGATGACACTCTTTCCTTCGGACTTGGGTGAACCTGTAATAAAATCCATTGAAACCTCCTCCCAATGTTGGCTTGGAATGGATAAATGTTGTAATAGTCTTGGGGTCTTAATTGTTTCAACTTTATTTTGTTGGCAAACCAAACATTCTGCCACAAACTTTTGAATATCTGATTTAAGGTCATCCCAAAAAAATTCCTTCTTAACTCTATGGTAAGTTTTTAAAAATCCCGAGTGCCCTCCTAAGGGACAAGTGTGCAATTCCATAAGAATATTTTATTTGAGTTGGGAATTCTTACATAGGTATAAGTGATCTTTGTACCATAACGAATCATTTTTCTAGCTAAATGTATCTAATGTACTGGGATATTGTTGTAACTTTCAAATGAGTGCCCACACTTCTTCATCATTCTTCCATTCCTCCCTTGCTTCGTTTATCCAATCTGGTTGGATAATAGAAATGGCGCACAATAATGCTTCCACATCCTCATCCTTTCTTGAGAGTGCATCTGCCACAACATTTTGCTTCCATTTTTTGAGATGATTTCAAAGTCATAACCCAACATTTTTGTGACCCATTTTTGTTGCTCTTTAGAGGATAATTTTTGTTCTAAAAAGTATTTAAGACTATCATGATCCGTTTTTACCTTGAAGTGTCTTCCCATTAGGTAGGGTCGCCATTTCTTAAGAGCATGTAGTACTGCAAACATTTCCTTCTCAAAAATAGCTTTGTGTAAATACTTTCCCTTGATTGGAGGACTTTAGAAAGCAATGGGTCTTTCATCTTGCATTAAAACAACACCAATTCCATTTCCTGAAGCATCACATTCCACAATAAAGGTTTTTGTGAAGTCTGACGTAGCCAAGACCGGTGCTTGGCACATTGCCTCTTTAAGATGTTCGAAGGCCTTTGTTGCTTCTGGAGTCCATGAAAATGCATCTTTCTTCAATAATGTTGTTAGAGGTGCTGCTATTCTCCCATAATTCTTAACAAACTTGCAATAATACCCTGTCAACTCGAGAAATCCTCGCAGATGCTTTATGGATGTGGGGATTTTCCATTCCTTAATGGCTTTAATTTTGCTAGGGTCTACCTTAACACCTTCATGAGATACAATATGACCCAGATATTCCACCTCTTGTACTCTAAAGAAACATTTGGAGCTTTTTGCATATAATTGTTTCTCCTCCAATAGTTTGAGCACCCTGTCAACATGTTCAACATGATCCTTCCAAGACTTGTTGTAGATTAGTATATCATCAAAAAATAGTAACACAAATTTTCTAAGGAAGGGTTTGAAAATGGAATTCATCAAACCTTGAAATGTAGAAGGTGCATTGGTAAGGCCAAAAGGCATGACCAAAAATTCATAATAACCCTCATGAGTTATAAATGTTGTTTTCGGAATGTCTTCAGTCTTCATTATGATTTGATGATATCCTGAACAAAGATCCAACTTGGTGAAGTAAATTGATCCATGCAATTCATCTAGTAATTCATCAATGACAGGAATGGGAAACTTATCTTTAATAGTGAGCTTGTTGAGCTCCCTATAATCCGGACACATGTGCCATGATCCATCCTTCTTGTGCACCAATACTACTGGAGCGGAGAAAGAACTTTGACTAGGTTGAATTATACCAGCCTCTAGCATTTCTGCAACCATACGTTCAATTTCACTCTTTTGGGCATAGGGATATCTGTATGCCCTGATGTTTGGAGGAACACTTCCTGGAATCAGATGAATAGCATGATCATGATCACGAATAGGTGGGAGACCTTTGGGAGTCTCAAATACCTTGGAATGATTGTCCATGACTTTTTGGAGATTTGGAGAAATAGATGATTTCGATGTGGAAACATCTAGAGAACATAATTGTGCAATTACACCTCTTTGTTCCTTTTTTAGAAGCTTTGTCATGCCGTTAGAGTTGATTATCTTTCCCGGTTTCCCTGCAATACCCCTTAATTCAACTTCCTTTCCTTCCTCAGATTATTTCATGAAAAGTTCTTGAAAATTAAAAGCTATTGTACCCAAGGATTGTAGCCATTGGACTCCTAGTACAACATCAGCACCTCCCATTGGAATGGAAAGCATTGGGCTAGTCAATACATATTCTCCCATGGATAGCTTGATATTATGGCACTTTCTAGAGCAATTTATCGTTCCTCCATTTGCAACCATCACTTGACACTCTGGTGCTGGATATAGGAAGCAATTCAATTCCTTTGCTATCTTACAATGAATAAAATTATGGGCACGTCCCGAATCAATCAACACTATTACCTTTTTCTTCTTGATGTGTCCTTCTATATTGATAGTTTGAGGAGTGGTAATTCCAGCCAATGCATTACAAGATATGGTCGGATTCATTTCTTCTTTATCTAGGGTTTGTTCCTAGAGTATATCGTCTTTTTTTGACATTTCTTATTCCTTTTCTTCCTCCTCTTCACAACCTATGTAGAATAATTGCTTCTCGGCACACTTATGACCTTTAGTGTATTTGCTATCACAACTGTAGCAAAGCCCTTTTGCTCTTTTTTCTTCCAATTGTTGTGGTGTCAACCTTGTAAGTTGTGGAAGGCTAGGGGCAACAACACTTTCATCTTTATAGTTGTGAGTGGTAGGCTTCCTGGTTGCCATAATTTTTCTTTCTAACCTGAATGCCTTCTCCAATGAATCAGGTTCCCAAAGGCGAACCTCATGTTGGATACTATCTTTTAAATTCCCTATGAATACATCAATCCTATGCTCCTCTAGAATATCTTTTACCCTTATGTTCAAATTTTGGAAGTCTTCAATGTGCTCCATCATTGAACCCTTTTGTTTGAGATTTATCAATTGGCTAAAAAAGGTGTTGCTTTTTGTATCATCATAATGTGCTATCATTTCTTTCATAAAAATTGCCCAAGTGACAATTTGTTTACTAGAGCAAAGCCATTGATACCATATAAACTGATTTGGTTCCAAATATAAAGTTGCAATATGTACCTTTTGCGTGTTTTGCACATTATGGAGATTGAAAAATTGCTCCATCTGTAGTATTCATGTTCCGGGATCCTTGCCATCAAACTTCCTCATATTGATTTTTGGAACATGGTGGGTCTTCAATCCAACATTAGAGTTTATGAAATCATGATTAACATCTCTTTTGTTCTCATTATGAGTTTCCTTTACTATCCTTTCACCTTTAGTGACTATTTCTTGTAGCAACTTACTCAAATTTATCTTCAATTCTTCCATCTTATCATCCATGCCATTTGTCTTAGCATCCATGCCATTCATCTTAGCTTCCATGCCATCCATCTTAGCTTCGACACCATCCATCTTAACTTGCATGCCATTCATATTAGCTTCTACGCCATTCATCTTGGCTTCATTTACCTTTAGCGAGAGTGAAATTTGTTGTAGTTGGTCTTGTAATTTTGATATATCATGTTGCATTTCTTCCTCTTCTTCACGAGTCATGCTAGAGCTCCGGGTTGCTTACTAGGTGTTTCCATTTTCTTTTTTTCGGGGCATTAATTAATGCTAATAATTCTTCACTATTCCCTTTGAATTCCTTCAAACTAATTTTTCAAACCAATCTTATGTAAAATTTAAAAAAAATCTACACACCTTTTTTTCACTTTGTAAGAGCTCGATATTGAATTTATTGTATCTCTGTAACTGTGGATCTCGAATATTTGAAATCTCATCCTGCGGTAGCCCTTTGAGTCCTCTTTCTAACCTCGTAAGTATGATCAAGATTGGATTCTCCAAGGAAGAGTTATGCCAAATCTCCCACGGTGACTTGATTATAAACTAGTTCAGTAGAGCGAACTTGTACGACGTGCCACGTGTCACTGTTTCGACCTTAGTACCTGAAACTGATACACAGAAAACTACAAGCTGTCCTCTTTCTGAAAATTCTTACGAAATTTCAATCTGATTCTCAAAACAAAAGTTATGACGATTTTCCCTAGGTCACCTGTTTGGAATGTAATTCGGGAGTCTGCAAAAACCCTAACTTCCTTAGATCATATCTCCGCAAATATAGTGAGACAAGCTCTGAAATTCGGACCCGAAGTTCAGAATGATTTCGGCTCAAATTTGTTTTTTTGTAGCTTCTGAAACGTTGCAGAAAAAAGGTTATAGCAAAAATGCCACGATGACCTGTTTGGAGCAGCAAAACCCTAGAATCCAAAGTTCTAATACCAAATGTTAGGAAACCAGCTCACAAAAAGATAGAAAAGATAGATCAACGCCTTAGAATTTAGCCTCTTCGAGGGGAAAACCTCCTTTACATTACACAAATGAACAATTCTTGGATGATACAAATGACTAAACCTCCCTTCTATATATAGGAGTCTAAGGGGTCACAATATAATCAAGACAACATAATAGTAATAACATAAGGGCACAAAAATAACAATAGTGCGTTTCTATGGGGCATATTAATAACAATACGGGGACAATAGGGGCGAAATAATAACAATAAGGGATACAATGACAATAGTAATGGGGGAATCACTAGTATTATAGGGGCCTAACAGGTGGTTGTAGATTTGACAAGACTGTTTTCCTTATCTCTGTCCTGATTCTCCATTGGATCTGTCTCATTTGAGGTTTCTCCTTCCACTTGCAGCACCTCATATCTATTCTTATTTGTTCTTTGTTTTTGGTTATGGTTTCCTGAGTTCTGTTGCATTCTCGTGGTCTTCCTCTTATGCGTGACCTCTTTGAACCCCTCGTTTGCCTCTTCTGGGGGGTTCTTATTCTGCTCCTCCTTTAGGTCTGTCAGGCCCTCCTGGTTCATCAAACATGCTTTGTAGAGGTGCCCATACTCATGACACTGGCGACAACGAAATGGGATGTGCTCATAATCCAGGGTTTGCTGTCGTATCTCTTCTTAGTACTTCAGTTCTACCGAGTTAGGGATGGGCTCCAAGATATTCATATAGACACATATTTGAGCATAGGAGGTGTATCTTCCCTTGTGTGTGGATTCTGCTATTTTAACAAATCTGCCTATTGAGTTACCAATACCTTCTAGTATTTTCGGATCCCATAAATCCATTGGGAGGCCGAAGAGTCAAACCCAAATAGGGGCTACCAAAAATTGCTCCTTATTTGGGTTATAACATTCCTCCTAGTATCTCATGAACAACCCTGCATTATGGTAAAAATATGGGCCATTTTCAAAAACCCTTTCCTTATCTTGCAGGTTTGAGAATATTATCGTGAAAAATCCTCTGGCTCCTAGTTTGAGTTCTATATGGCCTTTTGGCTGCCATTTCTGCTTTATCAGATCCTTCTCTGTCAGCCAGACTCTGATGAATTTGCATATCATCGCATGGTCCTTCATATAGCTGCGATATTTCTCCAATTTGTTCAGTGGGATTACAAAACGAGGTTTCTCTGTTGCACATGGCAGACATTTCCCTCTTCTTCTTGCCTGTCATCGAGCTCCCAAGATAGGACCATTATTAGGGTCAACGACTTCAGGGGGAATGGATTGATATCAGGCTTTCCCGCTTGATTCACCAGTTGTTACATTACGGTAGGAGGGGATCTCCCCCCCCCCGCCACCACCCCTCTAGGGCTTGCATCGCCTCTGTCAGTCTATAGGTCATGCGTCTCCAGGCAGAGCTCTCAGGGTTGTCAGTATTCTACAAGTCTTCAAACCCTAAGCCATTTGCATCTCATGCAGAGTGAAAAAAACTTTATTCTCCACTATTATTGAATTTTTGAATTATTAAAAAACCCTGATTAAACAAACACTAAATTTTCGAAATCGAAATCACCATGTCTGCATCGAGGATTCTTGGGTCATCGCCAGGGTTGATCACTTACATCATAGGCAGCTTCAAGAAGCCATTGAAATTGAAAAACACATTATTAATCTTAACGGGGACGATAGTTGGAAGTTAAGTAGAAGTTGGATCCCCGACCTCTCTTCGTAAATTAATTTTGTTAATATATATATATATATATATATATATATATATATAATTCATTTATTATTTTTACTTTTATATTGCAATATATATCCTCTTTGACCTCCCTAAATATAATGATATTTCAATGTAATTGTTGAATATTTTTTTTAATAATAACCATTTGATAAATATATTAAACTTATTTTTAATGATATATTTACAAATATTCAATTATTATTATATTATTAAATTAATCTCCCTAATTTGAATTCAATATTATTTTAATTAAAAATATTAATTTAATAAAATAAAATAAAACATAACAAAGTAATAATAAATTTATTCAACTAATTTTTAACAACTAATTCTTAAGGGTTATTTCCTAACAACTAACTCTCGAACCATATGCATCCTTGCTATTTAAACATTCTCACTGACTGATTTTTTCACCTTTGTCCTGAGGATGAACCACATTAGATGGTTTGAAACGTCGACCAACAACCCATGATGTGATTAGTCCGAAAGAATTAGTATGGATCACAAAAGTCTAAAATCAAGAAATCTAAATCTCTTAAATTTAGGCAAACCATTTCTACCCTATCTTTAATAATTAACATGTAAATAAAAGTTAAACATAAAAGTTTTTCATTATCTCCCTACCTAAATATCTCTTAATACGAAATAAATGAAGATGCGAATCCTTTTGGCTCATTATTGACTACCTAAATATCTCTTAATACGAAATAAATGAAGATGCGAATCCTTTTGGCTCATTATTGACTAAATTTTATGCATTTTAAATTTCTTAATGAGAATTTATATTTAGAATTAATTATAATAATCATATATAAATTATTATTATTTTAATTATATATAAAAATAATTTAATAATTTAAAAAATAAAATAAAATATAGATCTAAAATAAATAAATAAAAATTAATATAATTAGCTCAATATTATTTTGAATTTTTTAATTATTAAAACAACCCGATTAAACAAATACTAAATTTTTGAAATCTAAATCTCTTAAATTTACACAAACCCTTTAACTTTCTACCCTAGCTTTGCTTAAACTCAATTCGCTATAATATAATTATTTCACATTAGAAGATAATCAACCCTCATTTAGTTAACCAAATGAAGTAGTGAAGCATAACAATAAAAAAGATCTTGTAATTTGGGCATACTAGATCCCAAAAAACTAATTTGTATTTACATTAGCCATACAAGACTTCCTAATTGTGAATAAGCTTAATTCATTTTGTGATAGTTATTTGTATATTTTGATATCACTAACACTCAATAGTTCACCCAATTCAAAGCAGAAATACATGGTGGTGAACCTGACAAATCAAAATCTAATTTTGGGACTCTTCAACTCTTATGCAAAGGAATTTACCAATATGAATTACATAGCTGTCATTTTTAAGACATTATAATAAACTCAACCTCAATAATATATGCTTGCAATTGAATTTCATAAGACTTGCTCACCTCTTCAATAGAAAACCTAATAGGCCAATTCTAACCAATAGTAGCCATTCTCATCCTTAAAAAAAATATATAAAATATGAAAAATATAATGACACATTCTTGCGTTCAATATTTTCTTATTTTCATTTTCTTACTAGCTAGGGATTAGCTTTTTGCCATTCTTCCTGGTGATGGCCCATGTGCAGGTACACAATCACCTTTCACCTTATTTCCTCCTCAATGAATATGGGAAGTTTCTCACAACCACCGACTTGAGAAATAGAATATGTGAGAGAAGACACCAAAAAAGTTCTTTCATGATCGATGGGCTTTCTAGGAGTCCAAACTGATCTTCTTTCGGAAATTTTACTTTCACCTGTGAATGTCTTCTCCAGATCAAATATTTGGTTCTCGATGGCGTAAATTTCATGGCGAAGCTTCTTTTCATTTGCATAGAGTGACTCCAAGCGATTCTGCAGATAATCACCAAGTGCATAATTTTGGTCCTCCACCTCACGATTGCAGGCTTTCGATCCTCCACCGTTGCAATTGCGAGATAGAACTCCTTGACCTCAATCTCACCTCAAGCGACAATTTCAAATTTCAAACTAGTGCAGATCCAAGCTTTGTGGACAAGCTTTATGCATTCTCCCAAGCCTACTAGATGGTCATCATCCTCATGGTGTCGCCCCCATGTAGGGTGCACCGTCTCACATTAAATGTTGGTACCATTGGGCTCCCTGTACTCGTATCAAATCAACTCATCCCACAAATGGAGTGATCTAAATATGGAATATTAAATATATGTGCTAAGATCCTCATCAGAATATAAAAATGTGCTTGAGGTTTGTACTCCAAAATAACAAGTAAAAACATGAGCTTTTATGTGTGTTTTCTTAAGCTAGTTTCTTGAAAAACATTAAACATGAAATCAAAACACGGAATGGAAGCATGCATCAATCAGTGATACACCGGCCATTGTTAAAGGAGTTCACCCATCCTGGGCTACATCTCCTTGGATCGGCTCTAAAGGCACGACCCTTTCTCATTATGCTCAATGTCTGGAAAGGAAGAGTACATAAACTGCTAAGATGGAGTGGCTAGTTTCTCCTTCAAAAAAGTAACTTATGCAAGAGTTCTCACTCCTTACACATGTTAACCTACAGTCAAACGTGTAAACCTTCAGAAAACATAGGCATCTTAGACCAAGACCCCATACTCCAACTTCAAAGAGCACACACAATACCACAATCCACTTGAAGTACATAAACAAGTCTCTTCTCCAAAACACATATAGAGAAAAGAGGAATAAAAGCTATATCACTGAAATAATGGTTGTTGCAGAAAGCACATGGAGGTTGGAAGACCCCTGTAAGGTCATCTCCATCTTCAAACTCCTCCATAAACTGAATCAACACTCTGCTTGACCATGGCACCCATAGGCTTCAATTTGCAAAAGCCTATCCAAAAACACTCCTTTGATCCTCAGACCTACTCCAATGAGTCCAAAATGTGAAAAAATGGCTATCTAACCTCTTTTCGCACCCAATTTGGTCGAAAATTTGAGACGTTATGACCTCTCCTAATTAGGCCACTATTCGCTCCAAAAATTGCTCAAAAACCAGCACCGATCCTACAATTTCACCCCAAAAAGCACTAACTGGATGAAAATTTCACCCACCGCTGAGCGAAATTGTAGGACGGTTAATTCCGCCCATAACCCCACCAGCGGTTATAAAAAATGTCAGCCCTACCAGTCACATGATGTGGTAAGGGTATGGCGGTTAACGATGGCAGTCTTTTGGGCAGTCACATATAATGTTGGCAGTTAAGATTGGAGTGTTCACATGTTGGCGGTTAGGCTTCCCTGACGGTTACGGTAAATGCTGGCGGTTAAGGTTATAGCCTTCACATGCTGGCGGTTACCTCGGCGGTTAGGCTCCCCTGATGATTATGGTAAATGATAACAGTTAAGGTTGGAGCATTCACATGGGCGGTTAAGTCCGCGCCCACCTCCCAAACTTTGCGGCATTAACATTTAAATATAAACTAAAATGTTTATGGTTAAGTCATGCTCATATGGTGTAATGGTGAAGCCTTTGTGTTAGTCTTTGGGAGGTCACAGGTTCGACCCCCGCTGCCTTTGGCCGAACCCTTGCTCCATTTTGGTGGCCCTCAGGCTGCCACATGGTGGCCTAAGATTGGCCACCACAAAAACACATGGACCACATAAAAATTGCCACTTAGACCACTGACAAGGTGCCACTTCGCACCACCCAATTCGCTGGAGAATACTTTGACCAAGTCAACCTACCATCTCACCTACCCAGTCAGCGGCATGTCAACAGTGCGGACTGCTAACTGCATTGTTTTTTTTTTAAATTCGCCTGTTTGGCAAAACGATCAGAACACAATATATTGAGCATACGATATCAATTTTTCACAAAACGAGTTGCACTGGAATCAAGACGACGAGATCTACACGGTCATTCAGGCTCCACATCATTCTAACAACTTTTAATTTTTGACAAATTTTGAGCTCCTGATCACTCTTCCCCACTGAAAAAACTTTTGGTCTCCAAAAGTTCACTTTCGATTGTTCAGCATTTGAAGATATAGTTCCTTCATTTTTCCAAACTCAATCCAATCAATGTTTGTAGTGCCCTAAATTTTACTTGTCTTAGCTCTTTCTCAAGCTGATCTTAAAATATAACTTGACCAAAGATTTCAAGTTCGATGTTCTTCTTAGCTTGTCCATGTCGCTATGGTCATCCACAACAACATCCTTCCCAAGAAGAATTCCAAGGCGTTCATCTGCAAAATCCTTATTGAGGATAAGATCCCAAAAGACTTTGACAAATGAACCAAAACAAGTTTCACATAGTGAATACTTGTATAACTTGAGTGCTTAACACATTTGTAACATACTGAATGTGCTACAACTACTCATACAACAGTTTTAAAATGCTTTCTTAAACTACAAATAGAAATGCATTTTACAAGATGGAATAACTTGACTCCCAAATTTTCCATTCAAATTGACTATCAACAAGCCAAACTAGCATAATAATGCCCAAAGAAAACATTGTTGCATATAAGTGATTTATTTATGAATATCACTTTTATAAATTACCTAGCTATGGGGATATGCAACTAGTGCAAAACAAAGATTTACAAACTTCAGTTGGACAAATAGTCCACCCATTTCTTACCCAACTAGGTAAATGAACCCTCTATTTGAACTTTTTCTTCTTCTGAAGCTGCTTCAGGGATGGTTGCATCTTGTGCCACTTTTTCTTTTGTCGCTTCCTCTTCTGGTGCTTGCATAATTTGCTTGCCCTTGCTAGGATGAAGTTGTGGAAACAATTTCCAACACTTCTCAACCCAATGCCCATTGATATTGCAATGAGTGCAAAAGTTCTTTTGAGATTCTCTTGGCTCACATGCCTTTAACATTTGATGAGTATTTCTCTTTTCGGTCTCAATTCCATTAGACATAAACATCTTCTTGATGATTGCTTTCCTTTTATCGCACTTATCTACACAATGGTTAGATGAAAGGCAAAAGGTGCATGGAAACACATTCCTCAACATGTTATTCAAATCAACACGTTGTTTTCCATTATGAAAAGCATTTGAATTAATAGGACAATTATACCTCTTTTTGTTGTTCTTTGGCTTACACTTCTTGCGTGAGGAACTTGCATGGCAAGAAGAACTTAATTTTGTTTCTTCTTCAACTTGTTCATCTCTCTTTGGAGATGTTTTGCACTTCAAGTCCTCCTTATGCTTGAGGAACCAAGTGAGTACCAATTCTAGATGAAAATCCCAACATCTTGCCCCCTCATGTCCTCTATTATGGCAAAAGGAACACGATACCCAAGAGTTGTCGCTAGAACACCATTCTTCTTTTGCAACATATTCTATGCCTTCATATTTAAGCCTCTCTTTTGCCTCAATTGGAATTTTAAATTCTTTATGGTTCACTCCAAGGCCTCCTCCCTTGTAACCCATCTTGGTCAAGATCTTGGATCCAATGCCTTTACTATGTTTTCAAAGGCTGCAAATGAATTTACATCAACACTTTCATGTAAAGAAGAAGCATGTAAATGCTTACCATTTTCCTCATATTTTGATTGACATACAAAGATGTTTTCAAACTCCATTTTGATTCTGGTTGTGTCCTCTTGGACTTTTTGGCTCTCTTCTTTCAACTCCTTGAATTTGGGTGATGATAGAACCTCATCCTCCATATCATGTGGACAAAAGGTACAAACTTGTCCATCTTCCTTCTTTGAGGGTCTTTCTACACTAACATCTTGCATAAGAGTTGTAGAAAAACATGAATATTGTGGAGAAGATGGTGGTTTATCACCATTCTTGTTACCTTCTTCCCTCGGAGAACATTCTCCTCTTGGAGGTATAGAGCATTCACCTTGCAATTTGGTATTCCTCTCTTCATAGAGGATTTTCACCATTTCTCCCATGTCTAAGAAAGCCTTTCTAAAGGCCTTCACATCCTCTGACATTCTTGCAGGCTCTCCTCCTTGGGACATGTTTTTCTTGAAGCTTCTTCTGCAACTTGAGGTAGAACTGGTGGTAGAGATTGTAACAATCTTGCTCTTCTTTCCAAAACCTTCTCCTCACTTGAGCTTCAAAACACATTCACTTGCAAACAATAGTAAATTCCTCCTTGCACAAAGCAAACCAGTCCTCTGATACCAACTTCATCTGAATTTGGAATATTAGCTTTCTATGCTAAGATCCTCATCAGAATATAAAAATGTGCTTGAGGTTTGTACTCCAAAATAACAAGGAAAAACATGAGTTTTTATGTGTGTTTTCTTAAGCTAGTTTCATGAAAAAATTTAAACATGAAATCAAAACACCAAATGGAAGCATGCATCAATCAGTAATACACCAGCCATTGTTAAAGGAGTTCACCCCTCCTAGGCTACATCTCCTTGGATCAACTCTAAAGGCATGACCCCTTCTCATTATGCTCAATGTCTAGAAAGGAAGAGTACATAAATTGTTGAAATGGAATGGTTAGTTTTGCCTTCAAAGAAACAACTTCTGTAAGAGTTCTCACTCCTTACATATGTTAACCTACAGTCAAACATGTAAACCTTTGGCAAACACAAACATCTTACACCAAGACCCCATACTCCAACTTCAAAGAGAATAAACAATACCACAATCCACTTGAAGTACATAAACAAGTCTCTTCTCCAAAACACATATAGAGAAAAGAGGAATAAAAGCTACATCACTGATGTAATGGCTGTTGCAGAAATCACATGGAGGCTGGAAGACCCCTGCAAGGTCATCTCCATCTTCAAACTCCTCCATAAATTGAATCAACACTCTGGTTGACCATGGCACCCATAGGCTTCAATTGCAAAAAGCTTATCCAGAAGTGCTCCTTTGATCCCGAGACCTACTCCAATGAGTCCAGAATGTGAAAAAAATGGCTATATAGCCTCTTTTTGTACCCAATTTGGTCGAAAACTAGAGAAGTTATGACCTGTCCTAGTTAGGCCACTATTCACTCCACAAATTGCTCAAAAACCAGCGCCAATCTTGCAATTTTTCCCCAAAAAGTGCTAACTAGGTGAAAATTTCACCCACCGTAGAGAAAAATTGTAGGATGGTTAATTCTACCCATAACCCCACTGGCGGTTAAAAAAAATGTCAGCCCTACCGATCACATGACGTGGTTAGGGTCTGGCGGTTAACAGTGGTGATCTTTCGAGCGGTCACATATAATGTTGTCAGTTAACATTGGAGTGTTCACATGCTGGTGGTTACCCCGACGGTTAGGCTCCCCTTACGGTTACGGTAAATGCTGGCGGTTAAGGTTGGAGCATTCACATGGGCGGTTAAGTCTGCACCCACCTCCAAAACTATGCAGCATTAACATTTAATATAAACGAAAAATGTTTATGGTTAAGTCATGTTCGTATGGTGTAATGGTGAAGCCTTTGCATTATTGTTTGGGAGGCCACAGGTTTGACCCTTGTTGCCTCTGGCCGGACCCTTGCTCCATTTTGGTGGTCCTCACACTGCCATGTGGCGGCCTGAGATTAGCCACCACAAAAACACATGGACCACACAAAAATTGCCACTTGGACCACTAACAAGGTGCCACTTGGCACCACCCAATTTGCCGGAGAATACTTTGACCAAGTCAACCTGCCATCTCACCTGCCCAGTCAGCAGTACAGATTGCTCACTGGGGTGTTTTTTTTTTTTTTAAATTCGCTTGTCTATCTTGAGCGATATCGGTTTTCCGCAAAATGAGTTGCGCCAGAATCAGGACGACGAGATCTACGCGGTTGTTCAGGTTCCACATCATTCTGACAACTTTGAATTTTTGGCAAATTTTGAGCTCCTAATCATGGAGGAAACATATATCGTTCAGAGGGTTGGAGTTCTTGTTGCCATTCTTTGTCATTTGGAAACATTATTTTCCAACAATTGTCAATTTCCGGGTGAAATTGCTGCCTAGGTAGACTACTCCCTAGGTTTTAGCCATGGACAGACGTGTGAACTCCAAGAAAAGTGTATAATGGAGGATTTAAATTTGATAGATAAATTATCTGTCGCAGAGCAATGTTGTTGTAAAAAATGGTCATAGCAATTCAATACTCGTCACCAATATCCGTCAAAAGATAAACATGTCTTGTAAATTGGTCTTAATCTTTGAATGCGAGGGATAGGTTAGATCTCAAATTTCAAGGCTTCACATAATGAAAAGTAATTGATCACTGAGTAATTTTATAAAATGTACACAAAGGTGTATGTTTTCGCATGATGGAAATTATGGGCATACAAATACAAAGTATAGTTGTAAATTTGCGAGAAATTTAAGTTCTACGGGCCACAACATTGTACTTCCAAACCTTTAGTATTGCTATTATGACCGTAATTAATGTTTAAACTAGTTTGTCTGGTAGTGAAACTAACAAAATCGTATTTGATTACAACCATGACACATTTATGACTCCACCCTTCACAGAGCCCACCTTATACCAGATAGCCCTCCAACACGGAACATTGGAGGTTGACTTCGAGCTTTGTAGCTTTGGTGATGGCAGTGGGCCTACGTTAGCCTCTAAAAAAAAATTGAAAACCAATGTTCAACTATGGAAATCCAAAAAAAAAAAAAAAAAAAAAAAATCACGGCACATTCATAAAAAAATAGCCCAACACCATCGATAAATGTCACTTAACTGTGACATAACAATTATTTTTCTATTTAGGTGACCATTTTTTGTTTGTTTGTTAGTTATTGTGACCAGAATCAAAAGTGGCATGGGCCACACCAACCCTTAACATGGTTGGGGTTTGGATAACTTTTTCACCACAAAATGCCTTAATAAAACACCCTATCACTCTCTATTATATGTCCATGAATATGTAGGTGACCATTTTAACTAATTGAATGTTGTAAGCATTTTTTTATATAATAACTCTATATTATATTGCCCACCATCATCATCCATCCAATTCACAAGCCAGGTTCCAACTCAAATCCCAATAACTACATAACTATCATGGTGCCACATGTTCTCGAAGTTGTATTCTATTGTTCTACATAGGAAGCTCTCCAATGACCTTGAACAGAGAAAACTCAGAGCTAGGGGAAAAACACGTTTTCGACTGGCTCATCAGACCATTGACCACATCTTCACCCTCTGCGCCATGATTGAGGAGGCACGACACCGCTCTTCGAAAGTCTATTATTGTTTCGTAGATTTTTCGGAAAGCTTTTGACTATGTTCCGAGGGAAGCCTTACTCTAGAGATAGAGATATTGGCATCTCGACGACCCTATTGACAGCTATTACGCGCCTATATGAGTTCGTCATTGGTCGTCTTCGCATGGCTCATGGGATGCCTGATTTTATCCAAAGCACTATTGGGGTTAAACAGGGTTGTCCACTGTTCCTTACCTTGTTTTGGATCTATATTGATGAGTTGGAGGCTTTTCTACACGAGCATATCTAGGACACTGATGGTTGCCTTCTTCACTAAGTTTTGATATCTATTATACTCTTTGATGATGACGTGGTCCTCCTCTCCTCATCTCCAAAAGGATTACAGAGGTTGTTGGATGCTTTAGCTATGTTTTGCGATCTTCGATAGCTGGCGGTCAACCTAGGTAAAACCAAGGTTATGATCTTCAATGGGGTGAAGAAAACTTCATATCTTCACTTCCTATTCAGAGGGGAGGAGGTTGAGATCACCAACATGTATATACTTGGGGGTGCAATTCTCAGGTCCTCGCTTTAGTTTGCGACCAACGCTTCAGCCTCAGATCAACAAAGGATATGGATCCTTAGCCCTTATCGAGAGACAATGCTTTTGACATCACTTCCAGGACATCTTGTCCAAGATGAGCCTCATGGACACCTTGATCTGTCTCACTGTTCTATATGGCTTAGAGATTTGGGGACCGTCTTTACTTGAGTCAGATTGGGCTTCAGTTGAGATAGTCCATATTCATCTTCTCCGTCGCATCATTAGATGCAAAGAGACAATACCTCAGCACATCAGCCTTGTAGAGTTTGGAGCTCAACCCTTTTTGGCTTGAGAAGGTCTTCAGTTTGGTCTGATTCTTGCATCGTGTCCGGGGCTTTGAAGACTCGATAAAGAGTAGGGACCAATATCCTTACTTGGCATATTGCTCTTCTAAGACTATTTCCCATTCTACTCCCTCAGGGCGGGCTAGATTTTGGTTTACAGGAGTTTCATATCTCTTAGAGTCAGTGCATTCAGTTTAATTGTCTCCCTCCTTTTTGATATTCCTTGGATGCTCTTGGTCACCTTTTACCTACTAGACATGAGTTGAACAAGATCATTTGGGAGGACATCTATAGATAGTTCATCCAGGTCACCTGGGTCAATCCTCCGGGAGGGTTGCGCCGAAAGATGGCCTTCTACACTGAGCACTTCTTGGAGTTGAGAGACAGGCTCATTGTTTGACTCGAGTATACGATTCACCATTGGATGCATACTCTTTGCATTCCTATAGGCCAATTCAGAGTGGGTTCTCACACACTTCGGGTAGAGACGAACCTCTAGATTGATAGACCAGATAGAATCTGCCAGGTATGTCATTTACAGGAAGTGGAGACTGAGGCGCACTTCATTTTTGGATGCCCTATCTACTACGAGATCAAAGGAAGGTTCCATTACTTGTTCAGAGATTCTCAGACCCTCGCAGACTTTTTTCAGGTATCCCGATAAGATACGTTTGACCCTATATATTTAAGAGGCTCTCAAGTTCCGAACGCATATTCTTTAGCCTCCCATCAGATTAGATCCCACACAAAGGATCACATCATTTATGAGGGTACTACCTTCAGATAGGGGCACCAAGAGACCGATTGATACGAGTTCATATCCAGACTCTAGATCAGTGAGGATCTGTAGGACCTCACCTCGCCACAAGAGATTTCAACAGGAAATTTGTCTCAAATCTGTCCTTGGGAGACAAACTAGGTCCTCAAGACCTCAGTAGTGCACGAATTCCCTCAAAGAATGATTTAGTGGACAATGTGCACTTTCTACCGACCCTTCATCGGGCCAACAAACTTTGTGGAGTTTTCTTCAGTGTTCTTCAGGCAGCCTCAGATGTTAGGAGAGATGGATTTGATCCTCATACCCATTAGCTCCCGGAACTTTTTGCCAAGGCATTCCATAAATTGTATCTTTTATATTCCTGCATTGTACTTGTTATATTCATGCATTATATTTTTAATAGGAGACCGTTTGGTTCTTCAAGATTGTATTCAACAATCTCTTTGACCTACTTTATGATCAATAGTTAGACATAAATATAATTATCTTATCTTATTTATCTCACCATAATTATTCTCAAATCATATAATTTTTATATAAAAAATAAAAATATCTTCCATATATACTTTTTACCTAAAATATAAAAATGTTGTCAATTACTTTGTGCATAGAGGTAAATGCTCCCTATTACACTTATCCTTGTTATTTTTTAGGAGAAACCACATTTATGGATATTTAATGAGGCACATGCTATGGACTTTTGATTCCAGCGGTCGGATCTAGATCGTTGGTTAAGATTTGCTAAGGGTGTATTAGGGTTTTATTCCTTGGACTTTTCAGTTCCAGCCGTCGGATCTAGATCGTTGGTTAAGATTTACTGAGGGTGTATTAGGGTTTTCGTTATCTTGTATTGCCGTTCTCTATTTCTCAGTGTTTCATTTCAGCGAGCTTTCCTGATATAGATATGCCCCGGCTGTCGTTATTCATTGGTTTTTGATTGTATGGAGGTTTTCTTCGCTTTTGTTTCATCTTTACGCTGGTGCGTTGCAGGGACTGCTATTCTTATTGCTTCTCCCATTGGTTTCTCAGAATTCAATGAAATGGGAACAATAAGCACCAAGCTAATAAGCACAAGGGCATTTAATGCTTTGTATGTCCCGAACCATGTTTTCTTAGGGCAGCCGTTTCTTAAATGCACCTGTGATGCCGTTCTCGTTCTCGGCAGTGGATGACCTACATTTCTTCGATTGCTTTTGTTTCTAAGTTTTATATCGGGCTCAACTACGCGAAACGCGATTTCTACAGCAGCGCATGTGTCAGGAAGATTTTGCAATTACTCTCCACCTCTACCAGGCATTTGTTCTCTTGAAATATATTCCGAATCTAGAGAAAAAGTGCCTTGTGATGTGGAGGGTAAAGAGCAGTTTCTGTAACAATCCCAGGGAATAAAGGAAGCCAGTCCAAGGTTCTTACTTTCAGCAAGTTATGAAGTTATTTTAAGCTTTTTACCACAGCAAATGACCGAAGTTCTCTTACTCGTGGAATGAACAAAATAGTCCCGAGGTATGTAGACATTCGCCAAAGTTAACTTGATTTTATACCATATATATTTTGCACAGCTGAAATGGTATCCTTGCGATAGGTAGGTAAAGTATTTCTGGGCTTTATTGCCCTAAAATTTACTGGGTTTTTTTTGAGAGTATTTTTCTTAATATGTTTTAATCTAAATATACCAATAGAATACTATATTCACAGCTTAATGTGTTAAACTGATCGCACCTTTTAGAATGACGTGAATTTTCCTCATTTGCTGTGGAGATTAATAATTCTGGTGGTGTTGTCTATGTCGATGGTTAAAATTCACCAAGGTTGTATTAGGGTTTTGGATGTTGTCGTGTTATCTCCATTCTTTATCGGCCAGTGATTCACTTCAGTGACCGTTCCTTAGGGTATTGAATTTATTCCTGATTTCCGGCCTAGCTATGGCTTTATTTTTTGTTTTCTGATTGCATACAGTTTTCTCTCTATTGTTATTTTGTTTCCCTGCAGGTTATTTAACATGAATCTCCACTTTTATGGCTTTCGCTATTGGGTTTTCCTGCGGTCGTGTAAGAAATTAGCAGCTGGCAGCCCTCAGACTCGGATATTACCATGTCTATTTTTGCCTTAACTGTCTTTTCTTAGGGTGGCCCTTTCTTTCTCTCATGAATGACAACTCCCTTTTTAATGCATCCGCCATTCTATTCTTGACCGTGGATGGTCCGCATTTCTTTCAATGGTTTTTTCTTTATAATGTCCCTTTTTTGGGATATTGGTAGCAGATACCATATAGCCTAGTCATTGTGATACGCTACAAATTAAAATAAATCACGGTAATTAAAAAGGTGATTTAAGGAAAAAGAACATTATAAAGTCACTTTATTTAATGAAGAAAAACGATGAACCATGATATTCGGACAACTTGGTATTTTGATAGGCTTTACAAAAGGAAAGTAAAGCTGATTAGGAAAGTAAAGTTGAGTAGGAGACAAATCCTTGGCATGCTAAAATCTGAATTGTAATAAGAGTAGCACAATGTCAAAATGGTGGAGATAATTATTGTGGGGAGATGGTGATGAATAGTGGGAGAGATATTATTTGGGAGGTTGTGGGCTCTAGAGGTATTTTGGCTATGATTGATATCTTTATTTCAAGAATCCATCTCATTTGGATTGAATATTCTATGATTTGATTTTATGGGCTCATTGAGCTTTGTGGGTTTGTAACTCATTATCTGGGAGGTCATGGGCTACAGAGGTGTTTTGGCTATGGTTGACATCTTATTTTAGGAATCCATCTCCTTTGGATTGAATATTTGATGATTTGATGTTATGGGCTCATTGAGCTTTGTGGGTTTGTAATTCATTATCTTGGAGGTCATGGGCTCCAGAGGTGTTTTTGGCTATTGTTGACATCTTATTTCAGGAATCCATCTGATTTGGATTGAATATTTGATGATTTAATTTTATGGGCTCATTGAGCTTTGTGGGTTTGTAGCTCTGAGTATGGATATCTTCAAGGGTGAAAATATCCTCCCTAGGGATCAATACTAGTTTTGGTGGTGAAACATGAACCCTAGTTAGTCAGTCAAGAGGGGGAGAAGAACTACAAGTTCTTCATTGGAACTTAGTGAGGAAGGACGAGATTTTGGAGCGTTTTAGAAGGCTAAATAAATGTATGTTTACAAATAGGGGAGTTGAGCCAAAGGAGGTTTCGGAAAAGGACCTAATTACTCCAACTTATCTTTACTCAAGTAAAGATAAGATCAAATGATTATATTTATGTCCAACTAATGACCACAAAGTAGGTCAAAGGGACTATTGAGTACGCTGATGTATATACAAAGCGGGAGAACCAAATGGTCTCCTATAAAAGATACAATGCATGAAGTAAATCAAATATGTAGTGCATAAAGTAAATCAACATCTGGCCCTAGTGGAGAAGATCTCAGACCTAATAGGTCTGAGGATCAGATCCATCTCTCCAACATCTAAGGTTGAATGAATAACGCTGAAGAAACTCAACAATGTCTGTTGGCCCGATGAAGAGCCGATGGCAAGTGTAGACTGTCCACTAAATCGTGCGCTGGGGGGGTTCACACGTTGTTGAATGCTGGAGGACCTAGCCTGTCTCCCAAGAATGGATCCGAGACGGAACTGTTGTTGAGATCTTGTGTGGCAGGGTGAGGTCCCACAGATCCTCATTGATCTGGAGTCTAGATACGTACTGGTATCAATCGATCTCTTAGTGCCCCTGTTTGAAGGTAGTACCCTGAAAAATGTCGTGATCCTTTGTGTGAGGTCTGGTTTGATGTGAGGCTGAAGAATATTCGCTCGGAGCCTAAGAGCCTCCTGCATATATATAGGGCCAAACATCTCTGATCGGGGTACTTGAAAAAGTCGGCGAGGGTCCGAGAATCTTTGAACTAGCAATGAAACCTCCCTCTGATCTCGTAGTAGACATGGCATCCAAGGATGAAGTGCACCTCGATATCCACTTCCTGTAAATGACATACATGGCAGAGTCTGTCTAGTCTAATCACCTGGTGGTCTGTCTCTACCCGAAGTTTATGAGAACCTACTCTGAACTGGCCTAGAGGAACGTGAAGAGCATGCATTCAGTGGTGAAATGTATACTAGGGTTGAACAATGAGCTCGTCTCTCAACTCCAAGAAATGCTCAACATATAAGGCCATCTTTGGGCGTAACCCTCCTGGAGGATTGACCCAGGTGACTTGATGAACTGCCTGTAGATGTCCTCCCTGATGATCTTGTTTAGCTCTTGTGTAGTAGGTAAAAGGTGACCAAGAGCATCTAAGAATATCGGAAAGGAGGGAGACGATCCGATTGAATTCCCACTTACTCTAAGAGGTTTGAAACTCCTGTAAACCTACATCTAGCTCGGCCTGAGGGAGTAGAACGGGCAATAGTCTCAGAAGAGCAATATGCCTAGTAAGGATAACGGTCCCTACTCTTTATTGAGTCTGCCAAGCCTTGGACACGATGCAAGAATGAAACCAATCTGAAGACCGTCTCAAGCCGAAAGGTTTGAGCTCCAAACGCTGCAAGGATGATGTGCTACGGTACTATCAGTTTGCACCTAATGATGCAACGGAGAAGAAGAATCTAGACTCTCTCAGTTGAAGCCCAGTTTGACTCAAGTAAAGACGGACCTCAAATCTCTGAGCCATATAGAATAGTGGGGCGAATCAAGGTGTCCATGAGGTTCATCTTAGACGAGATGTCCTGGAAGTGATGTCGAAAGCACTGTCTCTTGAGAAGGGCTAAGGATCCATATCCTTTGTTGTTCTGAGGCTGAAGCGGGGACCTGAAAATTGCACCCCCAATTAAGTATACGTGCTGTTGATCTCAATCTCCTCCCCTTTGAAGAGAAAGTGAAGGTCTGAGGTTTTCTTCACCCCATTGAAGATCATAACCTTGGTTTTACCCAGGTTGACCGTCAACTGTCGATGGTCACAAAACAGAGCTAAGGCATCTAGCTGCCTTTGTAATCCTTCTGGGGATGAGGAGAGGACCACGTCGTCAACAAAGAGTAGAATAGATAGCAGGACCTGGTGAAGAAGGCAACCATCAGTGTCCTGGATATGCTCGTGTAGAAATGCTTCCAACTCATTAATATAGATCCCAAACAGGGTAGGG
The DNA here is from genome assembly GCA_031772625.1 of Pinus tabuliformis. Taxonomy (NCBI): domain Eukaryota; kingdom Viridiplantae; phylum Streptophyta; class Pinopsida; order Pinales; family Pinaceae; genus Pinus; species Pinus tabuliformis. The sequence goes on from CM062815.1 coordinate 714,066,531, forward strand.
GACAGAGGACAACCCCGTTTAACCCCAATAGTGCTTTGAATGAAATCAGACATCCCATGGGCTACGTGAAGACGACCAAGAACGGACTCATATAGGCACATAATAGCGGTCAATAAGGTTGCAGAAATGCCAATATCTCTGAATCTCTAGATCAAGGCCTCCCTCGGAACATAGTCAAAAGCTTTATGAAAACCTACAAAACAACAATAGACTTTCGAAGAGCGGTGTCATGCCTCCTCAATCACGGCGCGAAGGGTGAATATGTGGTTAATGGTCTGATGATCCGGTCGAAAACTTGCTTGTCCCCTAGCTCTGAGTTGTCTTTGCTCAAGGTCACTAGAGAGCTTCCTATGTAGAACAATAGCATATAACTTCGATAATGTGTGACCCACCATGGTCGTTCCGTAGTTATTGGGATTTGAGCTGGAACATGATTTGTGGATCGGATGGATGATGTGGTGTGCCAATGCTGGTGGAAAACCTTCACAGACTACATGGTTGAAGAGATCAGCCAAGTACCTAACCAAAGCACGGAAACTGTGCTTAAAGAACTCTACTTGGTAGATTTCCTCATCGGTTGCTTTGTTGCTGTTCATCACCCAAATGGCCTCTCTAATATCTTTGTTTGAGAATAGATAACATGAAGAGGGTGGGGAGGTAACATGGATTTGGGCATGCCTGGGAATATCATAAAGGTTGGAAGTGTGAGAGAACATGGATGTAGGATCGAGGTCAGGTGGAATAGGGGATCGTAAAGGGGATATTACATTCTTTTAGTTTTATACCGGGTTTAGATAGCAAATTCTACAACAACCCATATGTTATATGTTTTGATGACTTTGCCATTACTCACTAGTGCCATGAGACACTTGTTCTCTTGAAAATGAACTATGAATTTAGAGAATAGGTGTCTTATGAATGTTGAAAGTAAAGAGAAAATTCGGTAACAATCCGAGGGAATGGAGGAGAGAATTGAAATCTAGTGAAGGGGATAACAAACAATTATCCAAATCATTCAATCTAAAACAAGGGGTTTGCTAAGATTAGTTATTAACATAAGATTGTCCAATTAGTTAAAATAATTCTAGATAACATTCTTATCCAAATCCAAAGTTTACTCCCATTGTTAATACTTCATTATATTATATTATATACCTAACAATCACTCTTTATTTAAATCGATATTGATGATGAATCTAATGTAACAAGAAAGGATATATATCTAATTGGATACATCAACCAAAATTCTAAGTATTGCTCATGCTTAACAACGACTGTACTTACCAAACTTACAGAGTCCAATTATGAGCTAATCATGCCAAACAAGAATTTTGGTTGTGTATTAATTTTAATGCAAATTTTTATACATATACACATTTATATTTTGTTCTATTTATAGTTTATAATATGGAAATGAAGAGTGAGTGTTAATTATATGCTATAAAATTATGAGTTGTTAAAGTTGGGAGTTTCCACTTAGTTTGATTGTTATTTGTTTAACAAATTGATGGAACCAAAATTAGCTTGAGCTCCTCATCACACTTTTTTTTGTGAAGTTGAAAACTTGAATTACTTGCTAATAATGGATTACAATTTGGTATTGATAGGGTCTGACATTGGATAGTCCCTATCAAATACATAAATTCAAACTTTTGAAAAGAGTTTAAGTCCAAAATCTAATCATGCTAGCTAAATCTACAAGTCTAAAATAATAGTTGGGCCTTGAGTGCCCATAATAAACTAATACGTACAAAAATAATGCATAAAGACTAATAAAACTAATAGAGAAAACCATTAGGAGTGATCAAAGTCAGTGGCTTCTATTCGGATGCTCTCCTTGTTGCTACTAGGAGAGCAACTTGGTTCTAGATGGAGGCACATGTGTCTTTCAATGTACCCAAGCTTTCTACCCATGGTTGTTAGTTGCCTTTGCATGTGATACAAGGATAGTAGCATGTCTTCTCTGGTGGCATTTTTATAAAAGGGAAAGTTGCCAAGGAGGAATTTAAGGTGCCAGTTGATGTTCACATCATGCATATATTGGTTGTATCTGCCCCTAGTTTGACCAACGTTACACATCCACTCCCCAACTTCAACTAGTACTTGAGAGTCAGTCAGGGTGTGTCCTTCATTTGCCAAATCTTGTTCCACTTGGGTCAATTCATCTTGAATGGGATGCAAGGCCAATTACCAAAACATAGTCGTTGATCTGTGTTCTTCTTGGTGTTGCATAGCTTGCTCTACTAAAGCTAAGAATGGAAGGCCACAAAATAAACAAAGGTGGTTGGCCCGGTGTCAAACTTCCAAGAGAAACTTGAGGAAAGAAGCAAGGAGATGGTTGTCTTGGACAAGGGGTTGAGGCTCCCAATCGTGAGAACCAATGTTATCAGAACCAGACTGGTCATTGAATTGATAAACCCCCCGGACTAAGAATCGGTCAAAACCAGACTAGAATTGGTAAAAAACTGGAACAAAAAATAGGTCAGCCAAAAACATATAAAATATTCAAATTTTAAAGCAAACCACATATATTCATGTGCATCCATATGAATCTAAACCATTTTATACAAATAAACAAAAATTCTCATTTACAGAGCATGTAAGGGTGAACATAACCAAAATAATACCAAGTGCAATCCATCTTTGAATCGAAAATACATTAAAAAACAAGACCTAGATGGCCTCTAATATCAAAAAAAAATCAAACTACAACAAATACCTATATACCATCAAAATATTTGCCTATATTGGGATCTTTGTCATCAGTATCATCATCTAAGTGTTAAATAAGATTAAAAAATGCTTAGTATGTCAATTAAAGATTCTGTTTGAGTGTTGGGTACATGTTTAGTAGTATCATGATAGAGGAGTTCAACCAGGGTTACTTGGGAGCGGGAGCGAAAACGGGAGCAGGAGCGACATTTTCAGAAGCTCCCGGTTTGGGAGTGAATCTCGAAGCGTTTTTTTATATAATATATATTTTTTTATATTTTGATGCGTATATGTCAACAAAAACATGTAGAATGATGAATTAGATATAAAAAACATTAAAAACATAGATTGACCTATATAACAACAATCATCTAGAAGTTCTAATCTTTATCAACCACGTCCACAAGTTAGTAACATAGTAACATACAACATATTGAGTCTCATGATTCATCAATCTTAAAGTTTCAAGTTTTCAAAATGCAATATATAACATTTATCATCAGTGATCACCAAAGTTGTACTTGTAAGCTAAGTGTAACCATTACAACAAATAATATCTACATGAAATGAAACAACTTTTAATTTTCATGAAGCATCATATTCATAATTCATTACTAATGAGTTATAATTGCCAACTTTAAACTTCAAACTTAAATTGTCATATATTGTTTAAAAAAATATCATTATAAATATGAAAGAGTCAATAGTTATAAAACCTACTAGAAACTAGAAAAGACAAGTAAATCTATTATCTATTGCTTATGCTTGGCCTCTTCCTCTTGCCACCACGAGAAATGTCTAATTTTTTAGTCTATTGGAAAATTAGGATCTTTGTCATTAATATCACCCTCTAAGCATTAATATCCAGAGATATCTTTGTCATTACCTCTGGATTTGTTTAGGGATCTTTGTCATTAATATCATCATCTAAGCATTAACATAAGATAGAAAAAGCATAGCATGTCAAGTTAAGATTTTGTTAGAGTGATGCGTACATTTTTGGGAGGGTCATGATAAAGGAGTTCGACAACCAATGTCACTAACATAAAGGTACATAGAGGGATTGGTTCTCTTGATTAGATACGAGTTCCATACCCTAATACATGAAAAAATTCAATAGAAACATTGCAATCCCCCAATCCTGAAATCCTAAAAAACTGATAAGTCTGTTGGATTTTGAATGAAATCTAAAATTCTACTTTCTCCATATGAAATCCAATGAGGTCGGAACCACTCTCAAACATCCTGAGTCATTTCATGGTAATGTTAAAAATTTAAGTAAAATGATGAAAATGAAAATGAGTCATTTTTACTTTAAGAATTTAACATTACCATGAATCACATATCAATACTAGGGCCATAGGCTTGATCATTACGATGCCCCACTCAAAACTTATTTATTTCTTTGAAAAAAATTGCATTTGGAACATTACTGCAATTTTTTTTTTTGCAAAAAAAGCGAAACACTGTCGAAAAGACAGCAATCAATGCCATCAACATCAAGGTACATGGAGGAATTGGTGCTCTTGATTAAATGCTAGTTCAATGCCCTCGTACATGAAAAAATCCAATGGAAACATTGTAGGCCCCCCAATCTTGAAATCCAGAAAATTGATAAGTCTGTTGGACTTTGAGTGAGATCTAAAATTCTACTTTCTCCATATGAAATCCAATGAGGTCGGAACCAATCTCAAATATCCCAAGTCATTTTATGGTAATGCTAAAAAATTAAGTAAAAGGATGAAAAAGAATATACTTTAAGAATTTAACATTGGCATCAATTGTAGAAGGGCCATAGGCTTGAATATTAGACACCTATTGTGGTGGGCTAGTGCCAACTATGATAAAAAATAAAAGAGAAAAAACAAAACAGACCCCACTTGTTGTGTTACATGTGACTTTATCGAACTGGTACCGAATCGGTCGGTTTGTTTCTAAATCGGCCAATGCAATACAAAATCGACCAAAAATGGTTCAAGTCATTGGTGCAAATCGGTTTTTGCCTCAAAATGAGTGGATCGGCCGGTTCAGATTGGTTCGGTTCAATCCTAATAACACTAGTGAGAACGTTGTCAAAGAATGATGGGGAGATGTCTAACTAATTATGATCATGCATTTGATTTATGATTTAAAGAGACATTAATTATAACAAGTAACTAATGTGTTAAGAATTTGAATCCTAAATGGAGGAGGATCATTGGGTTTGATGTGAAAATTTGTGAAGAAATTGACCATTCATCTATTATAATAGACATACTTCTCTCTCTCTCTCTCTAAACACACACATCTTATCAATTTTTTTTCCTAGATCTAGATTGAGCATAGGTTGAGGCCAACCGCATTATTGGATGGAAAAATAATTTATCCAATTGTTAGATGTTGCCACAAGGATTATGTTAGTTTTGGTCGAGCCTAGATGCGTCTTGGCATAATTTTTATCTCCCACAATTGGCTTACACCTCTATATCCTCTCTCACAATTGGATTACACCCCCATCCTCTCCCATGAGATTTGAACTTGTGACTTGATCGATACTAAACTCCACACAATCCAACTAGGCTACACCTCATGGGTATGTGCACACACACCACACCTTTGATACACTTCTGATGACATGAGGGATTAATCAAGTGGCTTTAAACATTGATGTAATTTAGTTCTAGAAGTTAGAGGTTTATGTGGATACATATATGAGAAAGCTCACGAGGAAGGAATTTTGAATAAGGAATGATAATGTATTTCTTGTAAGCCTTCCATTAGAGTGCATGTAATATGTTTGACAAAAGACTTCAACTAATGACTTAATTACTTGAAATTGTGTGTCACTTGTGTTCAGGGAACAAAGCTTATTGTTTGTTTGGTTTTGTTCTTCTTCTTTTGGTTGTTTTTATTTTTATTAATATTGTTTGTTTATTATAACTACTGGTTCACGGATACCCATGGTCAGTGGGTCCGCTATGTCCCTATCGAACAACGCTAGGGTGGACCCCACCCGAAGGGGGTCACACCCCTCGGCTTATTTACTGACTTAACCCCAAGAGCTTTCGGGTTTTGACCCTGTGACCTCCCATTGGCGAGGCCCCGGCTTGACCAATTGAGCTAACCCTTGGGGCTTGAAATGTCGGCTCAATTATAATCAATATATTTGTAATAATTATCCTTGCCTCTTAACCTAAAACACTAAAAAAAGAGGTATGGTAAATAAATAAAAAATATAAATAAACTAGAGGTATGGTAAATAAATAAAACCTCTTTTTATATTTAGTCCATAAATTTCTTTATGTTTACGAAAACTCAAAAAAAGGTTTTATTTAGGTGAAGCCTATGAGCCAAATACCATATTTATAAAAGAGGTATGGTAAATAAATAAATATAAAAGAGGTATAAAGAGATATGGTAAATAAATAAAAATATATCAAATAAGATTAGAAATAAACATCTAATTATATACCAAGGCTATGGGACAAACACCATGGTAAATAAATGAGGTATGGTAAATAAATAAAAATATAAATAAACTAGAGGTATGGTAAATAAATAAAACCTCTTTTTATATTTACTCCATAATCTGCTTTATATTTACGAACACCCAAAACATAGGTTTATTTAGGTGAAGCCTATGGGCCAAATTATTATTAATACCATGCAAAAAAACGTTATTAACCCTTATATTAATATTTATTATTATTAATCTAATATTCATATTAATATATTATAATACTAATATTAATAAATTTAATAACTTTAGATTAATACAATATTAAATTTGTTATATTATAATATATATTAATATTTCATGATATATATTAACTCTAGATATATATGGGAGGGAAGAACAAAGACAGAGTGATAGAGGTGGAGAGATAGGGGGAGTGACAAGGGAGAGATGGAGATAAATTGAAGGAGAGGGGAGAGGAGGAATGGAGAGAGAGAGAGAGAGAGAGAGAGGTAGAGAAGGGTAAGAGAGGGAGAGAGAGACACAAACATGGAGGGGGGAGAGATAGGATTGATTTTGTGCTTACACTAAAATCAATGCACACGGTTAATTTGATCACTTTAAAATTAATGTACCTTCATACATCCAATTACATCAAATCAGAAATCAACATCTACATTGAAATCAATGCATCTAATGCAAGCAATCAAATAAGATTAGAAAAGAACTTCTATACTGAAATCAATGCATCTAATGCAAACAATCAAATAGGAGTAGAAATCAACATCTACACTCAAATCAATGCAACTATTGCAAGCAAATAGGATTAGAAACCAACATCTACACCGAAATTAATGCATTCAGTGCAAGCAATCAAATAGGATTAGAAATCACCATCTATATTGAAATCAATGCTTTTGGTGCAAGCGATAAAATAGGATTAGAAATCATAAACATTTGTTAAAATTGACAACTAGGGCCAAACTCCACATGGGTCATCTTATTTATGACAATTGATATTTTTCGTGGATTCCTCTCTCTGAGAGGTGTAGGATTGATCTAAAGATGATCCGATTTTGACATGTACAAATGAAGTTATGAATTTATTTTGATTATGATCAAATTGTCAAGGTCGACCAACAAACATGTAGGCTCAGAAGCCCAACAGTCACATCTATTCATCCTCAACGTTGCATATAAATAGATGGTGACTTAGCCTCATTTGGACACACTCATCTTCACACTTCTCTCTCTCTCTCATTGATTGGGTATGGATTTCTGGGCCTCTCTCTCTCCATGTTCGAAATTTTAGGAGAGTGAAATTTCAGGCGGCCGAAATTTCAGGAGAGCTGAATTTTTGGACAGTTTGACGAAGCGTTGACTAGCATGCATTGACCTCTTTTGACTGTGTCTTTGTAAGGGCTATCTCTGTTTGGGTAGGCCACATTTTTGGGCACAAAAATTGAAGCTATACGTTCACTGTTGACTAGCGTTGACTTTTTTGGTTAGGGCTCTTTTGTTGTTGTTATAAATTATTAGATTTGTAAATTTTACTATCTCTCTGCTGAACTATTGAAGACTAAAGAAGATTTGATCAAGGGTTTCCCCACATTGGGGTTTGTTCCTGGTTGGTGGCACATCTTGTGTCTTCTTGTCTTGGCTTGTCTTCTACTGCTTATGTTTATGTTTTATCTGCATTTTACTATCATGTTGATGTGATTGCTAATCTGAACACTGATATTGGGCTAATAAAGAAATTGAAGTAAAATTGCAATAAAGCATAGAACATACCATTGTTGTCTAAAATTAATATGGTATCCGAGCTGAGGTGAAGACAAAGCCCAAGCAAGAGTGAAAGAGCAATCACCAAAGACAGTTGGACAAGGACAAAAGGTTCAATGGGTTCTTCATCTTACTTCTCGACTGAAGACAAACTCCATGATAAATCTGACTATCATGGATGGAAGATGCCTCTTGATTTGAACTTGGAAGAAAAAGAAGTGATGGACTATGTACAAGGTAAAATCCCTGAACCTCCTTTAAATGCACCGGTCGCTGCGAAGACCAACTACAATAGGGCTGAAGTCAAAGCAAAGAAGATTATCAGGGATTCCATTGACAAGCATCTGGTAGTCTACATCTTCGAATTTAATACTTCTAATGTTATAGCTCTGATTCCACTTGTTATAGATCTAATCCAGAAATATATGATAATAGAAATAAACCCAAGAAATAACAAGATCTGAATATAGATAAATGCTTTTTTATTAATATCAAACCCTATGTTATAGGTCTGATTCCATTTGTTATAGATCTAACCCATAAATATATGATAATAGAGATAAACCCAAGAAATAACAAGATCTGAATATAGATAAATGCTTCGTTATTAATATCAAACCCTTAAGGTAGGGCAACACCATACATTCACTCCTTAAGGAAGGAGAGCACTCCACAAGCCATATGCTTGTTCGTACAATAATCCTTGACATCTCTCAATGTGGAGTCTCTAGCTTCTATATAAGCCTCATATATACAATACCATGGGTCATTACCATGGTTCCTTCAATACCATCTATTTAATACCATGGGCTTATTACATTATTGCTAACTACTTGTGTCTTTTACATGATACAAGTTAACCACCTTATTTATTACTATTGTCCATCCCATATTATCCCCCCCTAGGTATACTACATTCCACCCCCCTTAACATGTTTTGTCCTCGAAACATGGGAAGAACACAAATAATAAGATCTACTCAAAAGAGTAGTCCATTGGTACTATGCACGTGCATCTAGCCATCCAAGAGAAAGGTGAACCCTCGATCCAGCTGGTGTCTCGCTCGCTTGAAATGGAAGTTGACCGTGGCGGCTCCTCTGTGTTGATGTGTAGTAGGTGGATTGTCTCTCCTCTCTATATGCCATGCGGGGGTTGTTGTCCTTGTGGCTAATTTGTTGCCATTTTGTTGGTTGTTTTCTTGCGGGGTGATGTGGGTGGTGATATGCTGAAGTTTTAACCAACAATGTATCTTTTTTTAATTCACCACTTAATGGACCCTGAGTGGTATTTGGTACATGTTATGGTGCCTGCTGTTGTTTCTAATCTTCCAATATTACTTTAACCATTGAGTCCTCATCTGATGTATCAGTACCTGTAACCTTTTCTGCTTCAGCCTGTGTTTGTGTTTGATTGTCGACCATCAAAGGCTCATCATCTGATGTGTAAGTGTCGTTAGAGCTTTGTGCTACTGCCTCCTTAGTCTCCGTTTGTGACATAATGGAAATATCCTGCAATGTAATTTTCTTCTTTTTATACTAGAGCTTCAGGAATTTATTCTGCACATTAATATTGACAATACCCACAGATTCCATCTAAGGATATTCTAAAACAACATCCATGGTATCCATATCTGAATTATAAAAATCACCATGCAACACATACTTATCCATCGAAAGCTTCAAATCTTTATAAACTTGCACATCCTCATCATTAACTTGTGTGTTTTCAATGTGTTTTGTTGGCACTTGCAATTTTTTTTGCCAAATTGACATTTATGAGATTTTGCTTGCAACTAGGATTGATAGACACAATGATCTTCTCCTTTTGATCAATCCATGAACCTGCAATAAGGAAATACCAATAGAAAATAACCCCTTACATGTCCCATTCTCCTATTTTCTAGCATAAGACCATTTGTCTAAAAGTACTCTTTCAAATTCTTCATCTGAAAGTTTGGTCAACTGCTTGTAATCAAGTGAGAACCACCATTTGGCAGCCACAACTTTGAAACTAAGCACTGCTAAATTCATCCAAAGTGTTCCATATATGAACTTTTGTTTCTGTATGAATTCTTCAATAGTAGGGCTATCATCTTTTCCTGTGAAATTAAGATCTGCCATGAAAAGGGTTTTGAAAAAAATTCACTCACTTGGCGAAAATTTGAAATGGCCACAATTCTGTCAATATTGCTCAGAATCCCTATTATGACCTGTTTTCGGAAATGGAACAACCATTCTGCATTTTCTCATGTGATAGAAATCCCGATCTAGGCATGAATTTCAGATCCGTGCTGCAATTCTCCCGTCGTCACCAAAAATTCTGAAAAAAAACGCTGATTTTAAATCATTGATATCTCCCTCATCCGGACTCCGATTCGACTGATTTTTTTTGTTTGAATTTAAGTATTTTTCATAAGCAATCCAGATCTGCAATTAGATTTTGCAGATTTTGCACAAGAACGTACAGATCTGCTCCACAAACTCGCCGCTCAAAAAATGTCTACAACAACATTGATTTTTAAATCAACAAGATCTCTTTCATTCGGACTCGATTTGGCCGATTTTTTTTTGAACTTGGGTATTTTTTCACAAAGAATTTAGATCTGCAATTAGATTTTGCAGATTTTGCCCCAAATCATACAGATCTGATTTGCGAATTCGCTGCCCCGAAAAATCTCTGCAACACCACTGATTTTTAGATCAACGATATTTCCTTCATCTGGATTCCGATTTGGCTGATTTTTTTTTTTTTTTATTTTATTTTATTCTAATTTGGGTATTTTTCACAAAGAATCCAGATCTGTAATTAGATTTTGCCTCAAAATGTACAGATCTGATTTGCAAATTCGCCGCCCCAGAAAGTTCCTGCAAAAAATAAAAATAAAAATTCTCCACTTTTGCCCAAGAAAGTGCTCCGATACCACTTGTTATAGCTTTGATTCCACTTGTTATAGATCTAACCCAGAAATATATGATAATAAAATTAAACTCAAGAAATAACAAAATCTGAATATAGATAAATGCTTCTTTATTAATATCAAACCCTTAAGGTAGGGCAACACCATACGTTCACTCCTTAAGGAATGAGAACACTTCACAAGCCATATGCATGTTCATACAATAATCCTTGACATCTCTCAATGTGGAGTCTCTAGCCTCTATATAGGCCTCATACATACAATACCATGGGTCATTACCATGGTTCCTTCAATACCATCTATCTAATACCACGTGCTTACTACATTATTGCTAACTACTTGTGGTCCCTTACATGATACGGGTTAACCGCCTTATTTATTACTATTGCTCATCCCATATTATCCCCCCTAGATATACTACATGCAAGGAGATCTACGACAGGTTGGTCGAATGTTCAAGGTTTTTTTTTTTCTCTGTAAAAACTAATTCTATTAAGAGGAAATATTGTACAATAAGAAGTTACATCCAAGAGAGGCAAGAACACAGGCTGTCGGTAAGGATATGCTATCCACCTCGGCCCCTAAACGAAGAAGAGAGAGCTGAACTGAGCAAGGGAGAAACAAGAAGAATCAGAAGAGCGAGAACAAAACAGAGGATTCTACCCAACATGTGTAGAATCAACTATTCGACATTTTTTCTCTTTCTTTTTCCCAACTTTGACCCAATCAGGGGGAGATTGATGAACCGACATGATTTGCAAACTGAGCTGAGCTGTCGGGGAAGGCTCCTTGTCTGAATCCGAGGTGGAGGATTCATGAATTCTTCGAATGTTCAAGGTTAGTAATGCTAATCAAATTCTATTTCTCAAGAATAAGTTGAAGGATATTAAGAAGGGCAAGGACGAGGATATTCAATCCTATTTCTTGAGGATTACTGAGATCAAGAATGATCTACTTTCTATTGGAGAAGTCATTCCTGACAGGGAACTTACTCTCACCACCCTTGGAGGACTCCCACCTGAGTGGTATGTATTTAGAACCACCGTCTTCAACAATGATCGAATTCCAGGGTTTGAAGAATTGATGTCGAGATGCATTCAAGAAGAAACAAGAATGGTGGAGCAAGAAATGCCTTCTAATAGAAGCAACCCCACTGCATTCTCTGCTCATGCTAAAAGGAGAAATAATGCAGGGTCTAAAGGTCATTTCCATGGAAAGCCTGGATCTAAGGGAGGAAGGAAGGGCAGGTGCTTTGTTTGCAATAAGTTTGGCCACTATGCAAGGGAGTATCCAAATAGAAGGGACACATCGCATGATGATGATCACAATCATTCCAGGGGCAACTTCAACAACAACGATCAAAGGAATGGCAAGTCTAATGGCAAAAGAAAAAGCAATGCAGGGCATCAAGGAAATGGTCGACCCTCCAAGAAATTAAGGAACTCCACGTATGAAGAATCAAATGTTGTTAACAATAAGCAAAAAGAGTACTATCTTATATCGCCCCTCTCCACTGCCTCTCCTCCGGATACTTTGGGAAATTGGCTGATTGATAGGTGCCTCAAGGCACTTCACCGGATACAAGGAAGCCCTCTCTAATCTGATAGAAAATGAGACAAACTTGGAGATCATCCTTGGAGATGATGCCACCTATCCCATGAAGGGAGTAGGGAATGTTACCCTTCAATTGAATCAAGGTAACACTATTCATTTGCAAGAAGTACTTTATGTACATGATCTCAAGAACAACCTGGTGTCCATTTCAACCATGGAGGACAAAGGATTCAAGGTGGCATTCATTGATGTAAAGGTACATGTTTGGAAAAGAAATTTTAAAGATGCTTTTACTCTTGGGTTCAGGGTTGACACTTTGTATCAACTTGGAGAAGTCCATTGGGAGCCATGTCTTGCGACACATTTCTACAATCTAAATTATGGCACCAGAGGTTTGCCCATATTCATTATAAGGCCCTACCCAATGTGAGACAGATGGTGACAGGTATGCTCAAGTTCAAAGTAGAGCATGAAGGTGTATCTCTAGGATGTGCGGAAGGAAAACTTTCAAAGACACCATTCCCCTCAAGTAATAGCAAGACCACAGATATATTGCATTTGATCAACTCCGACATATTTGATATGGTGCCCGTAAACTCTTTGGGAGGATACTTATATTATCTCAACTTTACGTATGATTATTCTTGCAAGCTCTGGATCTACTTCTTGAAAAAGAAGGATGAAGTGTTCACCTAGTTCCAACACTTCAAAGCCTTGATCGAAAACCAATCCGAGAAGAAAATCAAGATACTGAGGACTGATAATGGGACCGAGTATGAATTGAATTCCAAGATTATTGCAGAGAAGTTGGCATTAAGAGGGAGACTACAACGACATACACTCCTGAGCAGAATGATATGGCTGAAAGGAAGAATCGCTCTATTGTAGAAGCAGTTCGTGCCATGCTTCATGATCAAGGCCTTTCGAAATTCTTAGGGGCTGAAGCTGCAAATAGCGTCGTGTATGTTCAAAATCGATGCCCTTATCAAGCATTGGACTCCAAGACTTCCGAAGAAATGTTCGTTGGTAAGAAACCTGATGTCTCTCATTTTAGAATTTTTTTGAAATCCCGTATATTTTCATGTGCCGAAAGAGAAAAGAAGCAAATTTGGTGCATCTAGGAAGAAAGGAATTTTTAATGGCTATAGCGAAAATTCTATAAGGGATATAGAATTTATGTGGCTGGTCAAAAAGAAGTTGAGATAAGTCATGATGTCACCTTCAACGAAGATATGGCTGTCAAGAAGACCAACAACCTTCTTATCCTAAGGAAGGACAAATAAGTTGATGCCGGAAATCAGGGTGAAAAAGTGGACGCAACGATACTTGATGTTGATGAACCTATGGATCCTATTGATCCTCCTCCTCATGAGCCTTCCTCCTCCAAAAGGAGACCTTGATGGCTTAGGGAGACTCTCGAAGATGCCAAGAGACACATTGCACCAAGGGGAACTTTCTGTGAAAGCAAAAAGCCGAATAGGTATCAAGAATATTTAACCGCCATTAGCACTATCATTCAAAATGAGCCTTCATCATTCGAAGAAGTCGTGAAGCATCAAGTATGGAAGGATGCTATGAATGAAGAATATGAGTCAGTTATGAAGAATGATGTCTGGGATGTGGTCCCTAGACCACAAGACAAATCGATTGTCACCTCTAAGTGGCTCTACAAAATCAAGCATGGAGCTGATGGAAGTGCAGACCCTCTCATTCACAAATGTAAGAGGGAGTTGGCTTCTAAATTTGAGAGGAAGGACCTAGGACCGATGCACTATTTTGTAGGGTTGGAGGTCTGGGAAAAGCCAGGTGAAATTTTCCTCTCTCAAGGAAAATATGTTGTGAAGATATTGGAAAGATTTGGGATGGTGGATTGCAAGCCTGTGACTACTCCGATGGAACGTAACTTTAAGAAGTTATGTGGTAGTGCTGCTGGACCTAAATTGGGAAATGCTTTTGAGTATCGTCAACTCATAGGAGCACTGTTGTTCTTGGTGAACTCCCGTCTGAACATATGTTTTGCAGTTAACACATTGAGCCAAAATATGGTTGAGCCTCATCATATACATTGGATTGCTGCAAAGAATCTTCTGAGATATCTTCAGGGCACAATCACTCATGCACTGAGATACACTGTCGGAAATGTGAGGTTGCATGGTTATTTTGATGTTGATTGGGCTTGCAGTGTGGTGGATAGCAAGAGCACTTCTGGATGTTGTTTTTCATTGGGTTCTGCTTCGATATCCTGGATGATCAGGAAGCAGAAATCGGTTTCCTTGAGCACTGCAGCGGCCGAATACATAACTGCTAGTATGGTCTCCTGTGAAGTTGTTTGGTTGAGGAAACTCTTCAGTGAGCTGTTTGGACATGTGCTGGATACCACTGTGATCCTCTGCGACAGCCAGAGTGGGATCCGATTATTAGAGAATCTCGTGTTTCATGATCACTCCAAGCATATAGACATCAGGTACCACTTTATTCAGGACATGGTACAAAGAGGAGCAATAAGGCTCCATCAAATTGGGACTGATGAGCAGGTCGTCGATATTCTGACAAAGCCCCTGGGGAAGGTCAAATTCTTGGCCTTCCGAGAACGACTTGGAGTCGTGGAGAGACCCTCTTACGAGGGTCCTGTATGAGATGGACATTGAGCTCTGGGGGGCTTGGGGTACTTCTTGGAGCGATTAACAACCATAGTGTGAGTGGTTCAACCTTCCCCTAGTGGTTTGTTGTGTATAGGGTGAGTGGTTCAGCCTTCCCCTGCGATACCCCTTAGCGACATGTAGGCAAGATGAGTGGTTCATCCTTCTCCTGCTGAGACATCCTACCCATGCAATTTGGGACTCATGGGAAGTACCTCTCATCTGGCCAATGAGTAGGGAAATGAGGATAAGGACCATAGTACTACTAATGGACGCCTTGTGTACTACCATACTCCCTATGCTAGGATGACCGATATTGATCTAGGATCAATTGGGATTGATTTCGAGTCAGTAAGAGTGGTATGAGACACTCTCTTTTGATTGGAATTGACTTCAGGTTAGTAAGAGTGGTATGAGACACTCTCTTTTGATTGGAATTGACTTCGGGTCAGTAAAAGTGGGGTATGAAACACTCTCCTTTGATTGGGATTGACTTCGGGCCAGTAGAGAATGATATGATACATTCTCGATCACTTTCTCTTCTTCATAGTTCAGCATAACAGTGCAGAGCAATGCATTGATGGTAGAGATAGTACAGATTGGCAGATAGATTAGCAGGTGGAGTGTTAAAATTGGCAACTAGGGCCAAACTCCACATGGGTCATCTTATTTATGACATATTTTCTTCCTTTCTCTGAGAGGTGTAGGATTGATCTAAAGATCATCTGATCAATCCCTAGTTGAGAGGGAGTGTTAAAATTGGCAACTAGGGCCAAACTCCACATGGGTCATCTTATTTATGACATATTTTCTTCCTCTCTCTGAGAGGTGTAGGATTGATCTAAAGATCATCTGGTTCTGAGATGTACAAATGAAGTTATGAATTTATTTTGATTATGGTCAAATTGTCAAGGTCGACCAACAAACTTATGTAGGCTCAGAAGCCCAACAGTCACATTTATTCATCCTCAACGTTGCATATAAATAGAAGGTGACTTAACCTCATTTGAACACTCATCTTCACACTTCTATCTCTCTCTCCTCATTGATTGGATACGGATTTCTGGGCCTCTCTCTCCACGTCCGAAATTTCAGGAGAGCGAAATTTCAGGAGGCCGAATTTCTGGACAATTTGACCAAGCGTTGACCTCCTTTGACTGCGTTTTTGTGAGGGCTATCTCTGTTTGGGCAGGCCGCATTTCTGGGCACAGAAATTGAGGCTAAATGTTGACTGTTGACCAATGTTGACCTTTCTGGTTAGGGCTCTTTTGCTGTTGTTATAAATTATCAGAGTTGTAAATTGTACTATCTCTCTGTGCTGAACTATTGTAGACTAAAAGAAGATTTGATCAAGGGTTTCCCTACATTGGGTTTTGTCCCTGGCTGCTGCCATATCTTTTGTCCTCTTGTCTTGGTTTGCCTTCCACTGTTTTTGTTTATGTTCTATCTGCATTTTACTATCATGTTGATGTGATTGCTAATTTGAACATTGATACTGAGCTAATAAAGAAATCAAAGTAAAATTGCGCTAAAGCATAGAACATACCATTGTTGTCTAAAATTAACAACATTGAAATCAATGCATCTAGTGCAAGCAATCAAATAAGATTAGAAAACAACTTCTACACTGAAATCAATGCATCTAATGCAATCAATTAAATAGGATTAGAAATCAACATCTACACTCAAATCAATGCATCTAGTGCAAGTAAGCAATTAGGATTAGAAACCAACATCTACACTGAAACCAATGCATTTAGTGCAAGCGATCAAATAGGATTAGAAAACACCATCTACGCTAAAATCAATGCATTTAGTGCAAACAATCAAATATAATTAGAAATCAACATCTACATTGAAATCAATGAATGTAGTGCAAGCAATCAAATAGGATTAGAAATCACCATCTACATCAATGTATTTAGTGCAAGCAATCAAATAGGATTAGAAATCATCTACATTGAAGTCAATGCATCTAGTTCAAACAATCAAATAACATTAGAAATCAATATTCACACTAAAATCAATGCATCTAGTGCAAGCAATCAAATAGGATTAGAAATCACCATCTACACTGATATTAATGCATCTAGTGCAAGAAATATTCTTCCCTCTCTCCCCCCTCCATCTATATCTATATGTTCCTCCATCTCTCCTTCTTTGTCTCTCTATCTCACCCCCCCAATCACACACGCTCTCTCACTCTATATCTATCAATCTCTTTATCTCTCCCTCCCTCTCTCCATCTCTCTCTTCTTCCCTCTCTTCATCTTCCATTTATATCTATATCTTCCCCTTCTCTCGCTCTCCCCCGCTTCTATCTCTCTTTCCTCTTGCTATCCTCTCACTTTGTCTCTCTCTCCACCTTCTCTCTCTACATCTTTCTTCTTACCTCCTCCTCTCTCCCCCACCGTCTACACTGATATTAATGCATCTAGTGCAAGAAATATTCTTCCCTCTCTCCCCCCTCCATCTATATCTATATGTCCCTCCATCTCTCCGTCTTTGTCTCTCTATCTCACCCCCCCAATCACACACGCTCTCTCACTCTCTATCTCACCCCCCCAATCACACACGCTCTCTCACTCTATATCTATCAATCTCTTTGTCTCTCCCTCCCTCTCTCCATCTCTCTCTTCTTCCCTCTCTTCATCTTCCATTTATATCTATATCTTCCCCTTCTCTCGCTCTCCCCCGCTTCTATCTCTCTTTCCTCCTGCTATCCTCTCACTTTGTCTCTCTCTCTCCACCTTCTCTCTCTACATCTTTCTTCTTACCTCCCTCTCTCTCCCCCTCCAACTCCATCTCTCTTTCCCTCCCTCTCTCCACTCTCTCACATCCTCTCTCTCTCTCTCTCTCTCTTCACCCTCCAACTCTGTTACTTTATCCCTCTCTCTCTTCTTCTCTCCATCTCTTCTTCTTTGTCTCTTTATCTCACCCCCAAACATACACACTCTCTCTCCATCTCTCCCTTGTCACTCCCTCTCTCCTTATTTGTGTCTTTATCTCACCCCTTAATATACACACTCTCTCTCCATCTCTCCTTATTTGTCTTTTTATCTCACCCCTAAATATCAGTGTTGCTAACATCGACATCAGGATAAAATCGGTAAGGGTTCGGAAAAAGAAAAAACTGTAAAAATCAGGAAACATTGGCAAAATCAAGATACCATCAAAATATCAATAAAAATCGACAAACATCGGTTAGGCCAAAAAATTGTGATTTCGAGATAAAATTGGAATGTTATCGAGATGTTTAGTAAATATACACACTCTCTCTCCATCTCTTCCTTGTCACTCCCTCTCTCTCTCCACTTCTCACTCTCTATGTCTTTCTTTTTCCCTCCCTCTCTCCCCCTCCAACTCCATCTCTCTATCCCTCCCTCTCTCTCCCTTTCTCTCCTACCTCCCTCTCTCTTCCCCATCTCTCTCTCTGCCCTCCAATCCTCTCACTATCTCCCTCTCTCTCTCCTCTCTCTCCCCCCATTTTTGTGTCTCCCTCTCCTTCTCTTACCCTTCTCTACCTC
This sequence comes from Pinus tabuliformis, assembly GCA_031772625.1. Taxonomy (NCBI): domain Eukaryota; kingdom Viridiplantae; phylum Streptophyta; class Pinopsida; order Pinales; family Pinaceae; genus Pinus; species Pinus tabuliformis. Next base: position 714,085,098 of record CM062815.1, read on the forward strand.
TCTTCTATCCCTCCCTCTCTCATCCTTCATCTTTCTCCCTTTCTCTCCTACCTCCCTCTCTCTTCCTCCATCCCTCTCTCTCTCTCTGCCCTCCAATCCTCTCACTATCTCCCTCTCTTATTAATTTTAAAGTGATCAGATTAACAATGTGCATTGATTTTAGTGCAAGCACAAAAAATTATTGACAATGTACATTGATTTTGTGTTGTAATTCAACCTATAAATATTGGAGAGCAAGAGAGACAAGGTATGATGTTTACTACAACATTTCAAAGTAAAGATTTAAATGGTTTACGATTGCAATTGTCCTTTTCATATAATCAATATGAAAAGATGACAAAACTAACAAGGGTGTGACAATAAGAATATTTGAAGAAAATAGTTTGAGATCGATCACATTGAAGACTATTTGTAATTGACTACATTCTTGTTATTCACATTTTCTATCATTCAACACTATTATTGTCACTTTGCATTCAAAAATTTTATTTAATCATTTTTCATCATTAAAATTATCAACAATATTTATCATTTCAACAAATTAGGTAACTAAGCAAATTTAAAATTAAAATGATTAGGTTAATCTCAGACATATTTAGCATATTTAAAATGATCATATGAAATATTAGATATATTTACATATTATTGATAAAATTAATCATATCTTCAATAGATTTTCCTTGGCCGCACACGACTAAAACCAACCTGGATTCATTTTAACTCTGGGTCTATCAAGCGCCGAGAGGGACCAAATCTCTCGAGGTGCAAACTTTTCCTTAAGTTTTGCACTCATAAAAAGAGGTTTGCACCACGAGAGATTTGATCCCTCTCAGCGCTTGATAGATCCAGAGTCAAGATGGATCTAAGTTGGTTGTACTTAATCAAGTGTATTGAATGAGGATGCATGCGATATGCTTGATGAAGTAGTTGATTACATAACATGTTTGAGGAATTGGATGTGCTAGTAATATTATCCTTTAGTGTTGCACGCTCACGTGTATTTATTGAGATGTGCCGAGCTTTAACTCACGGGTCTCCATCATGGTATGTGCTCCTGGTTTAGAGAAACTTAGAACCACATTGTTGACGAAGGCAAAAAAAGAGGTGTAAAAAATGCTTGAGCCTATTAAAGCATCATGGCCAACATCTGGGGTTAGCATTGTTTCTGATGGATGGACAGATCCAACATGACACCCACTCATCAATTTCATGGTGTCTTCCTTGAATGGTCCAATTTTCTTGAAAGCAGTGGATACACTTGGAGAATACAAGGATGCACAATTTATGGGTGAGTTATTTATTAAAGTTATTGAAGATGTAGGTGTTGATTCTTGTGTGAAAATCATTACAGATAATGCACTTGTTTGCAAAGCTGTTGGCATGATTGTGGAAGCTAAATATCCATAAGTGTTTTGGACACCTTGCATTGTCCATTAATTGAACTTAGTAGCATTGAAATCCATTGCTTTTGATGTACTTTGGATTGGTAACATTATTGAGGATGCACGACATATCTGTAACTTTGTGCAAAATCATACAAATGCCCTCACTATCTACAAGGAGTACAACAATCTATCATTGTTGAAGATTGTTGATACACGGTTTGTCTCTTAAGTCATCATGTTGAAGAGGTTGAGGGAGGTCAAGACTGCTCTTGGGGCCATGGTTATTTCTGAGTTTTGGTCTTTTTGGAGAAAGACAGATCAAGTACCCTCTAAAAGAGTGAAGGACATAGTGCTAGATGATGCTTGGTGGGAGAGGGTAGATTTAATTATTCAGATCATGGACCCTATCATTTCTTTGCTTCGATTTGCAGATACAGACAAACCCATCCTAGGAGAGGTTTATGAGGGATGGGATTCCATGATTGAGTCTGTGAGGATCATTATTCTACAGAGTGAGTGCTCCGAGTATGAGACATCACCAAAGGCCTTCTGTGGTACTAGATATTCTTGTCAGTAGATGGGACAAGAATTGCACACCTTTACATTGTTTGGATCACTCATTGAACCCAAAATACTACAACGATGAATGGCTGAATGGTGGACCTTCCCGCAGATTCCCTCCTCACATGGATGGTGAAATCTCACAGGGGAGGAAAGATGCATTTAAGCGGGTTTTTTTCAGGATAGAGCATTGCTTGATGAGGTGGAGAATGCCTCTGCAGAGTTTTCCACTGGCACTGGTCGATTTGCAGGATATGATGTGATTAGAGACAGGGGGGCTAAGAAACCCTATTCTTGGTGGGCAAATCATGGGGCAACAAGCCCTCCTCTTCAGTAGTTAGCCATGAGGCTCCTCTCTCAGGTGACTTCATCCTCTTGTTGTGGGAGGAATTGGAGCACATATGGGAATTTGTAGTGTGAAAAAGAGCAGGCTTGAGCAATCCAGGACAAAGACAATGGTGTATGTGCACACCAACCTTCGTCTTATTTACAGGCAGAGGGAAGAGTGGTTGAAGGGAAAGACAAAGATGTGGGATGTCTTTCCTGATGATATGGGTCTGGACAACAGTGTTGAGTTGGCATTGGCCAACATGGATCTCAATGATTCAGTGCTAGAGCCTGTTAGATTTGGTTACGGTGATATTGTAGAGGGGCCATCCTTCACACTAGCAGATGCAGAGGCGACTATGGATACAGGGGAGGAGGAGGATGCAGAGGAGAGCAGTGCTGACCATGATGATGAGGACATTGATGTTGATTCTGATGATGACAATGAGGATTGATGACTCACGAGTCATGGGCTACCTACTGCCTTGAGGCTTGTAAATCTGTAGTTGTTTTATATTTTCTATTTCTATTTGCCATTGGCATTGCACTACGTATGTAACACATTTTGATTTGATGACTTTATGAGAAAACTACAGTGAGTGTCTTCATTTTACTATCTTGTCTTTCTCCTATTGGATCATTGATGAATTGAATATGTATTATGATTTATGATTTATGAATTTAGAATTTATGATTTATGATTTATGTGACAATGACATGTATTTGAATTTTGTATGTACTATGCATGCTATAATGTTACTAACTTATTCTATTTAACTTATTTTGTAAACAGTAAAACTAACATCTAGATGAAGATCTATGTTTGAAATCAATGAATTTGTATAATTAATGAGAAATTGTGTAAGAAATATCTAATTTTTAATATATATATATATATATATATATTTTAATAAAATAATATATAACGAATCTTACGTGTCTTGTTCCGGGGGTCAACTTGCCCGATTTCGACACTCGAATCCCCGTGTCAGGTTACTTAGCTTATCTTTAATTTGTGAACATAAATATTAAGTTGAGTTGTTTTTTCTTTTAATAACCTTATTTTTTACTTTAATAATATATATATATATATATATATAATTTTTTTATTTTATTTTACAAGGTATGTTTTGCCTTGATTTACTTATTCCACTTAATAACCTATACTAATTTTGTTGTGTTTTAATGTATATTATGTGAATTGCAAGCGTGGTGTACTATCACATATATTATGCTGTTGATTAAAAATGTGATCATGATGCAGGACTGGCAGCCCTGCCATGTTTTTTAATCTTTATTCCTTGTTGATCTGTGATCAGAAGTTGATGAAAGCCAGGATCTGTAAATTTGCAGGCATGCTAATCCGGACTCCTTCAATTTTGGGGTTTGTAGCATGTGTAAAGGGCCAATTTAATCTTGGCAAACAAACATTTTATCACAAACGGCCAAAATCCCGTCATGGCACTTAGAATTGTGTGCTAAATTCATGGGAGATTGTTGGTATGCTATCCATGCCGTTGGATTAGTCCTCATCCGCTTGGTTGGTATGCTATCCATGCCGTTGGATTAGTCCTCATCCGCTTGGTTGGTATGCTATCCATGCCGTTGGCTCAACATATTTTTGGTGTTATTATTCATTGAAATCGCTGGTATCAAACTTTGCTGTTCGGTTTTCTTTGTCACAAGCCAAGGTTTGGTGTTCGATTAGGGGTTAATGGTTAATCATTGTTGTCCATCTCCATCACCCACGAGATAAATGATAAGAGTAAGAGGGAGTGTATACTTTTTTTATTTTAATTAATTGTTGATCTAATTTGATATGGCAGGTTAACTATGATACATAAAAGAGAGCTTAAGTGGGCAAATTATTATGAGATTTTATTTGATTTTGGACCTCACAAAGAGGAATAAGAAGAAATGGCGGAAGGTAAATTTAACAGGGGTTACATAACGAATATTTGAGACTTGAGAGGGGAAGAATAAACAAGACTGAAGAGGAAGGAGTGTCTACAACAAAAAAGACACGAGGGAATAGCTTGGGAAGGGAATATTTGGTGCTGGAGAAATATTGGGTAAATTAATATTACTTTACTCAATAGCCCCCACGCTATCCTCATGAGGGAAATATCGGGTAAATTGATGAGAGTGGGGTGAGGGGAAAGATTGGGTAAATCTAATATTTTGGGTAAGGCAGAGAAATATCGGGTAAAATGATGACAGTGGGGTGAGGGGAAATATTGAGTAAATTGATGAGAGTGGGGTGAGGAGAAATATTGGGTAAATTTAATGTTTTTCCCCACCATGAATATATCCAATATTTCCCCTCGGTCCCTATTACATATGAAGTCTAAAATTTCTGCCAAAGCCAAGAAGAGGAATGACAGGGAAACATAGTCTATCTTAGCAGTTACAAGTTGAACAAATTGCCAAAGTACTTCATGCAAGTCTCTCTCTCTATCCATGTATTCTAAGGGTTGTTGAGCATTCAACATGCTTTACGCATATGCATGATTATGGGGAGTCCCTACAGAAACCTATCAGTTCAATAATTCCTTGGGTGTTACCAGCTTCAACCATCTTTGCCTTTGGTTTTTATGGTCTCTTGTTATTGGTTGACCTTACACAATTGAGGAATATGAGAGCCTTGACCTTGCCACTTGGACATCCACTTTAATACCAGATTGATTTTATGGATCCTGGTTGGAGGCTTAAACACTTCATTTCATATGAGAGGATATACCCAATACCCATCACTCCTCATTGTAGGTGTATACATTGACATTCAATGATACTGCATCCTTGCTTCTCTTTGCATCATGTTTATGGTTGGCTTGCAGTTGTGTTGGGGTTAATTTATTGTTTCATCGACTTAGGATTTGATGTCAGAATTTGGCTTCCAACAAGATTTAATTGCTTTCTGTTATTATATGTAAAAGAAGTTTTTTTTGCATAATCTTTTGGCCATGGCCCATAAATACCCTAGAGTAAGAATAGAACAAGTGGTATCCTTACCCACAATACCAAGTTGTACTGGTGAGATCTAGTATCACCATATTTAGATTTTGCCACTATAAATGTTGAAACTCGAAAGATTAAAAGATCTTAAGTATTCATTGCATTTCTATTCTCCCTCACACTTTCCTAGTGGTCGTCTGTATGCATTCAGTTCTAGAATGGTAACACCACTAATTGCAAATATGAATTCTAATATGTATGTTTTGTAATCCCCGGTAGAAAGTATGTAATTAATAATTATTGTGAACTGTTCAAGGCAGTCTAATAGAATAATGTCTTTTCCTAGAAAAATACAGAAGGATACAAGAAAACATACACATTGTATCAGATACAAAGCATGAATTCTAATAAGTATGTTTTGTAATCCCCGGAAGAAATTATGCAATTAATAATTAAAGTATGTAATTAATAATTATTGTGAACTGTTCAAGGTAGTCTAATAGAATAATGTCTTTTCCTAGAAAAATACAAAAGGATACAAGAAAACATACACATTATATCAGATACAAAGCATGAATTCTAATAAGTATGTTTTGTAATCCCCGGAAGAAATTATGCAATTAATAATTATTGTGAACTGTTCAAGGCAGTCTAATAGAATAGTGTCTTTTCCTAGAAAAATACAAAAGGACACAAGAAAACATACACATTGTATCATACAAGCATGAATTCTAAAGAGTATCAGATACAAAACATGAATTCTAATAAATTTGTTTTTTTATCCCCGGGAGAAATTATGTAATTAATAATTATTGTGAACTGTTCAAGGCAGTCTAATAGAATGGTGTCTTTTCCTAGAAAAATAAAGGACACAAGAAAACATACGCATTGTATAATATACAAAGCATGCAAATATTTAACCCAAATAAATACTGAATGAAATGGCTTATTATGGGAAAATGACAAATACTTACGAAACAGGAAATTGTATTGTTATCCTTTCCCTTTTCTCATTCTCTTCTTTTCCAGTTCCTTCTACTCTCTCTGCTTGTTATGGACAGGTTTGCGCACACACACAAATTGGCTGGACCTTACAGGAAAAGATTAACAAAATTCTCATAGTGGAGTAGCAACTAAGTTATATGGGATGCATTCAGGTGAGTGGGAAACCAACAGTTTGATTAGATTCATGTCAAACTATTTGAGTCAACAACTTAACCAACCTGCTCATTGGAACTTAGAAATTTTAGGCTCAATGCATGTCAAGATTTTGGTTTTTATAGATTTTGTTTCCATTACTCAAATGTTTGAACATGGTCCAAACATAAATCAATATCAATCAAATGTAGAAAATTTGGAATTATTTGTCTTTGCCATAATTTTGTTCCAAGAGGTGAAAAATGAGAAACATTGGAATTACTAGCTAGAGCAATGTGGCTTATATTCTTTTCATTTTCTTGTTGCTGAAGACAATACCACCCTTGTTTCATATTTAAGACTGGTGTGTGCAGTGTCAATTTGGATGGAATCTTCCAGATATAACCTCTTGTTTCTTTCAGAGTATTAATCAGGAGGGGGATTGTGTTTATACTTCATTTCAACAAGAGTGGTCTGGGTCCTTTTCAAATTTTGTCGGTAGAAGACAGAATACCTCGAATGTTTGGAAGAGAGGCATTGTGGGACATTTTTGGAGATTCTTTGCAGTGGGATTTCAAAGTCCCGTAGGCCAATGGGGATTCAACCATGTGGATTATGGAGATTGGAGTGGGCTCCAAAATTATCACTAGACGATTGGGATCCATCCACGTGAATGATGAAGATTGGAGAGGAGTCCAAGCAATTTTTTACGGGACCTTTTGGGAAGACTTGTGGAGCAGTATCTCAAAGTCTTCATGGACGATAAGCATAAGCATGTGGATGACAGATATTATAGTGGAGTCCAAATTGTTTCAATCATGTGTGTTAAGGGTGGGGCAAGCTTGTCGTCGAGACATTGTGGGACTTTTGGCGAGTAAGTGATAAAGTAGGCTCCCTAAAACCCATGCTCAAATCCTCCTAGCTCGATGACCTAGATTTCATGGCAACACTCCTAGACAACATTTTATAATATGTCAGTGGAGGACTACTTGGTTATATAAAATTGACATGTGGAAGGCTTCTATGGTTTGGCAAGTCAATTTCAAGGGCAAGTATGGAGTAAAAGCACCATAAAGGAGTGAATTGTACATTGATGATGAAAATCTCTATAGTAAAATTCACATGTTTGTATGATATCAACAACATCACTCCTATTTCATTGTTGTTTGAATCGTCATCTCTTGAGAAACTATTGTTCATGCTTTGTCTTCAAATTTCCATTTTCAGTTGAGCAAACTACATGCTCCAAATACCCTATGCAGAGCCAAGACTAGTTAATTCAAGCTAAATTCTATGTCAAGGTGGCTAGCACCTATAGGAAACACCATCTCTCAATTGTCCATCCTTGTCTTCTGTCACTTTTACTAGTCTAAGTTATTTTCTATGTTGCATGGGGACTCGTCCCCACCAAAACTCATGGTGTTTCCTTCGTCCTTATGATCTAGGTGCTTTGGAACTTGTTGGAAACCTTCCCAAATTGGTTGGGGACTCCATCGAGGACTTGGGGATTTCCAGGCCGTCCCCGAGCTGTCCCTCGAAAAATTAGGGACTTTTCAAGGGACTTTAGGACGTCATGCACATTAAACTTCAAAAGAATTTAAATTAAAAAAATAAATTTGAAAACCTAAGTTCTAAACTTTAAAGTCAAAAACTAAAAATAAATTTTGAAACTTAAACCCTATCGCAACCTAAAATTGTCGCATACACTCTAAACTAAACCTATCGTATACTGCACTATACAGCGGTGGCAAAGGCAAACATGTTACAGAGACATGGCGGCGAAGATAAACAATGAGCACAAGTTGTAGGTAAACACTAAGCTCAAGCGAAGGTCGAAGGTAAACATAGGTTGTGAGGGTTGCAAGTAAGAGTCAAGAGAAGTCTGAGATGATGGGTGAAGGTAAACGTTGAATAAAGAACTCACAATCACCATTACTTTAATACCATGTTAAATATATACAAGATACAATCAGGGGAGACTAGATGAGAGATAAGATGATATATCAATGTGCTACTAAATTACCACTTGGTGTTGTCTATGTATGTAGCAAATTCCATTATTCATTTTAGGAACCGATAAACTAATTCCTTGAATACAATAACGTAAACATCATTTATTATATATACTTTATTTCACTTTATGACATTATTACTTTTGTACATAACATTTGTTACCCTTGAAATAAACATTACAATGGCTAACTCATCTTTAATGCTTAATGTTATAAAGTAAATAGATGGGATGGTAATACTCTTTGTGCTTTGTAAATAATAGTGATTTTGAATGATTATGATATACATTACATTGATGACAGGGCCTGCAAGGTTCTTAATTTCTAGATTCTTAATTTGGGATTTATAATTAAATTTTAATGACTTGTTCATGTTTACAATGTTTACAGTTTTATTAAATTTTACTGTCTTTAAAGTTTCGTTGTTATTTAAATTTTGAAATGATTCATCATGCATCATAGAATGATTATTTAGACAATTGTAGATTGTAGGTTGTAGCAGACTAATAATACTTCTTAAGTTCTTGACAATGGGCAATGATGACGAGATTTGTTTTTGTGATGTGCAAAGATGATTAGATAGTATTAGAATTTAATATTTTATTTTGTAATTTGAATTTCAAAACTAGTAATAGTTCTAATTTTTATATTTTAATTTATCGTTCATGTTTATGCTGAATTACTAAATTTTAATTTATCTTTTTATTTTTTAATAAATATAAAAAATAGTTTTCACACTTGCCGTCCCCAACCTGTTGTCCCCTGAAAATTTGGGGGTGCACTCTATGCATCTTGGAAACTCGGGCCTCGTTCCCCGATCCCCACAGCTAGTGCAACATAGGTTATTTTCAAGAAGATTTATTAGACCTCTTTGTCTGATTCCCTTTCTTCTCAACAAACAACCTCTATTACACTGTGAGTGCCTTTAGAGAGAACGTCTATGGTGATGTCGACCCTACATTGAAGCATGAAAAAACAAACACTTGAAGGTAAGATGCTCAGTGTCAATTCCTAAGTAACATTGCCATGTCAAGGCTTGGGAGTGTGGATTAGCCTGGATCATTGTTCCTATTATCTATCCTTTCCCTAAATGTGTGTAGTGAGCTTAGATTTATGATTATCAATGAAGAGTTGTCATGTCTACTGATAGGAGTAGGGAGATTTTTCATGTGACCCATAACCCATAGAGAGTTATGAGTATGATGTGCATTCCAAGAGGATGAGTACAATTGGAGGTTGGTGCCTAAACCATAAATTTGCCAACATGGTCCCTGTTGTAAGGAATGCGATGGTTCAAATTTTCTAGGACAAAAGGAAATCAGTGCCAAATGCCAGGGCACCTTACCAAGCCAAAAACTTTCTTGAATGGTCCAATGATTTAATCACCACATGCTGTGTTCTTGGTTAGGGATGAAGATGAAACTTGAGGGGCTCACATGTTGGTGATCATATCCCACAAAAGGGCCTACATTGTGTTTAGTTATTTGGAATTTATTGCAGGTTATATTAACCATCAACTCTTCGAGTTATCGACCTCCAATATTTTCAGAGATCAATTATACTTGGGGTACTTGAACTTGTTCCATAAAGGCCCTCTCTTTGGCCTTTTGGGTTTGAATATGCAATGGTAGAAAGTACTCTTTTTGTATTGATGCATGTCGAGACGACCAGGTTGAAAGACTATCTAGATATATTCATTTAGGGTATTTCTTTTTCTATTCTGGGAGATGATCCACCTTGGATGGCCATTGAATGCAGCTAGTTATTGCAACTTGATTCAGAGACAATGGTGCGATATATGTTTACAGTTCGAGAATTAGATTATCATGAGGTGTCATAAGGTTGCTCGACCAAAGGGAGAGGATTGTAGGGTCAAGATTGAAGTCCTACATGTTGGAAACACTGAGAGGGGGTGAATTAGTATCTCTTCAATTAGTTAATTTTAACTTCACAGAGCATTAATTATCATTAGCATTAAATCAAAACATATGTTAACAACACCATTCAACAATGCACAACATCCAAGACAATACACAAGATTTTTTAGGTGGAAACCCTTCTTGGAGAAAAACCACCCGAACGCTTCTTAATATAGGTCTTAAAAAATTTACATCAATAGGAAGCTCCAACTTCCAAGATTTTCAGCATCAATTGAAGGAGGCTCCAACCACCTGGTTTACAGGCTCTAAACTGAAGGACGCTCCAATGCCCTGGTTTACCAGTTCCAATTGGAAGGACGCTCCAATGCCCAGATTTACTAGCTCCAACTGGAAAGATGCTCCAATGCCTTAGTTTGCTAGCTCCAACTAGAAGGATACTATAAGGATGTTCCAACTCCCAGCACAGGTTCTCCAACCCACCGTAGTACCACCCTACTGCCCTGAAGTGTTCTCAGGCTCCAACCTAAAGGAGACTCGAATGTCTTGCGTTGCACCACCTTGCCACCTTGCCCTTGGACCACATTTTACAATTTTCAAACTGGAGTCACTTGTGCTCAATAAAATAAATAACATCTAAACAGTCTGCTTCCTTTTTCGATCTGCAATACTAGCACAAGGTCGTCAACAACAGTAACAACTTCCTCTGCTCAAAATATCTCACCCTAGTAGCATAAAATATGTCAAAGTCCACTGTTACAATCAAATTTGTTTATGCACAACTCAATACCAAACCCTAGTTGGAAAATGTAGCAACACCCAAGACTCTTCGCTGAATAGACCTCAACAACTTTGTTTTCTCTCTGCTCTTCAATGACATTGCGCTGTCAACAATACTCTCTTCTCATCAAGCTGTCGAATGCTAACTCATCAATATCATATCAAACATGCATAAATGCCAAATTTCTTTGCAATGCAAGCTTTCTCTGTAGGGCATGTTACTGCTAAAACTAGCAGGGGTCCTAGGAGGGGATCCTATAAAGCCACTACTAGGTCAAGGGAAACAATGGAGCGATAGCTCACTGTCACCCAGTGTTGCACACATCGCGATCGGGATTTAATCGGCGCCGGGAAAAAAGCGGAAAAAATCGTTAAAATCGGGAAAAAATCGGAAAAAAGCGGGAAAAAATCGTTTGGCACAAATTGAAAAAAAATTGAAAAAAAATGAATATTTTTGTGCCAAACGATTTTTTCCCGCTTTTTTCCGATTTTTTCCCGATTTTTCCGATTTTTTCCCGATTTTTCCGATTTTTTCCCGATTTTTTCAAAAAATCGCGATTTTTTCAAAAAATCGCGATTTTTTCGATAAAAATCGCTATAAAAAAAAGGGGCGATTTTTTCGATAAAAATCGCGCTTTGAATCGGCAAAATTAAAAAATCGCGATTTTACGATTTTATCGCGATTTTATCGCGATGTGTGCAACACTGCTGTCACCTCAACTAAGGTTCCTTACTCTTTATGGAATTTCAATGATGGGAGGAATTTCACTGATGGGAGGAGAATCACAAAGAAGGATGAATCTATGAAAAAAGGGTAAGGGGTGATTCCTAGGGCCTATTCACAAGAGAGACTCAATTAGATGACTTGCTTGCTTCAAAAGCAAGGTGGTAGGCTCTCTAGGAAGGGCTAAAGGGATTCTCAAAGCTAGGGTTTGGGAATATATTTTGTCAAGATGATTCCTAGATTGGAGAACCCTTATGGAGAATTGGCCTTTATATGATCTTTGTGAAATTAGAGTTGTAAAATTGCAGGACCAAAAAAACTCAAAATTAGGTCAAGGGTATGGAGTTGATCACTCAAAGAGGGGCTTGACCTAATTGGGGACGAGAATAGGACCAAAGAACTAATTTTCTTTTGAAATATAAATACAATGACCCAAGTGAGGACACTAACCCAAATCAGCCTAAGGCAAGATATGGTCTCGTGGCTAGGGCTTGCTATAACTTGGGATTCCATTGTAGGAATTGCTTGAAATTTGGAGGAACCCTTGAGAAAACTACAATGCAGTAGTGGACCAATTTTCAAGGTGTTTGGATGGATACAAAGAGATTCATTTAATGCCCTAGGTGACCTTCTAGGGTTAGGCCTAGAAATTGGAAAGATGAAGAAAAGATAGGTAAATTTGACCACCAAAGGGATACAAGGATTAGTGCCTTATTGCTTGGTTTAAATGGAGTCAAGATACACAGATCATGAATTTTCGTGAGCTAAGGAGCCCTACTTGATCTTTGCTAGCCTCTTCAAGGGCAACAACTAGATCAATAGAGATTTATACTTCAAATTTGCAGAGTAGACAGTTTCGAGGTCTTTAACCTAAGAGATGTCTCTAGGAACATTCACCCAATCCCTCAAAGGTCAACACATGCATTTAATCACTTATTCAAGATCCCAGAAGAATTTCGTATTACATTTAACCCATACAAGAATAAAGATAACAACATACATGCAGTTAGCCGATAAGATAACAAGAATAACATCAAAACTTCAACTTACATGAGAGAGAGTATATCCATTTGTCAACTTCGCATGAAGCTCCAAAGACAATAGCAAAAATCCAAACATCATAGTGCATCAAGAAAAGCTCCAAAAATTCATCCTAGCAAAAAGTTCGAAAATCTCTTAAGAGATACTAATCCAATCCAAGTGATGACGAGAGAAATGAATCACCTCTTATCTATTTATACCATCTCTAATGAGTTCAACTTGCTTAATTGGTCTAATTGCTCTAAATAATAAAATAATGTGCAATAATAATATCCCTAGGTGACAAGCCCACCAAGGTAGCTCAATAACATAAAATAAGTCTCTCAAAAGGGCAGAATAATCAAAATAATGAATTTTTGGGCCATCGAGAAGCCCTAATGAAGTCCAAAATGGGCCATGGTGAGAAAATGGACTTCAAACATAGTGGACAAGGGGTTGGCCCCTTGTATATCCAAGCAAGCCACTGTGGTGCTCCCAAGTGGGTGTGGGGACACATGGACATACTCATGGGTCTTCAAGTGGATCGAAAATCCTTGTAAACCATCTGTAAGAGCCCTCCCTCTTTCTCATGTAGTGAGACACATCCTCATCTGGACCTTGGAACATTTGCCAAGTGTATGTTGCAAGTGTGGAGCCAGATGGATGTGGTGAACCAGGTGCATTATCCTCATCCAAAAGGTGGAACACGAGCAATCAATGAGCGGTGTTTGGGGTCCATGAGGTACTCTTTGCTATGGTGGATGCCCACGATTCTCAACACTTACCCTACAAGTGTCAATGTGGCCCTTTGGAGGGATAGGAACCTGTATAGGGAGACCAAGCCCCAAATGGAGACCCATCTGTAATCTTGCATAAGATTCAATGCGTCCCGTTGCCCTCCACTACAACAAATCATTAGAATAATCAAGTTAAAGAGCTTGCAAGTCTTGGAATCAATGGGGGGCTTCATGGTGGCATGCCCTTCCATAGCGGGCTTTGGCATGTACAAGTGTCTCTAAGCTCAATAAGGGGGTTAATCAAGTACCCTATTAGGTGGTTTCAATCTTTAAAGGGGGTGATATGTCCATGGTGCATCCATCAGGTGGCAAGTGGCAAATGATATAGTGATGGAACAAAGTGGGGGTAAGGGGGATGCTTTAAGCCACATGCCATGGTGCAAGGGTAGCTATAATAAGGGAAGCCCACACCTGGGTATATGAGTGTAGGAGGGAGCAAATCGTGGTTCATGAGTTACCCCGACTTTCGATTTTCCACCCTTCTTCATATGCCTTTTGTCTTTGATTGATTTTTCTTCATAACTCCTCGGGGCTCCAGGGGATGAGAGCATGATGTGCAAGATGTAGTAGTTGGTACCCCCTTTTGAGGTGGGGCATTTCATTGCCCACTAGGGGTTGGGACAATCATGGTTTCCTTAATGATGGAGAGGGCTCATGTAGGGCCTATAGGAAACAGGGTGATGGCCATGGATAACATGTAGAGCTCATGTTTGGCTTTTTCCCACGTGTTAAATTTGTATGTTCCGATCATCTTTTGCATTTTGTGGCCATGGATAACATGTAGAGCTCATGTTTGGCTTTTTCCCACGTGCTAAATTTGTATGTTCCGACCATCTTTTGCATTTTGTGGTATATTTCCTGTTGAGAGTGGCCAAATAATGCTTTTTCCTTCTTTTTTTTAGCTGCATCAACCTCTGGGGCATCGTTCCAAGCCTGACCCAAGGTGTGGACAAGAGGAGGGGGATGCTAACCCTATGTGGACCCGGATGGGAAAATGATGAATGGGGTTAAAATGGCCTTATTATTATTATTGTGACTTATTAAAGCATGGGTTTCATGCGTGGGTCACCATGTTTTAGGTCAAAGTCCCCATTGAGTACTTCTAGGATTTATTCTGAGTCAATAGAGTCATTGTACTTTTAAAGAGGCCCTTCTTGGGCTTTTTAATCATGTAAAAGTGTGAAGTATTGAGTCAAATATGATTTATGTATCCTCCACACCATGTCGGCTTAGAAGAAGATCAAGTTAGCCTAAGGAACCTATTCGACCTCACATGGAGCCTATAAATACAAGCTCATCGAATTCATTTGGAGCATCATTCTCTCACACAAGTTTGATATCTCTTGTAGTTGGGAAAAAGTGCGAGGTTTGTTGTCGGGTCCTGGATTGGGAGATCGAAGTCTTCCAAGTTTCTCTGTTGCTGGAAGTTGCTTCCTAGTCAAAGTTGCTGGAAAGGGGTCGAAATTCTGGGACGCTGACTTGGTGTGGAGGGAAGGTCTCGTCTTGGTCTAGGGTGAAGAGTCTCAAAGAATACTATTGAAAGGAAGAAGTTTTTGACTGGGTTTTCCCCTCTGGCATAGTGCCTACATTTGGTGTCTATTGTTTTATGTTTTGCTGCTTTGCTAATTTCTTGATGAACTAAAAGAAAGAAGATATAAAGAATCGTAATAATAAGAAACATCACAAGTAATGATCAGAGTAAGAAGATCTTCCTGCCTTTCTGATTTTCTAACATGGCATCAGAGCTTTAGGTGAAGAAGGAAGTAAAAGGCAGTCTCAAGCACTTGATAAAGGAACCATTCAAAGGGACTATCTCAGGGATATTCAAGGAAGATGTCTAACACAATCAAGGGAGAGAACAAACTTGAAGGGGCCTCTAACTACAGGTCATGGAAGGAGAGGATTGACCTAATCCTTAAAAAGAACAAGGTAATGGACTTGGTCAACTTGGTCAAGGGAAAAGTAAAGAACCCTACAAAGGATTCTAGTGATGTTGACAAAGTGAAATATAGGGAATTAGAATTGGTAGCCATGACTCTGGTGGTAGATGGAATAAAGGACAATCTTGTTCCATTCATAGCTAACATCGATCATGCTCAGGAAATGTATGAAGCCTTGTCGAAGTTATTTACTATTTAGAACATTAGTCAAGTAGCAAGTTTGAAGAATGAGCTAAGGACCACAAAGATGAATAAAGAAGACACCATGTCCTCCTTCTTTGTGAAGAGAGCTAGAATCAGGGATGATCTCTTGGCCATTGATGAAATTGTTCCATACAAAGAACTTGTGATCACTGCTCTATTAGTATTTCGATTCTCTTGGGGTGCATTTGTTGTAGGTCTTAACAGTTGGAAAGAAGCTCCCACCTTTGAAGAACTATGGACTGCCCGCAGTTAGGAAGAATTAAGGATCTCATTAGTTGCCAATCCTGAAGGAGTATCAAATGCCTACATTGCTCAACATAAAGGAAAGAAATCGAAAGGACCAAGGAAGAAAGTTTACATGTCAAAGATAGAATGCTATCAATGCCATAAGAAGGGCCACTATAAGAGTGACTGTCTCGACAATCCAAAGAATAAGAAGAGAGATAGAGATCATCCTAACTTTGCTGAGGAAGGAAACTCGAAGAAAGCCAAGCCCGAAGAATCTGACATTAGGGACTTGCACTACTAAGTCCTTTGCTTGTAGCCTTAGATATCTTGTTTTATATGTTTTCAACATATTTTTGGAAAAGACATATTTATTGTTTTTTAAAGTTCGTAGGTATCCTTCAAGCTTTGGAGGGAGCCCCCAACAACTCCCTAAGATTAAGTATCTCATTTCATTTTAGTTTTGGTTTCATGTATTCCTCTAGTTTTGGTTATATTAAATACTAATCACCGTTCTCCCTCTATTGTTTTGATTAGGAAAAACATTTGCAAGAAGTATGAAAGTGGACCTCTCAAGACAAGGTTGGTCAAGGAACAAAGGTATGTCTTAAGTACATTGTTTCCTTTATATTGAAAGGATTATTCATTTGACAATGTATTACTAACATTGTTATGTCTAGCTATATTGAATTGTAACGATTCTTGTTTTGGGTGATTCATCTCTTAATAAATCTAACCACCCTACTCATATTCTTAATTGATTTTGTAGAACCCTGGACATGTTTTGGAAAACTCTAACCAAAGGGTATGCTAATGTGAATGTTTGAAACCCTACGCTGCTTAGGGATATTGTGAAATGTTGTTTGGAGTTTTTATTGATAATGTCATGTTTGGGATTTTGGTATGATTAGGAAAACCTAGCTTGTTAGGATTGAATGATAAGGTCTAAAATCTTGAACTTTTGAAATTTTGGTAATGTTGGGGTTGCTATGGTTCTACATTGAAACCCTAGCTCATTAGGGTTTGGTGGAATATGTGAGCAAGACCCTTTCAATGTCTTAGAAATGATTTTCTTGGTATAGGTGTGTTTGTCTGATCAAACGCTAGTCTAATCGAAGTTTGTATGTCTAACTCTTATTGGATATTTTTATGAAATTGGGTTTGACTAACACATGATATGAAATGTATTTGCATGATGATGAAATCTAGGCATATATAGATATGTCCTTCTGGTTGAAACCCTACATTGGTCTAGGTTAGATATATTAATGTTGTCGGACATATGGTATGCTTATGTATGATGTGCATGAATTCCTAGTTATGTGTATTGATGGTCATAAGTCTTAGGATTTAATGGAAGTCCTTGTCTGAGATTCTAGGGTGATGATAGTTGGAAATCTAGGGTTTTGCAACTAAACCCTAGTAGTAGTTAAATTGTCTAGTATGTGTGATATAGCAATCTGAGATCTATTTATTTAATGATTGTTGAGATTGTGAAAATAGAATTCTAGGGTTTTGGGTTGAACCTTAGTTGAAGTAAAAATCTCTGTTGTGCGATATGATAATTTGAGATTTGTGTAAGATTGTTGAAATATGAGTTTGGTTGGGATTGATGGTTGATTGGAAATCTAGGGTTTGCAACTAACCCTAGTGGAAGTTGGTCATGATAATGATTTAGTTATGATTAACTTTGATTGATTCTTTTGTATGAATTCTAGGATTTGTATGAATCCCTAGTGAGAAGGCTAACATATGAATTTTGAAAGATTGTTGGACGCCTTGTATTTGTTTGACTTGTTTCTAGGGTTTGCTATATGTTGAAGTAAGGTATGTCATACCTTTGGAAGAAACATTGAAACCCTAAATAGAATGAAAGTAGTTATGAAGTAGTCTAGGATGTATGACAAAGTCCCTAGCAAGATGTTGAAGAGTATATGTCTCTTGTTTGTAATTAAGTCTGGGAATTTGATATGTATAAAGATAAAAATGCTTTCGTGATTCTGATATGGCTAACTTCATGCTTCTATAGACTTGGTTGTAATAGATATCTAAGTTGTGCATGTACACAATCTTTAATATGGTGAAGATGCTCGTTGATGTGACAAGCATGATGAGGATGATAATAACTCTAATGAAATGGTTGGAAGCAACGAAAGATTCTCCGATGACGAAAAGAAGCTGATCTCCGTGAGGAATCATGAATAGAAGAGATCTCCCTAAGATTAAGAGGGAGTTCAGATGAAGAGATGCTTCTTGGTTGAGAGGGACGACATAGCTTGGTTTTGATTAATGAATTTCGAAGGATATGTTGCTGCATGAAAAGTAGGAAAGGAAATTATATAATTGAGGAATCTTCTGTCAAATATTCGGTTGATAGTCCTACTGAGTTGAGGAGCAACATCTAGAACGACCCCAGAGGTTTGTATGTGATTATGTACATGTGAAAGTGTTAAAATTGGCAACCAGGGCCAAACTCCATGTGGGTCATCTTATTAATGAAAGCTGATATTTTTCTTGGATCCCTCTCATCAAGAGGTGTAGGATTGATCTAAAGATCATTCGATTCCGATAAGTATTCATGGAGATATGAATTTATTTGTGTTATGGGACAATTTGTCAAGGTCGGCCATCAACCAAATAAACCCCACTTGTGCTCAAAGTTTTAGTATAAATAGAGGTGGCCTTCAAGTCATTTCAACACACTTGGGATCTCTTCATCTCTACTTGTCTTTGGGTTTTAGTAGGAGGAGAGATCCTAAGGGATAACGCTGCCCTAATCCAGAGGGCAGAAGCCGGAACTATCGGAAAAAGCCGGAACTGTCGGGAAAAGCCGGAATTGACGGGACTGCCAGGAATTGTTGGAACAGTCGGGAAAGCTGACGCAGAGGGTAGAAGCCGGAACTACCGAGAAAAGTTGGAACTGCCAGAATTGCAGAACTGCTGGGAATAGCCGGAAATTTCGGGATTGTCGGGAATTGCTGGGAACTGTCGGAACTACCGAGAACTATCGGAACTGCTGGAATAACCGGAATAGTCGGGAATAGTTGGGACTGTTGGGAATTGCCAGAATTGTCGGGAACTACCAGGAACTGCCGGGAACAGCTGAAACAACCGGAATTGCCCAAAACTGCCAGGAACTGTTGGGAACAGCCGGAACAGTCGGAACTGTCGGGAACAGCCGGAATCGCCGGGAACTGTTGGAGCATCTGTCTTTGAAGGAGAGCATCATGCAAGGGACAGCTAGCATGCAACAACAAGCATGCTAAGGACAAGAAGCATGTTAGGGACAATAAACATGCTAGGGACAACAAGCATGCTAGGAACAAGCAGCAAGCAAGGTGCAGCCAACACATAAGTCAGTATGGCAACATGGTGTAGCAATGGCACATAATGCAGTACAGTGATGGGTACAGAGATGATTAATGAAGTGTGATGAGATGCAGCATAGTGATGATGGGTGCAGTATGGTGCAACGCGGTGAGGTGCAACATGATGACGAAATGCAGCACCATGATAGGTGAAGGAGTCACCTTGGAGAATCAGTTGAAGCAACATGTCTTCAACTGATCTCATGTATCATTTTCTTAGAGATGATCTATGTTTTATATAAGTCAGAGTGTTGACTTCTGTTGTAAACGTACTATCTCTCTCTCTCTCTCTGCTGAACTATTGAAGAACATATAAGAAGAATTGATCAAGGGTTTCCGCACATTGGGGTTTTTCCCTGGTTAGCGCCACATCTTGTGTCCTCTTGTCTTGGCTTGTCTTCTATGATTTATGTTTATGTTCTATCTGTAGTTTACTTTAATGCTGATTTGATTGCTAATCTGGAAAAGATATTGAGCTAACTGTGAAAATTGAAATAAATTGCTCTAAGCATAGAACATACCTAAAATTAACATGGGATCAGAGCTAAGGTGAAGGCAATGCCCAAGCAAGAGTGAAAGAGCAATCACCGAAGACAATTGGGAAAGGGAAAAAAAAGGATCAATGGATTCTTAATTCCTCTTCAAATTCACCAAGGGTGAAGTTGAAGCAGAGAATATTATCAGAATGGTGCAGTGGAAGTTTCTAATGGCCTACCTAAAGATCACTTCAATGGGAAGTCCGGATCTAAGGGTGGAAGGAAAGGCTTATACCTTGGTTGTAATAAGTTCGGCCATTATGCGAAGGAGTGTCCGAATGGTAGAGACACATCTCTTGATGAAGATAATAATCATTCCAGGGACATCTTCAATGATCAAAGGAATGACAGGTAATGCAGGTCATTAAGGAAATGGCAGACTCTTCAAAGAAAGCAAGGAACCCCAGGTATGAAGAATCAAATGTTGTTTCTGATAAGATAAAGAAGCGTTATTTTGTATTAGCCCTCTCCTTCAGATTCTTTGGGAATCTGGCTTATTGATTGTAGTGCTCCAAGGCACCTCATCGAATAGAAGGGTGCTCTCTCGAATTTGGTAGAGACGGAAACAACTATGGGATTATACTTGGAGTCGATGCCACCTATCCCGGAAAGGGTGTAGGGAATGTTACCCCTCAATTGAATGAGGGTAACTCTATTCATTTACAAGAATCTCTTTTATGTACCTAATCGCAAGAAGAACTTGGTGTCCATCTCAGAAATGGAAGTCAAAGGTTTCAGGGTGGCATTCATCGATGGAAAGGTTCGTGTTAAAAAAAAAAATTTTAAAAGATGCTTTTACTCATGGGTTCAGGATTGGCAATTTGTACAAAGTTGCAAGATGGTCCATTGGGGCGAGGGAAAGGTAGATAGCTTGGAGCGAGGGTTAGACTGCGTGAGGGTTTGGAGGAATGCGTGGGCAGCGTTGAACGCTGCGTGGAGCTGTAGGGATAGAAGGATGTGAGTATTTGCAGGTGGAGCCACATCGTATGGAGGTGAATGACGAAGGGAAATGAGGTAGCGTGGAGAGCTTGGGTTGCGGAAAGGGAAGACGGTGGCGGGTTGGAAGAACAGTTTGATGGGAAAAAAGCTGAGAAAGGTTAGGAGTGAAGTCACACGTAGCAATAGAAAAGCGTGGAAGTGAGGTCGAGGGTGCAACGTTTGAGGGTTTGGACAGCTGCGAGAGACGGGGATTCGATTTGCAGCAGGGCAAGAGGAGTTGAAATTTCCAGAAAACCCCAGGACAACATAAACAAATCAGAATTTTCTGCTAGAAAAAAAATGACCTCAGGCAATAGAAAAACTGAAAACCCAGGCAGCAGATAGGAGCTCAATGGCTGAGAGTTTTAAAAAAAATAAATCGAATTTGCACAATGAAACCCAAAAAACCAGGCAACACCAATCAGCGAACTGGTGGCCGAAAAGCCCCTTAAAATTTACCAGAACTCCCTTAAGAATTTTCCAAAAATCTTAATTAAAATTTTAAATCCTTCTGTTTCAGATTCCCTGATGAAATCCTCACTAAATTTTCTAGATCTGAAAATAAATAAATTCCTTGCAAAAAATGATGCTGATGGACCTCCCGAGATCCAGGTCTTACCCTCCAGGGCTTAGATCAGGACTCTACATAGCTTTCAACTTTAGATCTGCAGCTACAGGAAAACACCCAAACGATATATACAATGACCCAAAAAACACCCAAGTTAGAAAACTAAAATTTTACAGATCTATGTACATAAATGGCAGATCTATCTAATCTAGGGAGTGTCAGTCCGACTTCGTTTGTAGATCTGCTGATCTGAGGCTCTCAATAGCTAGATCTAACGATTTAGGAAAAGAAATTAAGTTTTTTTAACTTTTAAAGGAGGTACTGAGCTCAAAACTCTCATGCATCACCTATAAAAATATCTTATGATAAGCCCGGGATCAAATTCAAACTAGGCTCTTCAGAAAACACGGATCGGGAGTTGGCTGGTTCAGCCGAGAACTTCCCCGAACTCCTGATGATCTAATAATCAAGGATTTTCCTGCAAAACTCAATTCAGCGGTCAACATAGAGCGAGAAAACAATAATAAAATTCAGATTTAATAGAGATACCTGCTATTATATTCAAAACTTAAATTATCATTCAAACCCCAGCGACTGAGCAAGGTACCTCATCTTACAGTGTTTCCATGAAGAGTAACACTAGCAGAAATTAACCCCAAAGTCTTTCTTTATTGCTCATAAAAAGATTACAAGAGAGCTTTTCTCTTAGTACATGATCAAAAGATCGGATGAATCTGATTGACAAAATGACCTCCTATTTAAAGATAAATTTCCCAACGGCTAGTTCAAGTGATCTTTGTCAAAGTGATCTCAACCGTTGATGAGGATCAAAATTTCTTTTAATCTCATTTGTCGAAATTTAAATATTGAAGAAATTTCGAATTTTTCAATTAAATGCATTTTAATAAATTCAAAAATTAGAATTTTGCATTAATCTCCTCAAAATTTTGACTTTGACTTAACCCCAAGGACCAAAGGCCTAAAATTTAGCAAAATAATCAATTAACCTTAGTCCCTAGACCTGTTAAGATTTAATTTTTTAAAAGATCCACGAATTTTACCTCTGGGAAATTTAAATTTACCTAGGACCTAGGACCTATGAGAGGATAAATTATTTTTCTAACCCTCGAGACACTTTACATCATGATTTTTACATTTTTTACATCTAAAGGGGAAAAGCCCATTTGCAAAAGATCCTCACAGACTACCAAGTTCTGTGACACAAATATAATCTAACAGATCAAGCAATTTGTAATAAAATAGTCTAACCAAATAGTTAGGATTATTCCCAAATCACTTTTACACAGACTCGATCTAGAACGCTAGGACTCCCCTAAGATTCCAGTGACAAAATCCATTCCGGCTTTGGGGTAGGCTGAAGGAAAACTCTACTGACCATCCGAGAATGGATCTGTGAGACAAAAAGCCTCACGGAATGTAGATCGTTACCAGAAAACTAGGTTTACCTAGGTGATTACATACACGGCAGGATCTGTTGAGATTATTTACATTATACACATGCACACTGGGTTTACATTATAAGATGTTCCTCAGGCTGACGATGATAGTTGGATGGCAGGAACATGTCGATCAGGCACTATCCTTTTTGCGAAAAAAGGGGGTGTTCTGCTATGGGTCGTTGACACGTAGTGGTCAACAAGCTCCATCGCATTGAGACTGATGTACAGGTCGTAGAAATTTTGTCAAAGCCTCGGGAAAGGTCAAATTTGTGACATTCCCGAACGACTTGTAGTCGTTGAGAGACCTTCTTATAAGGGTCCTGCATGTTGCATGCATTGAGCTCTGGGAGCTCTGGGGGGCTTGGGGTACTTACTCAAGCAACATACGACCACAAGGCGACTCACCCTCCCCTGGTGGTGCGCTATGTACAAGATGATAGGTTTAACCTTCCCCTGTGATACCTCGTGGCGACTGCTAAACAAGATGATTAGTTCTCATGTGGGCCGGGATGATTAGTTCTCCTGTGGCAACTGTAAAACAGGATGATTAGTTCTCTTATGGGCCGGGATGATTAGTTCTCCCGTGGCAACTGTGGAATAGGATCATTAGTTCTCCTGTGGGCTGGGATGATTAGTTCTCCCGTGGCAACTGTGGAATAGGATGATTAGTTCTCTTGTGGGCCGTGATGATTAGTTCTCCCGTGGCAACTGTGAAACAAGATGATTAGTTCTCCTGTGGGCCGGGATGATTAGTTCTTCCGTGGCGACTGTGGGGCAGGATGATTCGTTCTCCTGTCGAGGCATCCTACCCATGCAGTGTGGGACTCATGGGAAGTACCTCTCATCTGATCAATGAGCAAGGAAATGGGGTTAGGGACCATAGTAGTACTATCGATGGACGCATTGATATATCTATCGTACTCCCTATGCTAGGATGACCTCCATTGATCTAGGATCAATGAAACTGATTTGTGATTAGTATGAGTGGTTTGAGACACGTGATATTGATCTGGGATCAATAAAACTGACTTCGGGCCAGTAAGAGTGATGTGACACACTCTTTAGATGAAACTGACTTCGGGTCAGTAGAGAATGGTATGAGACATTCTCGATCAATTCTTCTTCTTCATGGTTCAGCAGAGCAGAGCAAAGCAGAGCAGAGAAGTGTAGGGCACTGATGGCAGAGATAGTACAGTTCGACATATGGATCATCGGATGGAGTTCTCCCTAGTTGAGAGGGAGTGTTAAAATTGGCAACTAGGGCCAAACTCCATGTGGGTCATCTTATTAATGAGAGCTGATATTTTTCTTGGATCCCTCTGATTCTGATAAGTATTCATGGAGATATGAATTTATTTGTGTTATGGGACAATTCATCAAGGTCGGCCAGCAACCAAATAAACCCCACTTGTGCTTAACGTTTTAGTATAAATAGAGGTGGCCTTCAAGTCATTTCAACGCACTTGGGATCTCTTCCTCTCTACTTGTCTTTAGGTTTTAGTAGGAGGAGAGATCTTAAGGGATAACGCTCCCCTAATCCAGAGGGCAAAAGCTGGAACTACTGTGAAAAGTCGGAACTGCTGGAACAGTCGAGAAAGCTGATGCAGAGGGCAGAAGCTGGAACAGCCGAGAAAAGTTGGAATTGTCGGAACTACAAGGAAAAGTCGAAATTGTCGGAACAATCGGAATTGTTGGAATTGCGGAACTGCCGGAACTTTCGGGACTGTCGGGAATTGCGGGAACTGCTGAGAACTGCCGGGAACTATCGGAACTGTTGGAACAGTCGGGAACAGCCGGAACTGGCGGGAATAGCCGGGACTGCTGGGAACTGCCGAGAACTGCCGGGAACAACCAGAACTGCTGGAACAACCCGGAACTGTCGGGAATCGCCGGAACTGCTGGGAACAGCCGGAACTGACGGGAACTGCTGGGAACAGCCGGAACTGCCGGGAACAGTGGGAACTGTCGGGAACAACAGGGACTGCCGGAACTGTCGGGAACTGTCGGAGCAACTATCTCTGAGGGAGAGCATCATGCAAGGGACAGCTAGCATGCAACAAAAAGCATGCTAAGGACAACAAGCATGCTAGGAACAACAAGCAAGCAAGCTGCAGCCAACACATAGGTCAGTATGGCAACATGGTGTAGCAATGGCACATAATGCAGTACAGTGATGGGTACAGTCATGATTAATGAAGCGTGATGAGATGCAGCATAGTGATGATGGGTGCAGCACGGTGAGGTGCAACATGATGACGAAATGCAACACAACAATAGGTGAATGAGTCACCTTGGAGAATCAGTTGAAGCAGCTTGTCTTCAACTGATCTCATGTATCATCTTCTTAGAGATGATCTATGCTCTTATCTAGATAAGTCAAAGTGTTGACTTCTGTTGTAAACATACTATCTTTCTCTCTCTGCTGAACTATTGAAGAACATATAAGAAGAATTGATCAAAGGGTTTCCCCACATTGGGGTTTGTCCTTGGCTAACACCACATCTTGTGTCCTCTTGTCTTGGCTTGTCTTCTGCGATTTATGTTTATGTTCTGTCTGCAGTTTACTTTAATGCTGATGTGATTGCTAATTTGGAAAAGATATTGAGCTAACTGTGAAAATTGAAATAAATTGCTCTAGGCATAGAACATACCTAAAATTAATAGAAAGCATATTATTGATTGGGGTTGCGTTTGTATAGGATAATCTCTCAAAGGTTTTGATAGCATGTTGGTTATCGATTAGTTTGATTGGGAGAGATTGGTCTTTCTTGATCTGTTGGATCCAGGAGTGTTGAGGCTTTGTAAGTGAAGCATTGTTTGGAGGACCTCTGGTCGACACTTTGTGATGGTGACCCGAAGTTGGAAAGGTGGTGTTGGTTATTGAGCTCTGTTTTGGATACACACCTGGATCTTTGGGTTGGTGGTTAGCAAGTAAGCCTAATGGTACCTAGAGGGGTTGAAAGCTTGAGTCCACCTTATTTCCACTCTGATAGGTTGCCTTGGTTAGAAATCTAGTCCATGGCATTGTGGTGCCTAAATTGTTGAGAGACCAAATGAATAGATTGCCCTGGTCAGGAATCTAGTTCATGGCATGGTGATGCCTAAATTGTTGAAAGACCATTTGAATGGATTGCCTTGGTCAGGGATCTAGTCCATGGCATTGCAGTGTCTAAAGTTCTTCATGGTTCATATAGTTTGAAATCTTCCATTGTATTTGTACATTATGAATACCTCCCTAGTTAAGAGGGAGTGTTGGAAAATGTAACTATGTTTAGTGTTCATTAATGTACTTGAGTCATCATGTAATGTACTTGTCAAAAGAATAAAGAAAAGAGTTTATTATTCTAATTGTGACTTATTAAAGCATGGGTTCCATGCTTGGGTCACCGTGTTTTAGGTCAAATTTCCCATTGAGGACTTCTAGGATTTATTCCGAGTCAATGGAGTCATTGTACTTTTAAAGAGACCCTTCTTGGGCTTTTGAATCATGTAAAAAGGTTAAGTATTGAGTCAAATATGATTTATGTATCCTCCACACCATGTCAGCTTAGAAGAAGATCAAGTCGGCCTAAGGATCCTATTCGACCTCACATGGAGCCTATAAATACAAGCTCATCGAATTCATTTGGAGTATCATTCTCTTACACAAGTTTGATATCTCTCATAGCTAGGAAAAAGTGCGAAGTTTGTTACTGGGAAGCCGAAGTGAATGCGAGTTTGGGGAAGTCTAAGGAGAAAGAAAAAATCGAAATTTTGGTGTCCCTCTCTCTGTTTTGTGTCCTGGATTGGGAGATTGAAGTCTTCCAAATTTCTCTGTTGTTGGAAAGGGGTTAAAATTCTGGGAGGCTGACTTGGTGTGGAAGGAAGGTTTGGTCTTGGTCTAGGGTGAAGAGTCTCAAAGAATACTATTGAAAGGAAGAATTTCTTGATTGGGTTTTCCCCTCGAGGGGGGTTTTGCCCTGGCATAGTGCCTACATCTGGTGTCTATTGTTTTATGTGTTGTTGCTTTGGTAATTGCTTGATGAACTAAAAGAAAGATGAGATAAAGAATCGTAATAATAAGAAACATCACAAGTAATTATCAAGAATAAGAAAATCTTTCCGCTTTTTTGATTTTCTAACAATTCTTAGATTGGAGAACCCATATGGAGAATTGGCCTTTATGTGATCTTTGTGAAATTAGAGTTGTGAAGTTACGGGACTGCAAAAGACCCAAAATTAGGTCAAGGGTATGGAGTTGATCACTCAAAGAGTGGTTTGACCTAATTAGGGAGGAGAATACGATCAAAGGACATACACATACAATGACCCAAGTGAGGACACTAACACAAATCAGCCTAGGGCAAGATATGGTATCGTGGCTAGGGTTGTCCTATATCTCGGGATTCAACTGTCTCAATTGCTTGAAATTTGGAGGACCCCTTGAGCAAACTACAACGCAATATTGGACCAGTTTTCAAGGTGTTTGGATGGCTGCAAAGAGATTTGTTTAATGCCCTAGGTGACCTTCTAGGGTTAGGCCTAGAAATTGGAAAGGTTAAGAAAAAAGTGGTAAATTTGACCACCAAAAGGATACGAGGATCAGTGCCTTATTGCTTGGGTTCATTGGAGTCAAGATACACATAGATCATGAATTTTTGTGAGCTAAGGAGCCATAATTGATCTTTGCTAGCCTCTCCAAGGGAAACAACTAGATCAATAGAGATTTATACTGAAAATCATAACACAGAACTATGCTTCAGGATCAGGAAGAATGTGCCAAAGTAAGTCTTGGATGGGCTCAGAAATTTCAAGGACTTGACCTCAGAATATTGCCAAAATACTTCACAGATCTGCCTTCTGAATGCCCTTAACTATGATTGCAGAAAATTCAAAAGGATGCCATTGATCTGTGCCCTAATCTGTGGCCTAAAAATCTCAGTGAGTAGCCCAGAAACCAATGCGGATTTGTTTTAGAAGGCCGAGTTTGACCTCATAAAAACTGCATTAAAAGTATGAATAACCAGAGATGTAATGTCACAAAAATCTCACGCAGACCAGATCAAAAAATAGGTTATATGCTCAGAAAACTTTGTGAAGGGAGCTGAATCCAGACCTGCACTTTTAGCTTCAGAGGAAGGTTAACAAAACCAAGCACAACCCTTTGATAATGTACCCCGATCAACCTCAAAAAAGAGGGTTGAATGGCCTCAACATACCCTCAATACTTCCGTAAAACCATAACCCATAAGCACAAAAAAATGAATGCAGATAAAATTTTCAGAACTGTCGTCTTCTCAAGCTAGGTGTGACTCCTCTAGGCCGCAAATCTCAGAGAACGATCACAGATTGATTGATAGCATTTGAGGAGAAGTCGAGCTGTATTTATAGGATGAAAGGAAGGCTTCTAATGGAGCCAACTTGTACAAAATTGGAGGGAGCCAACTTTAGATTTGAAATTCAAATTTCAAATTATTTGGAGCCAAAACCCCACAGCCATTTTAATTCAAATTTGTGAATATTTTTTTCCTTGACAAAATTGAGTTTTGACTATAATTGGATAAGCCCAATTTAATTTTATTTTCTTGAATAAACACTGATGCGTGTAGTATATTGTCTGGGGCTCCAACACTTCAAGAAGCAATATCTCCTCAACCGAGAGGACCTATGTGACATGCCACAACGAAGAGAATCAAATGACAATTGTTATGGGAGCAAATTCACTAATTTTCATTCACAAATCCTTCAACAAATGCATGGCATCTAGGATTTTTTTTGTCATTTGGAGCTTCCAATCAATGCAAATTGGACAAATATTAAGAGTCTTCAAGGACCGACATTGGCATCAATGACAACACCATTCAACACTACAAACTACGTGTCTTATTGACAGTTAAGATCTTGTCCTGGAATACATCAGGCAGGTGGCCAATGTGGATGGCAACCATTTTGGTTGAATTCACCGTGGAGCCTACTTGTCACTTCCTTTCAGTTTTGCTTTTTATGCCTTTTCTAATAGGAAGGTTGAAAATATTTTGAGCTTCTACAATTTCGAGCAAGATGTATATTGGAACCATGATCCTCTTAGGGTGATGACTAAAAATGTTGAATTTAAGCATAGTGTATATGAACACCAACCAAAGCCTACAATGCCTGACCAACAAGAAGTATTGGGAGGAGGTCCAAGAAGCTCAGCTTGACCCAATGTTACTTGGGAGCGGGAGCGAAAGCGGGGAGCGAGAGCGAAAATGGGAGCGGGAGCGACATTTTCAAAAGCTCCCTGTTTGGGAGCAAATCCCGGAGCGTTTTTTATATAATATATATATATATTTTTATATTTTGATACATATATGTCAACAAAAACATGTAGAATAATGAATTAGATATGAAAAACATAAAAAAACATAGATTGAACCATATAACAACAATCATCTAAAAGTTATAATCTTCATCAACCACATCCACAAGTTAGTAACATAGTAACATACAACATATTGAGTCTCATGATTTATCAATCTTAAAGTTTCAAGCTTTTAAAATTCAATATATAACATTTATCATTATTGATCACCAAAGTTGTACTTGTAAGCTAAGTGTAACCATTACAACAAATAATATCTAACATGAAATGAAATGTTATAAAATGAAACAACTTTCAACTTTCAACTTTCATGAAGCATCATATTCATAATTCATTACTAATGAGTTATAATTGCCAACTTCAAATTTAAATTGTCATATATTGTTTAAAAAAATATCATAATAAATATGAAAGAGTCAATAGTTATAAAAGCTACTAGAAACTAGAAAAGAGAAGTAAATCTATTATCTATTTCTTATGCTTGGGCCTCTTGCCACCACGAGAAATGTCTAATTTTTTAGTCTTGTTGGAAAATCAGGATCTTTGTCATTAATATCACCATCTAAGCATTAATATCCAGAGGTATCTTTGTCATTACCTCTGTATCTGTATAGGGATCTTTGTCATTAATATCACCCTCTAAGCATTAACATAAGATAGAAAAAGCATAGCATGTCAAGTCAAGATTTTGTTTGAGTGATGCATACATTTTTAGTAGGGTCATGATAGAGGAGTTCGACAACCAATGTCACTAACATCAAGGTACATAGAGGGATTGGTGCTCTTGATTAAATATGAGTTCCATACCTTAATACATGACAAAATTCAATGGAAACATTGCAATCCCCCAATCCTGAAATCCTGAAAAACTGATAAGTCTGCTGGATTTTGAATGAAATCTCAAATTCTACTTTCTCCATATGAAATCCAATGAGGCTGGAACCACTCTCAAACATCCAGAGTCATTTCATGGTAATGTTAAAAATTTAAGTAAAAGTGCATTGTCCTTAATCTTCATTTTCATTTTCATCCTTTTACTTTAAGAATTTAACATTACCATGAATAGCATATCAATACTAGGGCCTAGACTTGATCATTAAGTTGCCCCACTCAAAAATTATTTGTTTCTTTCAAAAAAATTGCATTTCGAACATTACAACAACAACAAAAAAATTGCAAAAAAGTCAAAACACTCCCGAAAAGGTAGGGAGCGAGATTTTTTTTAGGGAGCACACCCCCGAAATCGTTCCTTGCGCCCCCGACCCGCTCCGGCGTCGCTCCGGCCCGAAGCGTAGATTGGGAGCAGGATCGAGGGGGGTAGGGGCGCTCCCCCGCAACACTGGCTTGACCTATGGTACCTGCCTATTTGACCTTTTATAGGAAGCTTGGGGAGTATGTTCCAATCCCCCAAGAGAAAATCCCTGTTGTGCCCACAAAGGAGAGGAGGTAGTGTGTTGTAGACAATTGGAATGTCCAAAGAGGGGAGCATGGTGGACAATGTGTAAATACCCGACGAGATTAGTTGAAGAGTAAAATTGATAAACAATTATGTGACTTGGTTGAGGAGTAAAATTGATAAACAATTCTGTGACTTGTATGATCAGATGCATGGAGAGGATTAGGATGATGTGCTCCATCCATGATGAAGACGAGAGTCAAATAAAAGCTCATGGGAGCACTCAGTCTTGTCTTTTTTGTCAATCTAATGAGGAGTTTACATATGGCAGACGATATATCTTGGCTACAAAATGGGGCGATAAAGGTTGGTGTGGCATGGGACAACAAGAACAAGGTCCCTTGACACATGTAGATTGGCTAATGACTCTTAATCTCCATCTAGGATAAGGCTTCGGTGCAGATTGGCTAATGACTCTTTAATCGCAATTTAGGATGAATATGTTATTAGCAAGTCGAAGGTTCATGATGAAGAGATAGGAAAGGATATTGTTGGGACTTCTGAGCAGGATTTCAAGAAATATACATAAGCTCAGAAAACCCAGGGAGAAGCCCATGATAAACATATGAGCTCTAGCCCTCGTCCTAAGTCAGCCAATGCCACTGAACAAGAAGTCTCAGCTATCGGTGCTGGAGGATAAAGACAAAATGGAGGATGTTAATGATGGGCAAGGGAGATTGAAGACGAGAAAGAGGAAATAGACCTGAAGAAGACTAAAAGAGAGGTGGAATTACAAGTGGAACCTTTGTCACATCTCCTTCATCCCTTGCAATTCTCTTAGTACTACTTCTATTGGAGCTTCCTCAATTCCTGTGATATCCTAAGTAACATCATTGTCTATGCCTAGTGTTAAGCCGCCTTCTTCAAGTGCCTTAACTAACTGATAAGTTCCCTTTTTATCTTCCCCTTCCACTACAATTCCATTCTCTAGTATCTTGGCTGCCATGATTGCGACAAACCTTTCACCTTTTTGTCTACTACTGGTGCCATGATCACCATGATAGTTGCTCAACCACAATTTTCCACCTATGGTATAGTGTAGTCATTTAAGCCTCGAGATACTTTTGCTAATTTTGTTGCAATAAAAGCCTAGGGTAAATGGAGTCAAGATAATCTATCACCTTTGCTAACCAGTGAGGCAGCTACCTTTTTGTCTACTACTGGAACCATGATAGTTGCTCAAATTTCTACCTCTGGTACAATGCAATCGTTTCAGCCTTGAGATTCTTTTGCTAATTTTGTTGCAATAAAAGCCTAGGGTGAATGGAGTCACGATAATTTACCACCTTTGTTAACCAATGAGGCAGCGAGCCAAAGTATTCTAGCAGCCATGAATCTAGAGATAGGGATCCTTTCCCTGGCAGCTGTGGATCATAAGTGGAAAGGTTACATAGAAAGATTGAAAAGTTTACGGATTCTACAACAAGAAGTCTTAGCTATCAATGTTGGAGGATAAAGACAAAATGGAGGATGCTAATGATAGGCAAGGGAGATTGAAGATGAGAAAGAGGAAATAGACCTGAAGAAGACTAAAAGAGAGGTGGAATTACAAGTGGAACCTTTGTCACATCTCCATCCCCGGCAATTCTCTCAGTACTACTTCTATTGAAGCTTCCTCAATTCCTGTGATATCCTAAGTAACATCATTGTCTATGCCTAGTGTTAAGCCTTCTTCTTCAAGTGCCTTAACTACCTTATAAGTTCCCTTTTTATCTTCCCCTTCCACTACAATTCCATTCTCTAGTATCTTGGCTGCCATGATTGCGACAAACCCTCCACCTTTTTGTCTACTACTGCTACCATGATCACCATGATAGTTGCTCAACCCCAATTTTCTACCTCTGGTACAATGCAATCATTTAAGCCTCGAGATACTTTTGCTAATTTTGTTGCAATAAAAGCCTAGGGTAAATGGAGTCAAGATAATCTATCACCTTTGCTAACGAGTGAGACAGCTACCTTTTTGTCTACTACTGGCACCATGATAGTTGCTCAAATTTCTACCTCTGGTACAATGCAGTCCTTTCAGCCTTGAGATTCTTTTGCTAATTTTGTTGCAAGAAAAGCCTAGGGTGAATGGAGTCAAGATAATTTACCACCTTTGTTAACCAATGAGGCAGCTAGCCAAAGTATTCTAGCAGCCATGAATCTAGAGATAGGGATCCTTTCCCTGGCAGCTGTGGATCATAAGTGGAAAGGTTACATAGAAAGATTGAAAAGTTTACAGATTCTTTAAGAAGGAAGAAAGAATTCTTGAAGACATTGCAGTCTCAAATTGAGATACTGCGAAAGCTGGTCTTAGATTTGATTCTGGAGTCTGCTAGCAAAGATGGAAGAATTGATTCTTTGAATATTAGATTCCTGACTACTGAAAGTGAAATCTTCTAGCTTCATGGTAAATTGTCTAAGCCGTATTACTAGCTAGTTTCTATATAGGAGATTTCTTATTCTGATGATCAAGAGGAACTTTAGGAACATGTTGATTTTCTAACGTCGTCAAATGCAACAGTTCCACAATGTCTCCACTGACAAAAAGGAACAAAGCATTGAATTAATTGTTTGGTTGTTAACCAAAAACAAGGAGGGGAAAATCCGAACACTGGAAAGATTGCCCTAAACACCTACAAATTCTCTCAAAACTTCAACAAAGTCTTGTTTCCGCCTCCTAGCAAGTAAGTAACATCTAATGCCACCCTCTTAGCATTCCTAAAGGCAACTTTTAGCAGTGTTTGAATCTTCTATAAAAATTTGGTATCTTCCTTGTTAAAAACCCTAGTTTGATTTCCAATTTCCAAATATACTTCCTAAGACTTTCACTACCCTTCCTACTACATATCTACAAAACCTATCCCTACCCCTACACTACCATTCGCTTTGCCTAGATCCCTTTATCCTCTAAACCCTAAGACCTAGGTATCTCAATTCCCTAGGATCCCAAATCCCACAACATTTCTCCTCCCTGTCACCTCCCTCAATTTGTTAATCCCTTCCCCCATCTCCCTAATTTTTTCCATCCCATTCCCCACTCCCTAAACCTACATTTCACTCCCAATTCATCTTCCTAGGGTTTCTAGCCAAGACACTATGGAAGAAGAGAAACATAGATTTCATGGAGGAAGAAGAGAGGGAAGAGAGAAGGCCACATAAGGGAGGAAGGATTAACCAACATCTTGAGAAGCTCTTGAAGAATTCAAATAGGGACAATGACTTACAAAGAAAAATAGCTAAACATTACTTCAAGAAAAATCAAATTGCAAGGTCCAAGCTCCAAAAGGTCAAAACAAGACTTGAAACCCTAGCGAACCAAAAGAAGGAAGACAAGCTTGAAATCCTTGCTGAGGCTTCACTCATTGCCTAACATACCTCATCAGTTTTCCACAGATCAAATTTTGAAGAAGTTTGAGCAATTTTTGAAAAATTTGTAGTTTTTTGCATTTTTGGAAATTTTTGCACCAGTCACTGCCAAAAGCGTAGCGCCTCCAAATGAAAAATGGCCACCACCATTGGATTCAGAAGGCCAAATACAGTAGGGAAAACCACTTTGCTAAGCTTTTTTGGGTCAACTGGGCAGTCAAAAGGTCAAAAACACCCAAAAAATCATGTTTCTGCCCTGTTTTGCAGGTTGGTGCTGTGCTTTTGACCAGTCTTGCGAGAATCAACTTTTGGAGGGTCAAAACTTGACCATTTTGGAAACTAAAGGTAGATCTGGAAACTAGACAGGACAGGCTTTCCAATGAGCTATCCTGGGCTCAATTTGGACACTGGGAACCCCCTCAAAAGTGGATCTGAAGTTGGCGCTGAGCTTTTGACTCAAATTTTTTGAGTTTCATCATTTTGTGAATTTTCTAAGTTTCGACAATTTCACCTTGACAAAACATGATTTTACCAATGTAATTGATGTATGTAAATGTAATAATGATGTTTTTACTGTTACTTAGGGTAAATACATTAGGTGAAAACTCTTTTTGTGATGTAATGAATCAGTTTCCAAAAAGTGAGGGATGAGTCACTTTGACCACCCTACACTATAGCGATCACTTTAGTTTTTGGTGGAACTACTCCTCTCATGGATTTGACCCCTCAGGCTGGGAGGAGTTTGTTTGAGGCCTATATCATGTACTTTTTCAGTCATTCTACGGGTTGGACTCCATTGGATGTTGTACTAGTGTTTCAGACTTTTGCATGGAATATATTGGATGAGTTGCAGCTATTTTGGTGGGATTCCTGTGGCATGGTATTTTGATATTGTTTCTTCTTCAGTTACATGTGTGTGTATGTTTTGTATTTTCCATGATCCATTTCATTTCTAAATATGTTTGATTTTCAAAGTGTGATAAGAAGAATTCATCTCCTATGCTCTCTTTTGGGAAGATCATCATAATTTGCTTCATTTCTTCAATTTAAAAAGAATTCATGATTTTCATGCTCTTTTTAGCATCTCATCAGTGTAAAGTTATAAACCATTCCACCAATATACTACAAAGTGTTAAAGTACTTGCCTACCTTGCCACATCAGATGTCTGCAATTTTGATTTTCTCTTGCCCTGACATAGTTCACTCTTTGACCTAATTCACTCATCGAATGACTACCCCAATCAAAATCAAATCGAAACCCTGAGCTACTATATCTAGCCTAAAACACTAATCCATCCAGCCCTCTTCGCTGTGATCCTTTGGAGAGAGCCCCCTCCGGCTTGGTAGGGCTAGCTACCAAGTCAAAAGGTTGGTCTATGGTTACCTCAGCTGGACTCTTCCTCAGCGTTGGAGATCCGGAGGAGTGATAACACATCTAAAGGGCAAAAGAGGTTGCTACGTTCAACGTCAAGAGAATTTTCCAAAAACTTGAACCACACATACACCTTTCTAAAACAAGGGGCACACACGATCACTATTGAGATGCCCGCAATTAAGCTACAACATTTGCGTTGCCATTCTACTGCCTGAGACGGACGTTGTAAGAGTTTTTCGTATTGCGAAAGAACAAGAGTATGTTGCATGTAGGATGGTATCATTGTGCACGACCTTTTCCCACCACCACCATCATCGTCTGATAGCCAACGGAGTCGTTCCATCAGGCCGCACTTATTGTCCGCTGTCAATAATCGAACAAGGCATGACTTTTCGGTCAAATGGGGTGGTCACATTTCAAATTAAAAATAAAAAATAAAACTATATGTTCGTAATGCTATAGACGTCGACACATAATTAATCAACTAAATAATTTAATTATTTAAAAAAAATCATAATCATAATAATAATTTTATTATTATTATTAAAAAAAATAACTGACAAGCTATAGATACCAATGAAGAATTATATATGCTGAGATAACAAGTGCAACATGAAGAAAAAGATCAGCAATAAGTTCGAGGACAAAGCAGGTCAGTAATAAGCTTTGAGGACAAAGCTTTTCAAAGAGGAAGGCAATGTTATGAATATAATTCATAACAAAATAAAATAAATATAAATATAAATAATGTAAATGATAAATAATCAAATAATGATTATGCTAAATAGTTATCAAGTTAAGTGAAAAGGCATGTCTTCTAGACATGCCCAATTGTGAAGGGACACCTGCCTAGTATATATGCGGGTCCTCATTGTAATATTCCATCATCACTTCTACATTTTATATATATAATAAATTATTATTACAAATATCTGTTGTGTATTTTGACATTAAAGTCAACAAGCTATAAGTTTTGTTGCTCCATACCTCAAGCCTGGAGATGTGCTACTGTGGCCCCTAACGATGTATGCTGATTCAAGATGCCTTCAAATCTGATGATGCCAAGAATATACCAGAGGATATCTTTTGCAACACTGGTTTACCTTTACTGCCCTCGTCTTCTGTTTCCATTGTCAAGCTTCAGAATTGTGGAGCATAAATGCTGCTTCAAAATTACAATATCACACCTGCAAAAACTTAGACAGTTCTTAAGACTGAGAAAACTTCACAAGTAATTAACACAGTGATGTGCCAAGGATATTCTACCAGAGGTATAGTCTTTAACACAGGTTCTTCCAAGTTACTTCTCTGATTAAGGTACAGAAAAAATGAAAACCACCAGCAAAATAGCTATCGCGGATGTTCCAATGAAAGATTAATGTGCCACGAAAATGAACTTCAGTACAAGTCTAGTGAGATTCAAATGTACTTCAGAACTGGCCTTAAATAATCACGGATTAGACTTTCAAAGCATATCACAATAAAGCTTAAGAAGTCTTAATGATCACAACTCCGAATACACTCAAATTTTCCACCTCAAATTACCACAGATCAGTTAAGAGAGGATTTCAATATGCCTCAAATCAATAACCAAAGAGATTCTCAGGAAGTCTGAATGCAACCTTACCTTAGTCCACATAGCTGCCATGGAATGTCAAGTTACCTCAGTAATTAGACCGAAACTCTACCTTAGATTTTCTCATGGAAACGATGAGAATATTCCACTACAATTACTCTCGGATCAGTGCACAGAGTCACTGATTAGGGCTCTTATTCTCTTTACAGAAGGCTAAAAATCATAACACAGAACTCTGCTTCAGGATCAGGAAGAATGTGCCAAAATAAGTCAAGGATGGGCTCAGAAAATTCAAGGACTTGACCTTAGAATATTGCCGAAATACTTCACAGATCTGCCTTCTAAATGCCCTTAACAATGATTGCAGAAAATTCAAAAGTATACCATTGATCTGTGGCCAAAAAATCTCAGTGAGTAGCCCAGAAACCAATGCGGATTTGCTTCAAAAGGCCGACTTTGACCTCATACAAACTGCTTTAAAAGCATGAACAACCAGAGATGAAATGTCACAAAAATCTCACGCAGACTAGATCAGAAAATAGGTTATATGCTCCGAAAACTTTGTGAAGTGAGCTGAATCTGGACCTGCACTTTTAGCTTCAGAGGAAGGTTAACAAAACCAAGCACAACCCTTTGATAATTTACCCTGATCAACCTCAAAAAAAGAGGGTTTAATGGCCTTAACATACCCTCAATACTTCCGCGAAACCATAACCCATAAGCACAAAAAATGAACGCAAATAAAATCTTCAAAACTGTCGTCTTCTCAAGCTAGGTGTGACTCCTCTAGGCCGCAAATCTCAGAGACCGATCACAGATTGATTGATAGCATTTGAGAAGTCGAGCTGTATTTATAGTATAAAAGGAAGGATTCTAATGGAGCCAACTTGTACAAAATTGGAGGGAGCCAACTTTAGATTTGAAATTCAAATTTCAAATTATTTGGAGCCAAAACCCCACAACCATTTTAATCCAAATTTGTGAATATTTTTTCCTTGACAAAATTGAGTTTTGACTATAATTGGATAAGCCCAATTTAATTTTATTTTCTTGAATAAACACTGATGCGTGTAGTATATCCTCTGGGGCTCCAACACTTCGAGAAGCCATATCTCCTCAACCGAGAAGACCTATGTGACGTGCCACAACGAAGAGAATCAAATGACAATGGTTATGGGAGCAAATTCACTAATTTTCATTCACAAATTCTTCAACGAGTGCGGGGCATCTGGGGTTCTTTTGTCATTTAGAGCTTCCAATCGATGCAAATTGGACAAATATTAAGAGTCTTCAAGGACTGACGTTGGCATCAATAACAACACCATTCAACACTACAAACTACGTGTCTTATTGACAGTTAGGATCTTGTCCTGGAATACATCAGGCAGTTGGCCAATGTGGATGGCAACCATTTTGGTTGAATTCACCGTGGAGCCTACTTGTCACTTCCTTTCAGTTTTGCATTTAATGCCTTTTCTAACAGGAAGGTTGAAAATATTTTGAGCTTCTACAATTTCGAGCAAGATATATTTTGGAACCATGATCCTCTTAGGGTGATGACTAAAAATGCTTAATTTAAGCATAGTGTATATGAACACCAACCAAAGCCTACAATACCTGACCAACAAGAAGGATTGAGAGGATGTCCAAGAAGCTCAGTTTGACCTATGGTGCCTGACTATTTGACCTTTTATAGGAAGCTTGGGGAGTATGTTCCAATCCCCCAAGAGAAAATCTCTGTTGTGCCCACAAAGGAGAGGAGGTAGTGTGTTGCAGACAATTGGAATGTCCAAAAGAGGGGAGCATGGTGGACAATGTGTAAATATCCGACGAGAGTAGTTGAAGAGTAAAATTGATAAACAATTCTGTGACTTGGTTGAAGAGTAAAATTGATAAACAATTCTGTGACTTGTATGATCAGATGCATGGAGAGGATTAGGATGATGTGCTCCATCCATGATGAAGATGAGAGTCAAATAAAAGCTCATGGGAGCACTCAGTCTTGTCTTTTTTGTCAATCTGATGAGGAGTTTACATATGGCAGAGGGTATATCTTGGCTACAAAAAGGGGCGATAAAGGTTGGGGTGGCATGGGACAACAAGAACAAGGTCCCTTGACACATGTAGATCCTCTTAATCTCCATCTAGGATATGGCTTCAGTGCAGATTGGCTAATGACTCTTTAATGGCAATTTAGGATGAATATGTTATTGGCAAGTCGAAGGTTCATGATGAAGAGATAGGAAAGGATATTGTTGGGACTTCTGAGCAGGATTTCAAGAAATATACATAACCTCAGAAACCCCAGGGAGAAGCCCATGATAAACATATGAGCTTAGCCCTCGTCCTAAGTCAGCCAATGC
Organism: Pinus tabuliformis; assembly: GCA_031772625.1. Lineage (NCBI taxonomy): Eukaryota > Viridiplantae > Streptophyta > Pinopsida > Pinales > Pinaceae > Pinus > Pinus tabuliformis. The sequence continues at coordinate 714,124,416 of CM062815.1, forward strand.
TACTGAACAAGAAGTCTCAGCTATCGGTGCTGGAGGATAAAGACAAAATGGAGGATGCTAATGATAGGCAAGGGAGATTGAAGATGAGAAAGAGGAAATAGACCTGAAGAAGACTAAAAGAGAGGTGGAATTACAAGTGGAACCTTTGTCACATCTCCATCCCCAGGAATTCTCTCAGTACTACTTCTATTGAAGCTTCCTCAATTCCTGTGATATCCTAAGTAACATCACTGTCTATGCCTAGTGTTAAGCCTTCTTCTTCAAGTGCCTTAACTACCTTATCCCTTTTTATCTTCCCCTTCCACTACAATTCCATTCTCTAGTATCTTGGCTGCCATGATTGCGACAAACCCTCCACCTTTTTGTCTACTATTGCTACCATGATCACCATGATAGTTTCTCAACCCCAATTTTCTACCTCTGGTACAATGCAGTCATTTAAGCCTCTAGATACTTTTGCTAATTTTGTTGCAATAAAAGCCTAGGGTAAATGGAGTCAAGATAATCTATCACCTTTGCTAACCAGTGAGACAGCTACCTTTTTGTCTACTACTGGCACCATGATAGTTGCTCAAATTTCTACCTCTGGTACAATGCAGTCCTTTCAGCCTTGAGATTCTTTTGCTAATTTTGTTGCAAGAAAAGCCTAGGGTGAATGGAGTCAAGATAATTTACCACCTTTGTTAACCAATGAGGCAGCTAGCCAAAGTATTCTAGCAGCCATGAATCTAGAGATAGGGATCCTTTCCCTGGCAGCTGTGGATCATAAGTGGAAAGGTTACATAGAAAGATTGAAAAGTTTACAGATTCTTTAAGAAGGAAGAAAGAATTCTTGAAGACATTGCAGTCTCAAATTGAGGTACTGCAAAAGCTGGTCTCAGATTTGATTCTGGAGTCTTCTAACAAAGATGGAAGAATTGATTCCTTGAAGATTAGATTCCTGACTACTGAAAGTGAAATCTTCTAGCTTCATGGTAAATTGTCTAAGCCGTAATACTAGCTAGTTTCTATAGAGGAGATTTCTTATTCTGATGATCAAGAGGAACTTTAGGAACATGTTGATTTTTTAACAACGTCAAATGCAACAGTTCCACAATGTCTCCACTGAGAAAAAGGAACAAAGCATTGAATTAGTTGTTTGGTTGTTAACCAAAAACAAGGAGGGGAAATCTGAACACTGGAAAGATTGCCCTAAAAAGTGAGTCAAAGTGTTGGACACAGATATAAGGTCTCTAGCATATTAGCACTGGGAAGGAAAGAACCATAGCTGCCTGCCACATTATCTGGGATAAGTCACAAAATCAAGGGAGGAGTTCCTCTTCTTATCAGTTGGGAGTGCTTGCACATCCTCTCTCGTTGGTTGAGCCATGCTTATCCATCCAACAAATGATAAAGAGTAAGAGCCCCCAAGCAGCGGTTAGGATAGGGATCCTATTCAATGACAGCCTAGTTATGGAAACAACATAATTGACCTTACCCAATATAGTTTCATTGAAACTGGAGGCAGTGCTTAAGATTAAAGGGGGGCAACCTACCTAGCTTGACACCATCTGGAAACCAAAACACTGGAGAAATGACAGAAACAAGATTGGATCAATCAAAAACATTACAGGAGCATACTACACCCCTGCACATGGCGGCACCCACACACATCTGATGCAATAGTCCTCAGACCATGTGCCTACAAAAGTCCGTTGTAATTATCGAACGAATGCACTTTCTTTTACCCCTTTAATATATATATATATATATATATATATATATAGATATCAGTCCTTGCTAAGTCAAATGGATCAGCTGTTGTGACATTGGTGGTGGAGAGAATGTAGTCTCACAATTGGGATTCATTTAAATAATATCCCTATACTGCCTTCCTAGTAATTTACCAGGCTTTTTATAGTTATCATTGATCTGAAAAGAGAGACCATGAATTTGAGGTAGATGGTAGTAGAGTGATTCAACGGTTAGATCCTTATTAAGGGTTACCGTTACTGAATCTACTGAGTATACTTTTGAGGACACAATGACAGATCAAATCTACAATATTATAGTAGGAAGGTGAGAGGATTATATTAACCCTACTGCCAATGGCCCAATTAGCTGGCAGATTATTCATTGTTTTGATAGTTATTCAGGAGAAGCAATGTCTAATTGGCAGGACTGCAACCATGAGCTGTCTACTAGGAAGTGTGCTTCAGTAAAGTCTGTTCATTGGATTGGATCAGGGTTGCAAGATCCTCCTATCTATTCACTCTATTGATAGTTATTCATGAGAAGCAATGTTTAACTGGCAGAACTGCAACCATGAGTTGTCTACTAGAAAGTGTGCTTCAGTAAAGTCTGTTCATTGGATTGGATCAAAGTTGCTGGACCCTCCTATCTATGATGGGATAGGTGAGGATTTCCTAGATGCGATGGGATAGAGAGTCATGGAGGAACGAGGAAGACCTACTTTGGATCTAGTTCTGAAATCTATGCCTCGTCACTGATGGGATACACATAAGGAGAATCTGACTACATGGACCTCAGTTCAGCCCTCTGTGATACATAGGTTTTCTACTCCTGTGTTCAAATGCCAAGATCTGTCATTAATTGAGAAGTCAAGAAATTTGTGTAATAGTATGATGGTATGGCAGACACTTCCATTCATATTGATACTTGTTTACAAAAGTGAGGGAGGGAGGTATTCAACCAGTTTATTAGGTACATAAATTCTTGCATTTGTTAGGGCCAATCCCTAGGGCTTTATATTTGCATGAAAAGTGTAAGAGACTAAAGACTGGATTGTGGTATGGGATAACTTCTATGGTAAATTATACTATACTGGTAAAATTCTTGAGCTCACATCTACACTAATTACTATCAAACAGCTTTTATTCACCAACCAGTTGTGGCGTCAATTTCCCCGTACGATTTTGCCCACAACATGGCAAGATGGATACCTTAAAGGAATTAGGACATCAACTAGATGAGTTATTGTATTGTGAAAAACTAGTACATGATGATGGATAAGAGGATGTCTTGGAAGAGTTGCGGCATCTTTCCTTCCAAGAGTCTAAAGGCTCTAAAGGCTCAAGACAGTTGCAGGAGACCAGTGAGGATGCTTCAGAAAAGCCTTATAATAGCCAATCATGTTGCACAAGATCAATATATGGAGTGAAGAATGCCCAAAAATTGCTTTAGTTGGATATTATTGGAATGAATACACTATGTCGGAAGTTATGGCCTTGCCGAAGGAACACCAGGATTTGTTCCCCCAAAGTTTGACAGACAGGAAGAACATTAAAGAAGAGTTGGGAGAAATGAACATGTTGAGTTTTGTCCAGATGTGACGTTTATAAAAATATGTCCTTATTGACTAAACCCACGAGTCAATGAAAATGTGAAAAGAGATATCGCATTCTTGTTGTGGTTCTTATCTTCCCGCTGGATGACTTTAATGGATCAGTCATAGAGATTCAGTGTAAGATGGATACTAAAGACATCAGGTTTTGTGTTTCTTTCTGAGGGCTTAATACAGCAGGTGTCGATGACACATTTTCGATCCCTTTCAGTAATGAGGTGTGGGATCATGTTGTGGGTCAGAAGGCATATTCCTTTACTGATGGGTTCTCCAGATAACCTGTTAGAAGTTTGTATGCCTGGCTGTGTCTGAGATCAGCATGCTTTGTGATCTTAAAAATTGAGGGCACTTGAAGCAAGCTTTATGATATGAAAAATTGAAGGGATTTCAGTCCACTTGTAAGTTTTGAAGGTGAAAACCTAGAGTGGCCTGTAATAGAAACTTGATATAATTGTTGAAGTCAATATAAAAACCTGTTGAGACACTTTTATGAAGAAATTTTTGTCTTACGTGCTGTTTGAATTGCTGTGTGTAATTACTGTTCTTAGAGCTGTTGCCTCATTGGAATTTCAGAGCCTTTGTGCTCTCTTGTATGCTGGTGGGCTAGTTTGCGTCTTCATGTGGGTGGTGATAGAAATCTGCAGGGGACTGAGGTTCCCTTTGAATCATATCAGCATCTAGCACGTATTGTTAAGGCCAACTTAGCTTGTTACCCCAGAAATTGTAGGTATGATTGGGAATTTTCTCTACTCTGAAGGTCATTTTATCTCTTTTGTGGGATGGCAATGCTCTCTCATGTTGAAGGGTATACTATCCCTTTTGTTGGATAGTGGTTGGTATTGTAGACGGGTTTCTTAGAGTGGGAGGAGGATTCATTAGGGGACATGTACCTTTAAAACTGGACATTTTACTGCAGGCCCTCTTAGTTGGCATAATCTAAAGATTAACTAAATCACCACCACTTTGCTGGCATTTGGTGATTGACAGAACCAAATTTTTGAATTATACATTGCACAGATTGTAATTTTGAGAATTTGGGTTAGTTCAACTACTGTATAAATCTGAGTTTAGATATTTGAAACTCGATTGAAGAAAACAGAGAATAGATCTACATCTGTTATTTTTGTATGTTGTACAAGTAACAATACAAGAGTATGTCCAGTATTTATAACAATGAAAGAGGCCTAGCAGATAGCTGTGACAGCTAGGCATATAACGATGCCTACAAGAACTTACAACTAACACTAGTTGCCTTAGTTGGCTCATTGGAAAGTACAACACCCCCCCTTGAGCAACATAAAGTAGGGAGTAAACAAAGAAAATAGAAATGGGTGTTGACAACTAGGGCTTGTTAGGTGTACCCAAATATAGAATAGTTTCACACAAGTAGAAAAACAGAGAAAAACTTGTAGGAAAAGACTTTTCTCCAAAAGAAAAAAATGCTAGTGTTGAACAAGTATTGATGCTGAAATTGTAGACCTTGCAATGATGCATTGAATGTCAAAGACAAGAGACACCTGAATGATGAAAGCTCTAATCAGGAATTATGACCAAAACTTTAAAACCGCAATGAACTTCATTGAATTTTGAGGTAGAAGAGGTTAAATTTCAGTGGCACGAGAATGACAAACATACAGCCACATCATCAATGCTTCATAAATATAGTTGCTAGTGAAGAACCAAAACAAAGGCTTTAAACATAAACAACCAATGACATTGAATATAAGCAACCACCACCAGCCTTCAAATGAACAGTGAGGCTTGTAGATACTAAAAGGCCCAAATAGGAAGTATTGAAAACTCTCTAAAGTGGGTCAGGTAACCCAAAATTGTCAACACCATCAAAGATCCATGCAGAAATTCAAACAATAAATTTCAACTTTCTCAATTAAAGAAAATTCTCTGCAATGAGTCATGACACAAAAAGCTTCATCAAGTACTCATGTACAACAATCATAAAAAGAACATGATAAAATGAGTGTCCTCATGGACATGAATCCATATTGCCAAAGTGCATGGGTTGCTAGCCATTGCAATTGTAGAGTCAAAATAGGAATCAATGCTTGATATGAGGTTCACTCTTAAGAATCCCTTGAGGAAGAGCATAGTAAATTATGATGCATGGCTGGGTGAGTGACTCTTTGGAAGCCTTGACATGGTATATGTAATGCACATATATGATGCTTCATAATGATTTGTTAATTTATCTTAAAGTTTAGAAACCTTGGTGGACTAGTTCCTAATATGCAAATAATACAATGTTCGGCAATTTTTTAAAAACAATTCAAATTTCTTATAGTTTTATATATAGTCTTTATAAAGCCTTTGGGGGTAGCTCAATTGGCGATGGTTGTGAAATTGAAGTGTTGCGTGAGGAGGTCTGAGGTTCAAATCCCCCGATTCATCTGTGCTTGCAGAAGGGGCATACATAAGCACCTAGAGGTTATAGTGGTAGCAGTTGGAATTGACCTTGTGTCATGCCAATGGGAGACCAATCCAAAAAAAAATCTACTCTCCAAAATTTGGGCGATTTTCAAGGTAAAAATAATTTAATCCTATAAAATTTGGGCGAATATTTTTTTATTAAAAAAGGAAATTGGAACTTTTCTTTGGGAAAAGCATGGAAAATTAGCCCATCTACGAATATTAGCCCTTAAAGTTTTCCTTGCATCAAATTGGTTGCCTCAAAATCTTGTAGGTCTTGTTAAGGGAGCTCACAAGACAATAAATAGATCAAGGGACAACAATGAGGTGGAGGCCCACTGTCACCACAACACACCACCTACTGCGCTTTAGTGGATTTTCACCACAAGGGAGGCTTCTTGGTTTAGGTCATCTAGAGGATATTCTTGGTATAGGGTTCAAAGGTGACAACTGAATAGGCTCAGATAGGGTACTTAGACTAAGAACAAGGCTCAATTCTATGTAATAAAAAGAAGCACACCCTCAACGAAACCTATAAAAGAGATTGAATAGGCTTACTCGAGATACTTAGACTAAGGACAAGGCTCAATCTTACTATACAAGGAATATCATACCTTGGGAGTAGCCGACAAAAGGCTTAAGGAGATCACTCAAACCAAGAACAAGTGTAATATTCCTAATTAGCCATGGCTAATTGGAATATTCAATTTTTCCCAATTTTTGCCTTCTATAGTTATTTATAAATAAAAAAGTGAGGACGGGGGACATAACTCACTTTAAGAATAAAAAGTCACTTCCTAGTAGCACAACGTTGTGACTTAAGGAGGAGCCAAGGGGGCCAAAGGGGGACGCAGAAATGGGGCCCACACAGACACATGGAGGGACTCTGCCGGAGGGAAGAACACATGGCAAGAGGGGAATCATGCAGGAGGAGGTGAGCCTAGGGATTGTGAGAGGCAGAGGCTATAAAATAGAGAGGAACCCCCTCATTTTGGATCATTCAGTTATGTGCATTTTGGGCTAGTCGTTTCGACTTGTGAGCACGCTGGCTGTTTAGTTAGTTTGCAGCACTGTTTAGTGCATTGAGTGTCTCTGTTTGGAGATCTCACCCTTAGCCCTGGGGGACTTCGAGTGCCTACTCGAGCAAGGTCTTTCCATTGGTATTTCAGCAGTAGTTTTATCAGCGTTTCAGCAACAGTTTCATCAGCATTTTGGAGGACTGCGCAGCACTTGGGGAGGGACGCAGTTCTTTTTTGTTGTGGTGCTGGATTGGGGTTTTGCAGGTGGATTTATGCTGGGAGATTGAGCAGGGCTCTAGCTCTTGCCCCATTGGAGGATTTTTGGCAGGGTTTCAGACAGTGTTTCAGGCAGATTTTAGAGGAGTTTTCTTCAATGGCAGCGCATGGCATTGAGGCACTGCGCAAAACCCCAAGAGGGTGTTTTTCGGGGGTCGGCCATTCTAGGAAAGCTTTCTGGGTTTCTTGAGTAGAGCCCGAATCTAGAGTTTCAGCTTTTTCCGGGGAGGGGAGCAACCCCAAATCATCATTTGTTTTCTAGCAGCAGAGCAGCAGCATCCACGCAGAGAGGCCATTCTTGTCATTCTGAGAGTATTTCTTCACTTGCCTTGTGCAAGTCGAGATGCCATCTGTCTAATCACCTCTTGTACTCATTTTATTGCTCAGTATAATAAAATGGCTTAGCATTTCTCGCTGCATTTCTTGTGTATCTGCTTATATTTCCGGGTTACATTATTATATATTGCTCCACTGTTATTTTATCACTTCTGGGTTATTAATCATTTGCACATATTTGGTTGGAGTTTTTGCTGGGGTTTGAGGAATATTTTGGGTTAGGTATCAGAGCATAGATCTGGCTCAGCCTATGGAGCTAGCAATCTATTACACCAGGGGAAAAACCCTACATTTGTTACAGAGGTAGGAGGTATAGAGACATTGGACGTAGGTTGGAGAATACCTATGGGGAGGGAGACTGTGTTCCTGTGGTGGACGCAGAACAGGAGGAGCCTGTGGTAGACGCAGAACAGAGAGAGCCAGTCGTGGATGCAGAACAGATGGCCGACGAGGACATGAAGAGATTTGCGGATATGCTCCTCAAATCAGTGCAGGATCTGTCGAGGCAGATTGAGGTGATGGGGCAGAGATTCACGGCAGTAGAGGCCAGACAGCGTGAGAGCCCACGAGTTTTTCAGATTGGTGAGGGATCAGGTGCATCCCATCACTTGCCAGAGCAGCGTGATACTGCACAGCAGGTGGCCTCACATGCCCCTACATGCTCTACCATGCCCACTTTCTTAGGAGCAGACACGGGGGCCATAGCCCAGCAGGAGGCAGAGCCTGGACATATGGGCGATTATTTTGCAGAGTACCAGGCCTATGGGTAGGAGTTCAGGGAAGCCCTCTCATTCAGAGATTTTGTTCAGCTCTAGCGGGATAGCAGACCCCGCGACCATCATAGAGGGTACATGCATTACCATGATGGCGACACCTACCGTGCAGCGAGTAGATTCCACTTGCCTACGTTTGATGGCTCATAAAACAGTTCGGCAAAGTCTTGGGTGGAGAAGCTGGACATTTATTTCCAGCTTAACCAGATGTCGGAGGCAGAGGCCATCAAGGTGGCAACATTGCATTTGGATGGCGAGGCCCAGGATTGGTGGGTTTGATGGGATGGTTACACTGGGGCACTCCACAGTGACGACATATGCCCAGTTTACCAGGACACTGATGGAGCGATTTGATTGGAGGGATCCAGAGCAGCATTTCGTTGAGCTGACGAGGCTCAAACAGACAGGGAGCCCAGAGACCTACATTGCAGATTTCTTGAGGGTCTCCGTGATGCTGTTAGACCTATCCACGGCACGGAGGGTCTATATGTATGTTGAGGGGTTAGCAGAGCCACTTCGGGGTTTAGTCCGATCCACTAAACCAGCCACACTCCAGGATGCTATCAGCAGGACCCGGGACTTATAGGATGTCTTGCCCAGGACCTGGACACCTTACCCCCAGAGACAGACTTTTCAGTCTAAGGGGAAGGATGTGAGGATTCCTCCTCCAAAAGGGAATCCAGGACGAGTACAGCTTGATGACGATGGCAGGAGTGCGCTGAAGAAGAAGCGGTTGTGCTTCACCTATCAGGAGCCATGGGCACTAGGACATAGATGTGTTGCTAGCAAAGCACATTTTATTGAGGTCTTCTCCGAGAGCAGTGGAGAAGAGGATGGCGAGGAGATCATCTATTACAGGGACTGGATCTTCTTGACTGAGGGGTCTCAGCTCAAGAAGAAGATATTCCAGGCATCACGATTCACTGTTGGCAGGACACAAGGGGTTTACCAAAACCTATAGGGCCCTTATGGAGAAGTTCTCATGGAAGGGCCTCAAGGAGGATGTACTCCGACACATCCGAGTCTCGAGAGTGCGATGTTTGCCAGAGGAACAAGGGGGAGATGAGCCATCCCGCGGGATTATTGCAGCCTCTTCCCATTTCGGAGGGGAAATGGGAGAGTATTTCGATGGACTTCATCACAGGGTTGCCCATGGTACAGGGCAAGGATTGCATCTTTGTTGTCGTTGACCGACTGACAAAGTATGCACACTTTTTTGCCATATCCGCACACTATACTACAGCACAGGTGGCCGAGCTGTTATTTAGAGAGATCTTCAGGCTACATGGTCTTCCTAAGACCATCGTCAGTGAGGGACAGCCGTTTCATGGGCGGGTTTTGGCAAGAGCTTTTCCAGTTGGTGGGGACGGAGTTGACACCGAGTACCAGTTATCACCCACAGACGAATGGGCAGACGGAGATAGTTAACAAGTGGCTAGAGGGCTACTTGCGTAACTATGTCAGTGGGCAACAACGAGCATGGTTGAGGTGGCTGCATCTAGGGGAGTACTGCTACAATACTTCACATCACATGTCCATTGGCATGTCACCGTTCTATGCTTTATATGGGTATCATCCTTTATCTTTTGTTGACGTGATGTTTGGTGATAGCAAGGCTCCCAAAGCCAAGATATGGATCCAAGAGAGTCAGGATATTCTCCGAGCTCTCAAGGATAACATGTTTATAGCACAGAACCAGCAAAAGTTGTATGCCGACAGGGGTTGGGTGGAGAGACAGTTCGAGGTAGGGGACATGGTCTACCTACGGTTACAACCATACCGACAGTCGTCACTAAAGCAGAAGGGCGTTGAGAAGCTTAAGCCCCGCTTTTATGGGCCGTAAAGGGTGATACGCAGGGTTGGACAGGTTGCATATGAGTTGGAGCTGCCCCAAGTCAACAAGATTCATAACGTTTTCCATGTATCATGCCTGAAAAAGGCATTAGGGCAGCAGGTGACAGTGACAGCTGAGCTACCACCCATGGATGACGAGGGGCATTTGGTATTGCAGCTGGAAGCTATCATTGATACCAGGGAGAGGCAACTGCGGAGCAGGACGGTCTATGAATTCTTGGTGAGGTGGAAGAATTTGCCCGATGAGGATGCCACTCGGGAGAGTGAGAAGATCTTGCAGCATCCATCACTTTAGTTGCTTGAGGACAAGCAACATTTTGCCGGGGGAGACTGTAATATTCCTAATTAGCCATGGCTAATTGGAATATTCGATTTTTTCCAATTTTTGCCTTCTATAGTTATTTATAAATAAAAAAGTGAAGACGGGGGACATAACTCACTTTAAGAATTAAAAGTCACTTCCTAGTAGCACAACGTTGTGACTTAAGGAGGAGCCAAGGAGGCCAAAGGGGGACGCAAAAATGGGGCCCATGCAGACACATGGAGGGACTGTGCAGGGGGGAAGAACACATGGCAAGAGGGGAATCACGCAGGAGGAGGTGAACCTAAGGATTGTGATAGGCAGAGGCTATAAAATAGAGAGGATCCCCCTCATTTTGGATCATTCAGTTATGTGCATTTTGAGCTAGTCATTTCGACTTTTGAGCACGCTGGTTGTTTAGCCGGTCTGCAACACTGTTTAGTGCATTGAGTGTCTCCGTTTGGAAATCTCACCCTTAGCCCCGGGGGACTTTGAGTGCCTGCTCGGGCAAGGTATTTCCATTGGTATTTCAGCAATAGTTTTATCAGCATTTCAGCAGCAGTTTCATCAGCATTTTGGAGGACTGCGCAGCACCTGGAGAGGGACGCAATTCTTTTTTGTTGTAGTGCTGGATTGGGGTTTTGCAAGTGGATTTATGCTGGGAGATTGAGCAGGGGTCCAGCTCTTGTCCCATTGGAGGATTTTTGGCAGGGTTTCAGACAGTGTTTCAGGCAGAGTTTAGAGGGGTTTTTTTCAGTGGCAGTGCAGGGCATTGAGGAACTGCGCAGAACCCCAAGAGGGTGTTTTTCGGGGGTCGGCCATTCTAGGAAAGCTTGCTGGGTTTCTTGAGTAGAGCCCGAATCCAGAGTTTCAGCTTTTTCCGAGGAGGGGAGCAGCCCCAAATCATCATTTATTTTCTAGCAGCAGCAACAACATCCCACGTAGAGAGGCCATTCTTGTCATTATGAGAGTATTTCTTCACTTGCCTTGTGCAAGTCGAGGTGCCATCTGTCTAATCACCTCTTGTATTCATTTTATTGCTCAGTATAATAAAATGGCTTAGCATTTCTCGTTGCATTTCTTGTGTATCTGCTTATATTTCTGGGTTACATTATTATATGCCGTTCCAGTGTTATTTTATCACTTCTGGGTTATTATATCATTTGCACATATTTGGTTGGAGTTTTTGCTGGGGTTTGAGGAATATTCTGGGTTATGAATATTATAACAAGGCCCCATCTAGTGAAACAAAGAATTACATGCTCTCCAAGGGGCGCATCAAAAGTCCTTATGGCCTAAGGTTAAAGGGATTAGCAATGATAATGGCTTACAAAGGCACATAAGACCAAGAAAAGGCTTATGAAAATTGGTATTATCAACAAAAGCAGCGAAAAGCCTTCAAATGACCCTAAATTGAACCCTTAGTGCATAATTATGATTTTTCTAGCCCTAGAATTGCTTAGAGTTGATGACATTAGCCCTAGGGAAGTAATTTCAACCATGCAAATTGCTAGATTTTGATGTTCTAAAGCTCAACAAGGCAAAAAGACTTCAAATCAACTCAACTTCCATGCCCTAGTTGAATTCAGATTTAAACCCTAATCGTAATGGCTTGCCTTGAAGGGCCAAAATTTCCAGGATCCAAAAATTAAGGGGCCGAAATTTTAGGAATAGAAGAAAAAGAAGAGATTTTTGAATTTTTTTGTTTTGTTTTCTTTTGATCAACTGTGGGGAGAAGCCCATTACTTGATCTTGGCTGATGGAGTTTAGAGGGAGATATACTCATGTAAAAGTCAAACTGTAGAATGGGGTAAGGGACATAACAATTTTAGTTTTCAAAACTTAGCTATCATTTTATGAGAGGATAAAATCATTGAATAAAGCTTAACATGAAAGTTCATTCAAGGGATTGTAGCACATTCTTAAGGGTAATGCATACAATACTTTGCCAAGATTTCATAGAACAATATTCAACAAAAACTAGTTCATAGAAACCTTAACAATAACTAGTCCATGCAATAGCCATAAAACGATATTCAACAATATAGAATACTTGTAAGAAATGCGTGAACCAATCCTTTATTACCCCAAAATGACATCTCCAAAAGCAAGAACTCCACAAAAGATCACATCTCCACAAAGATACAAGTCTATTTAGCTAGGCTGAAATCCTTCAAAGAGGCCCAAATGATCCACAAGCGACGATGAAAATGAAAGTGAGGTGACCTCTATTTATATAAGGAATAGCTCAACAAATTTCTAACTAATGAAAGTCCCTAAAACAAGTTTGACATAAGATAGTTTACAAGACAACCCACTAGCTAAGTGACAAAATAAGGCACAATTGCCCACACGTGTGAGTTGTAGCCTCTAGAAAAGCTGACGTCATGCCCTTTTAGGGCTCCAAATGCCATGCCATGGTGCAGTGAGGTCTAAAAAAGTGTTATGATGTTAGAATCCTCCAAAATTTTAGGATATTCCCTCAAATCTTCATGTGGGGTCCCGAGTCCATCTGGGGTGCCTTCATGTCATCTCCATTTGTTTCCAATTATAAAAATGAGGCCTCATTTCTCCAATGTTAGGGCTTCTCCAAGTGCAACAAGCCTCTCAAGTATCTCAATGGGAGACCATCCTCATTTGGACTCTGAATCGAGGCCTTCCCATTAGGTTATGTCAAGACTAGCTTGGGGGCATGTTGGATCCAATAGTGCCATCATCAAGAATCCTCTATGTTGGGTCAAAGTAGACCAACGTTCTGGGTCTTGAGGGTGCTCTCGGACATGCAACATCTGTGGAGTGGGTGCCCTCAAGGCTTGGGTTGTTGTGGACCTCCTGACAAAAGCAACATGAACTCAAGTGAAAGCAACCATTCATCCATCAGAGACCAAGACCATATATGCATCTAAGTGAACCAAACTTGAATGTTAAAGGCATATTAATACTTCTAACAAGGATCACCTACTAATATCTAACTAGACCAAGTCCCCTAAAGGTGCCCCCTACCTTGATAGAGGTGGTTAATGGTCAACCCTATTAGGTGCTTCTAGCCTTCAAGGGGAAGTGATTGTTTGGAGGTCAACCCCTCAGTCAATACTTGTTAGTGCAAATGTATGACAATGGAGGGGAAAGCGCTTCATGGCCAAGTGCCATGGTCAGGGGGACCAACTAATGGGGTTTCCACATCCTTAGTGTATGAATGTAACGAGGGAGCAATCGTGGAGGCATGTGTTACCCCACTTTGCTTGCTTTATCCACTCTAATGTCATCTATGAATTAAGGACAAATGAGACTTATTAGCCTATCCATCCTCATAAGCTATAGTCCTCCATAAAGGGGGAAAAACCCCAAAATACCCATTGTTGGGCAAGTTTTGGAGTAGTTGGGCGAAAAAAACACAAATCTGGGGTTTTGAGTAAAGGTTACTGAATCATTTAAGAAGATGAAAATCCGTATAGAAAAGCTATAAATAAAGGAGGACCAAATTCATTTGAGAGCATCATTGTGGAACATCTTATTGATTTGTTGAGCATTAGCTCTAAGGGTTTTAAGACCCCATTCTCTCCTGTCGATTTCAGTTGTGAAAGATTCCACCCTAGTTGTCCAATATTTCCCTTTTCTCTCTTTTCTTTTGCACATAAATCTAGCCTATGGTAGTGTGTGTCTTGGTTATGTTATGGTACAAGAGCTTTGAAGGACAATGAATTTCTTCTCTCTTCTTGATTTGGGCATAGAAACGAAATTTAAGGAGCAATGAGGGTTTCTTGGCTTTTTGGGATTGTTACAGGAAGCAACTAAGCTTTGAAGGATAGTGAGTCTCTTCCCTCTGCTTGATCTGGGCATAGAAGCAAAATTTTAAAGAACAACGAGGGTTCCTTGGTTTTTCTTAGTTTAGTACAGGGAACAAGGGTTCGTCCTGAAGCTCATACTCGTGGGTTCTACTTTGGATTTGGAGTATATTCTAAGGATAGCGAGAATTTGTGGCTAGAATATGATTTTGTTCTTATTCAAAAGGACAAGGAATGGAGCGAGATTATCTAGGAGGAAGTAGGCCTCATTAGGATTTTCGAAGGTCTATCTAAACCTTAATTTTGCGTAGAAGTTATCCAGAACTACAAACGAGGATCCTCAATGCTACGTGAATCTCAAATTTTGGCTTATAGAAGAGTGCAAAGGTCATTTAGAGGAGGAAATTTGGTCTGTTGAGAACACCGGATTGTCTGTGATCAAATTGAAGTGACTTCTTACAAGTCAAGATGTATCCTCAAGTGGGTCAAATTGTTTATGGTAGTGTTAGGACAAAATGTAATTTAGAAGTAAAAAAACAATAAGAAGCAAGGGTTAAATAGGTCTCATTGTTTGTTAGAGCTAAGGTTTTGTCAAATAATCTATGGCATTGGGATTAAAATATTAACTATATTGGACTGGCTAGTAGATACATTGTTGAATATTCATGATTGAAATATTGTAGTATGTGGATTGAATCTATAATAATGAATTCTTGAAGTATTCAAGTAGAATATGGTTCAATGCTAGTCATAACCCTTATTGGAAAATTTGCATAATTACGGTGTGAATTAAGTGGTAGTATTGGTTTATTTGTGTTGCATATTATATACAATTTTTTTATCAAAACCCTAGGGTAGACTAGGGAAAAAATTATCTACTCTATTACAGTGGTATCATAGCGCTAACATCTTGCGTGTGAGTATATGAGTCGTGTATGCTTCCTACAGATACAAGCAACGTCATTGTAAGAAGAAAGAAGGATACTCACCATTCATGTTGAGAAATGTAATTAGTTTCGATCTTCATAATTGTTGTATTCATTTCAATATGTACCCTATGTAAAAAAACAAGAAAAGGAGAAAGAAAATTAGTATTGATGGGTTTCTTGCTTATTATTGATGGCCTTTTAGGTAAAAACATTTTCTTTGTGCTTCTAGGGTTTGTTAGGTCTTAAGATTTATTTTCATGATTCAATGGAGTCGACATCATGTTTATAAGAACCTTTCGGGGAATTTGTAATTGTAAAAAAAAAATATTTTTGAGTCTAGAAAGTTCTGGAATCTGCAAGAGTACAAGTTGGCCTTGGGATCAAAGTTATCCTAAAGGAGGGAATTCAACCCCTTTTGAAGGCTATATAAAGAAGCAGTTTGACCTCATTTGGACACACTCACAAGTTCGATATCACAAGAAAGTTTGATTTGTAGCTGGGAAGTAAGAAGAAGAAGAACAAAAGTCAAGGATACACTGGAAGGATGAAATCTATTATTTTGGGGCACTATCTCTCTCACATGTGTGAAATTATAGGGTTTTTAGGCTGTAAGAAGAGGTCAAAGTTGCATGTATGAGTTGCAGGAGGACGAAGTGCATCACCTTGTTGCTGGAAGGAACAGTACTTGATCTAGACCTCGTTAACCTTACTCTAGGAAGGTCTTAAGAGGAGGTTGATCTAGGGTTCCTTTGGAAACTACAAGATTGAAATTGTAGGGTCAAAGTTTGAGTAGTAGTATTGTAGTTGGAAGGTTGAATTGGCAGTGCGTAACAGTTTGGTGCAGTATGAAGGAAAGACTTGAAGAAGGGTTGACTTGGTACTAGGAGAAGGATTGGTCTAGGGTTTGGGTCTTTGTATCTCATTTTGTGCAGATTCTAAGAAGAGTTACGTGGTTTTCCCCTTGGAGGGGTTTTGCCCTGGTTGAGAACTTAATATTTGTGTCCTCTATTGTTGCATTTTATGTCATTGATATTTGTTTGATGAAATATTTAACTAAAAGAACACAAGAAAGCTAATAAGTTCACAAGCAAAGAAGGTCTTAAGAGGAGGTTGATCTAGGGTTCCTTTGGAAACTACAAGATTGAAATTGTAGGGTCAAAGTTTGAGTAGTAGTATTGTAGTTGGAAGGTTGAAGTGGCAGTGCGTAACAGTTTGGTGCAGTATGAAGGAAAGACTTGAAGAAGGGTTGACTTGGTACTAGGAGAAGGATTGGTCTAGGGTTTGGGTCTTTGTATCTCATTTTGTGCAGATTCTAAGAAGAGTTACGTGGTTTTCCCCTTGGAGGGGTTTTGCCCTGGTTGAGAACTTAATATTTGTGTCCTCTATTGTTGCATTTTATGTCATTGATATTTGTTTGATGAAATATTTAACTAAAAGAACACAAGAAAGCTAATAAGTTCACAAGCAAATATTAAGGCTAAAGTAAAATAAGATTAATAGTTGTCGCTTTAGATTTTCTAACACTTCAAATGTGGGGGATAGCGTTGGGAAAGGAGAACACGACCCTGGTATTCTATTGAACGAATTACTCCATGGACAACATCGAATGAACCAACAGTGGCAACAACAAGGGCAACGAGAGATTGCATAAGTTTTGGCTCGAGGACAAAAACAACTTGCTCAACTAATTGCTCATCTCATAGGACAACAAAATGTTGTTGCCAACAACAAAACCACTAATGAAGGTAGTGGTAATCATAATCCACTTTTACCTAATAACCATGCAAACAACAGGAGCAACAGTGGGCCATTACTTCCCCAATTCACAAACAATCAAGGGGTGATAGCCCAAGAAGCAATTGATCCAAAACAACTTCTTAATGCATATGTTAATGACTATGCAAGATTGTATGAGAATACTCGAGCAACTATGACCTCTAATGAATACATCAACTTTAGGTATAGGAATAGATATTGGGGGTAGATTAATGGGAAACTCGCATGCAAGGTGAGGAAACTTCCTCTACCATCATTTGATGCACCATGTAAATGTATAGCAAGGGCTTGGGTGCAAAAATTAGACACCTACTTCAAGCTCAATCATGTGGCTGAAGCAAACACGACCCAATTTGCCACATTACATTTAGAAGGGGAAACACATGAGTGGTGGTATCATGGTCTACTAACTTTGGGGCATGCCAACATCACTTCTTATGATGATTTTACGAAAGGTTGATAGAAAGATTCGATTGAAGGAGTGCAGACATCCACTTTAGAGAATTGACACTACTCAAGCAAACAAGGTCATGTGAAGAGTTTATTGTAGATTTTGAATGTACCGCAATCATGGTAACAAATATATTTGAAGAGCGATTAGTCATGTGTTTCACTAAAGCATTAATTGAACCCCTACAAGGGTGGGTTAAGGCATTCAATCCCTCCACTATTCAAGAAGTTCTCAAGAAGACTTGAGACATGGGAAATGCAATTGTTAAATCCAAGGCTCCATCCAAGCCTTTCATTCCTCCAAAATATGAGGAGAAGAAGCCCTTTCAACATGATGGTCCTAAAAAGGACAAGTTTGATGAAGAAACACGAAGTGAACTCAAATAGAAGAAGCTATGCTGCAATTGCAAGGAGTTATGGGAACTAGGTCACCATTGTTTAGGCAAGGGAAAAATTCACTACATCGAAGTAGTCTCTGATGATGAGGAAGGAGAGGAACCCACTTCAAATGTTGAAGAGGAATTGCCGCAAAAAGAAGCAAAGGAAGAAGAAAAGCCTAATAGCTGCAAGGAAGAACCACCACAAGAGGAATGGCCTAGTGAAGTAAAGAAGACACGACCACAGGTTAAGATTGCAACCCTTTCAGGCACACCCAAATATTACACTTCCAGGGTTAGGGGAGTCATCAAGGGACAACACATCACAATCGTAATTGATGGAGAAGCCACACACAACATCAATGATGTAGCACTAGTAGTTAAAAGGGGACTTCCCACCTGAAGAGTTTGAGGGCTTGGATGTGATAGTTGCGGATGGGTACAACTTGGATTGCACATGAATGATCTCGAGTTTAAGTGTAACTCTCGGTAACTATACTTTTACTACTCATTTCTATGTAATAAACCTTGCAGACCTCAACATGCTATTATGTTTCAATGGTTCTATTCGTTGGTTAAGCACACGATGGACTACCAAGCATTGGAAATGGAATTTAGAGCACCAAATGGCAGTAAGATCGTATTGAGACATGGAAAATGGCAACCCATAGTTCATTTTAGCAGGAGGATGGAAGCCCTATTCAGGCATGGAGATATAACATACACAACGAAATGCAAGGTTAAGAGCCAAAAGACTCCTGGCAATGACAAACCACAATACAAGATAGATATTCAACAAGTGTTGGACAAGTATGCTCCAGTGTTTGGTGACATTCCTCCAGGATTGCCTCCTAAGAGAGGATTCGAGCACACTATAGAACTAACAGAGGGAGCCAAACCTGTGATCACCATGCCCTATCGACACTTGAAGAAATTGTGAAGAAATTCAAGGACGAAATAGAAAAGACCATCTAGGAGTTGTTAGAAATGGGCCATATCAGACCTAGCTCGAGTCCATTCGAGTCATTCGTGGTCTTGGTAAAGGAGCATGACACATGGAGAATGTGCATTGACTATTGGGTTCTCAAAAAAGAAAACTATAAAAAACAAGTACCTTATCCCTAAGATCGATGAATTACTAGATGAGCTTCATGGAGCAGTTTACTTTTCAAAGATTGATTTATGTTCTGGGTACCATCAAATCTGAGTTCGAGAAAAGGATGTGCTGAAAACAACATTCCTATGCCATTATGGACACTTTGAATTTTTGGTCATGTCATTTGCCAATCTTGTATGAACAATATCTTCAGAATACAACTAAGGAAGTTTTTATTAGTGTTCTTTAACAACCTTCTCATTTACCGCAAAACATGGGACAATCATTTGAGGCATTTGGATACAATTTTTATCTTTATGCAGGAGCAGTCCCTCAATGCCAAAGAGCCAAAATGCGAGTTTGGGTTGACAAAGATTCTTTATTTGGAACACATAATCAACGCACAGGGAGTACATGTTCATCAAAGAAAAGATTCAGGCAATATTGGATTGGCACACACCCAAAACCTTAATAGAATTACGAGAGTTCCTTGAGATATGAAGCTACCACTGATAGTTTGTTAAGTGTTTCTCTTATTTAAGTGCACCTTTGACAGACTTAACCCAAAAGGGAGCATTAGAGTGGATAGAAGAATATGACAAGTCGTTTAACAAGTTCAAAGAAATAATGAGCTCATGTCCAGTCTTGGCCCTTCCCAACTTTGGTCAACCATTCATATTAGAGTGTGATGGGTTAGGGGAAGGAATAGGGGTTGTCTTAATGAAAAGGGCCATCCCATCGCATTCAAAAGTCTAAAGCTTGAGAATTCAGAAAGACTTTATTCTATATATGACAAGGAGACATTAGCTATCATGCACGCTCTGATAAAGTTCAAACAGGTTTGTAGTTCTAATATACCACAACAACCTAGACCATTTCTTTGGACAAAGGGACCTGAACGAATGACAATATAAATGGGTAAGAAAAATCCAAGCTTATGATTTGGATATTGAGTATGTGAAGGAGAAGAAGAACGTTGTGGCTGATGCATTCTCCAGGAAACTCGCAACGTGTGCCCTCATGGAACTCACAGAAAATTGGAAGGCACACCTCTCAGTAGAATATGCTAAGAAACAATTTGTTGGCACACTAATCGACAAGATCATCCAGGATGATAGGTACAAAATAGTTGATGGAGTCATCTATTATAAAGACAAGATATACCTATTTTTTGGATCTACAAGTGATCCGGATTTAAGCAGGAACGCAATAGATTACAGAGATAACCATAAATACAGAGATGCGATAACCATAAAAACAGAGATGCCGCGGAAATAATACTTCATTTCATTAATGGAGAATACTGAAATATGCTTACAAATAGAAATAACCCAGCTAGGGCGATGGTAGCTTATCTATGAGAAGAGATGTGTCGGTTACATGCCTCTGAACTGTTTCGAACTGTGTTTACAATGAGGCTCGAAGGCCTATTTATTATTGAGAAACAATGGAAAACCCTTCACATTCCAAAACCTAACCCTAGAAGATGAAACGCCAAATTATGGGCCCCGTTTTGGGGTGAGTTGGACAGCCAACTTCCCGGGGTGACGAATTGGTCGTATTATCTCCGTTTGACGCACACGATAGCCCGTTGGAAAGATCTCTCCGAGGACTACGACAGAAAAGACGATTTTTATCAGAAAAACCGCTGGCGGTGGATTTCCCAAAAAACGTCGTTTAGGGCCTCAAAACGGCTCCGGAAGTTTAGGACCCGAAAAAACTGCTAAAAATAGTAAACTGTGCTATAATTAAGGAAACTGAAAAACTGAAAGAGACATTTGTGGGGGTCCAAATGGGATAGGTGGGTGGCCACCAACATCCACCTGGATCATTCCTTCCCCCTTAGAAAGCAATGGTCCCCATTGCGTTGAGTTCCTCCCTGAGATGAGGAAGCTTCTGCTGAGCTGGGTCTCTGGTGAGCTGTTCTGCAATCTCTGAGGTGTCTAGAAATGGTGGGGAGCATGGTCGGTGACGATCCACATTGAACACTCGGTGCAAGCAAAGGAATGGAGGAATGTTGTGCTTCAAAGCATTGTTGCCCGTAGCCTTGTTACTGGTGTAAGAACCATGTCGGAGTGGTCTGAGTTTCTGATGGGTTCTGGTAAGGTTTTCTTTCTGCAGATGTAACCAAACTTTGTTGCCCACCTGAAACTTGTGTGGTACCCTTGTGGGTGAGGAGAAGTTGTTCCTGTGTTCTGTCATGACCGTATCCCTTTGCTGCTGTTGCTGTGTGGAGGAACCCTTTGCGGGGGTCATGGATGTGGCAACGATCTTCCCCTTACTTTGTGAGCGAACCAGACAGAAAATGAATTTCCTAGTCTGGGAGATGAGCTTGCTTCCTTTCTTGGCAGTGATCAAAGAGGTGGCGGTAGGTGGGGTTACCTCCGGTATCCTGTATAATGAATTATCCAAAGAAATAATGACAGCGCGAGGCCTTGACTCATACACAGCATGTCGCCTCCACAAGTATGGCTGGCCTAATAGTACATCGCAAACATCCAGAGGTGTAACATCACACAGTACCTCGTCTGTGAAGGGCTTGATGCTGTAGGGAAGGCAGCACTGCAGGCGAACTTTGAGATCTCGTCCTTCGTGAAGCCAACCGATACTGTACGGCTGTGGGTGTGGTGTAGTTGATAGGCCCAACCGCTTCACGACCTCTGTTGAAATGAGGTTCTTTTGGCTTCCACTATCAACAATGAATTGCAGCGGCGAACCCTTCACCCACATTTGTGAGTGGAAAAGACGTTCCCCCTCCTCTGGATCTTTGGGCTCATTTTTCTGGATCTTGGCAGTAGCAACAGTGGCGCTGGGATCTACATCAATGATCTGCTTCCCTTTGTCATTCCCCTTGTCGGGTTCTGACTCAGAGTCGGAACATGCATTTGATTCGGAAGCCTTCAACTCGGCCACTAGCGACTGCTTGGTCCGACACTCACTTGTGTTATGAGTGGGACTCTTGTGGAACTCACACCACTTTCCGGTGTCCTTCCTCGGCTTCGTGGTGGTGTTCTTTTCTTGCGGCTTCGACGAGTTGTCTTGGGTCACCCCGCCTTGGCTTTGTCCTTTGGGCTTTGGATGTGCAGATCCAAAATCTCGCTTCTTCTGTTTGAACTTTTGCTCGATTTTAACAGCGTATCGGTATGCTGTGCCGAGTGAGGAGATGTTCAAGAACTCCATCTCTTCCTGGATGTATTTGTGTAGGTAGCCGCGGTGTTTGAGTACCAGATGCAGCTCAGAATCTTTGATACCCAACTGTGTGCGAAGGGTATGGAAAATGTTTGTGAACTCTGGCACATCTTGGTCTCGTCCTTGCCGTAGTGTGGTCCATTTGATGTATTTGTCCTCATAGCTTCCGACAGGTAGTACTGCTCCTTGATGGCATCCCGGAAGTCATTCCAAGTGGGTGCGGCTGAAAGCAATGAGCCTGTACTTTCATCCTTCTGCTCGCAGTATGTTTCCCACCAGTCCTTGACGTGGGGGGCTGCTTTGAGAAGAGAGAAAACAATCTTTTCCCGACTTGAAAATTCATGAATAGAAAAATACCCATCTAGCAGATTTAACCATTTATCTACGGCATCTGCGTCTATTTGACCCTCGAATATGGGGATTTCAAAATTAACTTGTACCTTAAACGATGTGGCGTTTCCAGAGTAGCTGTTGGAAGCCGATGCATCGCCTCTGGGTAGCCGTTGAAGGATATGCGCAAAGCTATCCATCATCGCGTTCCTTTGTCGCTCGAGGGCTTCTTCAAGCAAGATTCTGATAGGATCTCCTGCCCCCTTGTCTTTCTTCTCATCCGCCATGGGAGGTCGTCGAGATTTGCGAGGCTGGTCTTGCAAAAGTTCGACCAATTCAAGCCCTAACTCCTTATATCCCGACCTCGTTGGGGACATGCAAAGAAAAACAGAGAAAAAGCAGACCGCTCTGATACCACTGATCCGGATTTAAGAAGGAATGCAATAGATTACAGAGATAACCATAAATACAGAGATGCGATAACCATAAAAACAGAGATGCCGCGGAAATAATACTTCATTTCATTAATGGAGAATATTGAAATATGCTTACAAATAGAAATAACCCAGCTAGGGCGATGGTAGCTTATCTCTGAGAAGAGATGTGTCGGCTACATGCCTCTGAACTGTTTCGATCTGTGTTTACAATGAGGCTCGAAGGCCTATTTATTATTGAGAAACAATGGAAAATCCTTCACATTCCAAAACCTAACCCTAGAAGATGAAACGCCAAATTGTGGGCCCCGTTTTGGGGTGAGTTGGACAGCCAACTTCCCGGGGTCGCGAATTGGTCGTATTATCTCCGTTTGACGCGCATGATAGCCCGTTGGAAAGATCTCTCCGAGGACTACGACGGAAAAGACGTTTTTTATCAAAAAAATTGCTGGCGGTGGATTTCCCAAAAAACATCGTTTAGGGCCTCAAAACGGCTCCGGAAGTTTATGACCCGAAAAACTGCTAAAAATAGTAAACTGTGCTATAATTAAGGAAACTGAAAAACTGAAAGAGACATTTGTGGGGGTCCAAATGGGATAGGTGGGTGGCCACCAACATCCACCTGGATCAACAAGGGAGAAGATTTTGAAGATTACACTTGATATCCCCCTTAGGTGGGCATCAGGGTTTCTTCAAAACATATCGATGGATTAGGGAACGATTTTCATGCAAAGGGCTCAAGGGAGATGTGATGAAATATGTCAGGGAATGAATGACATGCCATCAAAAGGTGGTTTGTCATACACATCCTGTAGGTCTTCTCCAATTTCTACCAATCCCATAGCAAAAATGGGAGAGCATCTCAATGGATTTCATCACAAGGTTACCCAAAGCGCAAGGTAAGCACTGCATCTACACAGTGGTGGATAGGTAGACTAAATTCACACACTTCTTTGACATCTCAGTTGACTACTCGGCCAAACAAGAGGCATAATTGTTTTTCAAAAGGTCTTTAGACTACATGCGCTGCCAAGAATATATTCATCGATCGTGACAATAGATTTATGTGCGCATTTTGTCAGGAACTTTTCAGGCTAGTGGGAACTAAATTGACCCCTATCACTAGCTATCACCCTCAAACCGACTTTCAGACATAAATTGTGAATAAATGGATTGAGGGGTGCCTACGCAACTATGTGACAGGTTAGTAGAAGGCATTGATTAAGTAGTTGTACCTTGGGTTGTGTTGTCGCTCAAATTGTATTGCCGCGATGCGACAACGCTTAGGGCGGGGGCTATCACTCTAATCCTCGCGCTCTCCTTTTTAGTTGTCTCCTAACAATAGGCTATGGGGGGTAGTCCCTATGAAATGTGAAGATAAAAAGACCTATTGGAAACCAATAAGTCCGGGAGACACAACTGAATGGTCTATCAACTTGGTTAATTTAACAAACTTAATGATTAGATTAAATTATCTTGAGAGACCAATGCCTAAATGGAGTCAAAACACATGCTTAATCGAATTATCTACCAAGCTACCGGATGAATAGTTGTTGCTTCAGGGTGCTTCACTATCTTATATGAGATGCAACACCTAAAAACTAAATGAGATGCAAGATCTTGGTTTATTTCAAATTTTATGCCTAATTATGTGAATCCTTTCGTCTAGTTGTTTTGAGGCTAGTCTTTAGAGTAAGTGGTGGAGAGAAACCAAGGGGAAGCAAGCTATGGCTTGATTAATGATTCTTCCCCTTGAGTTCTAATCACCCGATGCCTTTGGGGCTACAAAGACTGTGGCTCTGACCACTGCAAGGTCACCGTGTTAACTACTAAAGAGGGTCTATCTTCACAAGCCAAAAAGAGAAGAGGTGGTCCTATCTTTCTATCAACCAAGCTTATGCTTGGAGGTAAATTGATTAGTGCAAAACTATGCCTAGAATGTAGATGCAAGATGAGAGAATGCTTCAATGAGATTATTAATTAGATTAAGTACTCCAATAAGGTAAATTATTTAAATTCACACACTTGTAGTGATATTCAATATGAGAGCAATTAAATGAAGCACTTAAAAGGAATTGAACAACTAACTCAAGTGAAGCAACATAAACAATTGCAGTGAAACACAATTGCACAATTATCAAGAGATTGCTTATTATTGTGATCTTAAATGTTACTTAAGAACAAACTGAAGCACTTAATAAGACAAGGCTAACAAATCAAGTGAAATGAAATTAACAATTCCAATTAGAGCTTATCAATTATGTCAACAAGACCTTATCTTATGATTAACAATATTATTCAATGATTAGGCAAGTTACCATTGATATCATAAACTAATGAAGCACATTAGATGACAATGGAGACAAGCTCAAAATGAGATTGCTAATAATGATGATGCAAATATGCAAGAGGAAAGTCAAGACAAGACTATTATCAAGATACCAAAGCAACTTAAGATATTAGAGAGCTCCTTTTGCAATAACTCGCTGTTATAGATAAGCAAACAAGTTACTCAATAGTGGTCCCAAAAATCACTTGAAAACAATCACTATTTCAATGATAAACCTTTAGCAATGAGATAGACGAACTTTAGACTTGTTAGGCTTATTAAAATTTGGTCCTAGGGACTGATCTTTAAATCTGATCAGACTTATTCAACAATGATAACAGTCCAATATTTTGATTGCAAACGAATAAAATTAATGATTGACTCGACCTTTTAATCAAAATGATGATTTCTTAGTGTGTTAGGTTTATTTAGATGAATTTTTAAGAGCAATATATCAACAATTATGTTGTTGTAACACTTATATCAAACTATTGCAAGCTTATATCAGATTTATGCAATATAGATCAGAGCTAATGAATGTATAGGACAACCAACATAAATCAACAAGATTGATGAATTTAACCCCTATAATCAAAGTGTGATGCCTTATATGAGTTATTAGCTTATTAAGGTGTTACTTTGGATTATTCTTTGATTTATTTGCCACTGCTCACAAAAATTCAGATTGCAGTAGGTCATTATCCAATAGATGACAATCATTTCTCTGCCAATTTGGACTCTTAAATGTATATAGAGAAAAGTCAGTGCACGAAGAATACTTTTAATGCTAATAAGAACAAGTTAGGCTAGGAAAAGGCCACTGAAACCTCTAGATAAGGGGACCTCCAAAATTTGATTTCTTTTTTACCCACGATTTTTTTATTATTTTCCACTTGGAGAGAAATCAATTTCTCTATAATTATTTTTTATTTAAAATTAATTAATTTTCCGGCTTAGGATTTTAATTTAATTTAGGCAGAGGCGATTTAATGTGTTTTCCACCCTCAAATATTTTAGTCATGGTGTTTAACTACGAGGGACCATGCGCAAAAATATTTTTACATCAAATAATTACAAATTCAACCCTTAGAAAGGAAAATACACATTTAGACTAGACCCTCAATAATTTACCTAATTCTGTGACACAATATGGTCTAGTATGAAACTGAGTGTCCTTGTAATAAAATAATTTTAGCCATGGTGTCCGGCTGCGAGGGGCCATGCACTAAAATTATTCCCAAACACACTTTTACAATAGACTTGATATAACACTGGGACTCACCTAAGACCTTGGCAACGAATTGTTGAGCCTCAAACCTGCATCATCCTATACACCCTCTCAGCCTTCTTTTTCCCACTTACTTCATCCATCAAGCTGTTAAATCATTGCATTATAGTCTAAAAAGAGCTTCTGACATGGTTTTCTAACTATGCTTATGATTGTTGTTTGGTTTAGAGTTTTGTTCAGGTAGCTGCGGAAACTTGTCAGTTTCTGCAGCCAGCACAGGTTTCCGCAGCTAGCACAGGATTCCGCAGCTATTTTGTTAAAAGCTATGCTACAGGTGTCCTATGAAGAAACGAGCCACATGGGCAAGCTACAGGTGACGGGTACATGGAACGTGTCCCTTCAAATCTGCCAAATCATCCATAGAAGGTCACGGTCAACAAGGGTCAAAGGCAAAGCCAACCAAGGTATTTAGCGATGGCACGTCTCTGTTTGGAGCACGTGAAAGTTTACATGGTCCAGTGCTCAGCCCACGGAGACATCGGCACACTTGGAGATCATCCCCGTAACCTGAATCTAACAGCGACCACTCCGAAGATTTAATAGGCATGATGACAGTTACGCTAGATCTCGGCTGAGGAGATCTACGTGTCTTTGGCAACGCAGTTAATAGCATAGGATTCAGTTAGTCAGTTCAACACTTTTTCATTATAAATAACGCGTTGATGAACGCTGTAAAGAAGCTTTTTGGAATGTAATTTTTGAACTGTTTTCTATTATCACCCCACTGTACTCTGTTTTATATATGTTGTTGTTGCTTTAATACATGAGAAGACTACTTCCTTAAGCTCGTTCTTGTGACTGTTCGTTGACTGGCTGAGGTGGCAGAGGGCCCCTGCGCACTAAAGCCCTGTATAGTTGTCGTTTGATTTTATTATGTTTCTGTTTTTATAATTACTAGCTTGTATATAACATGTTGTTTTGATGTTTTTAATTCACTGTTGTTTATATTTTCACTTTTGTTTTCTTATAGCTGTCAGCTGATCAACGTTTTTCTGTAGGTTTTCTTAGGCAGTCTGGTCAAATTTTCATCTTTTTGATAACTATTGACATATGAGATCATCTTGTCCTTCTTGCTAATTTCCATTTTCTGAAATTTAATTCCAGCACTGTCCTTTTTCAAGTTGTGATTTGCTTATTTCTTTTTCTGCTACTTAGACATCATACTACTCATTTGTTTATGGTTTCTTTCTATAGTCAAGTGACTCTATTAGTAAGGAATCAGAATATCACTTATTGTAGTGTGATTTAGTAATCATATTGCTTAAACTTGTTCATGATTGCTTCCCACAAGGTAGATTGAGTTGAAGGGTAAAGGATCTGAAGAGTTGAAGTAGTGTGATTAGTTTCCTTTATGCAATTTAATTTCTTGCCACTTAGTTATCATATTGCTTAGACTTATTCATGATTGCTTCCCATAAGGTAGATTGAGCTGAAGGGTAAAGGATCAGAAGAGTTGAAGTAGTGTGATTAGTTTCCTTTATGCAATTTAATTTCTTGCCATTTAGATATCATATTACTTGACTTGTTCATGATTGCTTCCCACAAGGTAGATTGAGCTGAAGGGTAAAGGATCTGAAGAGTTGAAGTAGTGTGAATTAGCTGCTTTGTTTTTAATTTGAGTTGCTTTAAGTTCAAAATTCAGCAATAAGGACACTGGGCCATTGTCATTAGTTCACTGTTTGATACATTTACTTCCTCTTAAGAGTTGATTTCATTACAGTTGTTTTAAAGCTTTCTTTTTGATCACTTTTAAGTTTGGGGAAATCACTGTAGAAATCACCATCACCATCCACACTTAACTTTCATTTTCACCATCACACATTAGGAAAAGATAAATCCAAAAACAAACTAGAAAACTCAAAAACGACAAAAGACTAAGGAAATGGTTATCTAGTACATATAGTACACTTCACTTCGTCAGTTTACAAATCCCAGATTGACATTTTAAATAGCAATTTAGAATACACTAAATTGACCAAACACGAATTTCACCCTAGCTTTGGGGTTCAAGCTGGAAGAAAAATATGTCAATTATTCGTGTTTACAAACACAAATAATTTAGGGAGGTTAAAAAACTTCCTAGGATGAAATCCTTTCCAATTAGAGGCTTACTTACGTGTTGTTACATAATTAAATGGTCATACTAGCGTCATTTACAATAAAACTTGTAGAAATTAGGTTTACAATGATATACTCATGTTAGCTGACGACTTTGTTATCTGAAAAACAATTGTACCCTACTTCCTTGGACTGCTGACAAAATTGTGGATAACAGGGAGCATTGTTATCACACCACCTACCACTTATCCATTAGTATGACACCCTTCAAAGCTTTGTATGGATATGATGCACCATCCTTTATTGGCAGGATTTTTGGAGATGACAAGGCCTCTATTACTAAAGATTGGATATATGAAAGTCAGGGCATCCTCAGAGTACTCAAGGAAAATATACAGGTTGCTCAAAATCCATAGAAGATGTACGTAGACTAGCATCAAACAAAACGTAGTTTTGAGGTAGGAGATCTTGTTTTCTTATGATTATAATCCTATAGACAGTCTACACTCAAGTAGAGAAGGGCATAAAAACTGAATCCAAGGTTTTATAGGCCTTACAAAGTTCTCCATAGAGTTGGCGAACTGGCATATGAGTTGGAGCTATCGAGTGACAACATAATCCACAATGTATTCCATGTATCATGCCTCAA
The DNA here is from genome assembly GCA_031772625.1 of Pinus tabuliformis. Taxonomy (NCBI): domain Eukaryota; kingdom Viridiplantae; phylum Streptophyta; class Pinopsida; order Pinales; family Pinaceae; genus Pinus; species Pinus tabuliformis. Next base: position 714,153,432 of record CM062815.1, read on the forward strand.
GAAGGTTGTGGGACAACATGTCACCACCTCTATCGAATTGCCAGCATTAGACTCAAAAAGGCAACTGGAGATGATTTCGAAAATAATCGTGGTTGTGTGGGAAAACAAGTTAAGAGGGAGAGTAATTCGAGAATATCTCATCAGGTGGAAGAATTTACCAGAGGAGGATGCAATGTGGGAAGGAGAACGATTTTGCAGTGCCCGAATTTGCAATTGCTCAAGGGCATGTAATTTCAGGCAGGGTGACTGTAATGTCCTCTATGAATTAAGGACAAATTGGACTTATTAGCCTATCCATCTATGTAGGCTATAATCCTCCATAAAGGGGAAAAAACCCCAAAATACCCATTGCTAGGGAAGTTTTGGGGCAATTGGGCAAAAAAAACCCAAATCTGAGGTTTTGAGTAAGGGTTAATCATGTAATAAGATGAAAACCCCTCTGGAAAAGCTATAATTAGTTCTAAGTGTTTTAAGACCCCAGTCTCTCCTATCAATTTTGGTGGTGAAAAATTCCACCCTAGCTGACCAATATTTCTTTTCTCTCTATTCTTTTGCACAAAAGTTTGGCCTGTGGTAACAAGTTTCTTGGTTATGTTCTGATACAAGAGCTTTGAAGGACAACACATCTCTTCCCTCTTCTTCATTTGGGCATAGAAACAAAATTTAAGGAACAACGAGGGTTTCTTGGCTTTTTGGGATTGTTACAGGTAGTGAGTAAGCTTTGAAGGACAAAGAATCTCTTCCCTCTGCTTGATCTGGGCATAGAAGCAAAAATTTAAATAACAACGAGGGTTTCTTGGTTTTACTTTGTTTGCTACAAGGAATGAGGATTTGTCTTGAAGCTCATACAAGCGGGTTCTACTTTGGATTTGGAGTATATTCTAAGGACAACGAGAATCCATGGCTAGAATATGATTATGTTCTGATTTGGAAGGAGGCCTCATGAGGATTGTTGAAGGTCTATCTAAACCCTAATCTCTGTGCAGAAGTTATTCAGAACTACCAGTGAGTATCCTCAATGCTTTGTGAATCTCAAATTCATACTTATAGAAGAGTGAGGAGGTCAATTATAGGAGAAAATTTGGTCTGCAAAGAACCCTGAATTGTGTGTCATCAAATTAAAGTGACTTCTTACAGGTCAACATGTATCCTCAAGTGGATCAAATTTTGGATGGTAGTGTCAGGACTTAGGACAAACTATAATTTAGAAGTTAAAAAACAGTAAGAAGTAAGGGTTAAATAGGTCTCATTGTCTAGTAGAGCTAAGGTTTTGTCAAATTATCTGTGGCATTGGGATTAAACTATTAATTGTATTGGATTGGCTAGTAGATAAGCTGTTGATTATTCATGATTGAAATATTGTGGTATGTGGATTGAATCTAATGACGAATTCTTGAAGTGTTTAACTAGAATATGGTTATGTGCTAATCATATCCCTTATTGGAAAATTTGCGTAATTACAGTGTGAAGTAAGTGGCAGTGTTGGTTTATCTTTGTGTTACATATTATATACAATTTTTTAAGCTAAACCCTAGGGTAGACTAGGGAAAAATTTATCCACTCTATTACATCCACCCCTCTAGCGCACATTTTACTTCTTCCTAATAATGATTTATATAATAGTCAATAGCTCAAGGGTTAGAGCTTGCTCTTTATGTTGTATTATCTAAATTACCCCTTAAGATGATAAAATTCATCACTCATCAGGGTTGGGACATTCAAGGGTTCATTTGATGTAAATGAGCATCATGTGCTTAGGAACAGGGTGATGACCAATCAGGAGGGTAGAGTTCATGCTAAGATTTTTCCTATGTGCTAACTTATGTCCCGACCATCTTTTGCATTTTGATTTCTTTTTTTTTCTTCCATTATGGTCGTGTTATGCTTTTCAAATGTTTAGCGTCATTACCTCCAAGGTAATAGTATTTTGACCCTACTTAAGGAGTGTGGACTTATGGGTGCCAAATTCCAAAGAGTCAATGACAAAGCTAGACAAGAAGAATGGATATGGTAAATGAGGCTTGTAGTGTGGCATGGAAAATGTCAAGTATGGTGTAGGGGATAATAAACACACTATCTTAATTTAAGTTTTCCAAGTATTGCAAAAATTCCTTGTAGATTTAAACTGTATATGTAATTTGCTAAAACAAAGAACTTGAATTTACTCTGCTCATCAGCGGAAACAATTAAACGATCGAGAAATCACAACATAAACATGAAACAAGATTCAATCACATATGCTTAGAGATTTATCTAAGGGGAAAACCACTGCTCAAAACCCCTTCCTATTTGTATTGCATTAATCAATGAAGTTGGATGAATATAATATGTTGTGCTCAACCTTCACAAGTATTTTCTATCCTTTGCCTGACTGACTGACCATCTTTGGCCAATACTTAGCCAATTTTCCTAGCCTCCAAGCTCCTAGTTGCTTGTGTTGTTTCCTTGGGAATTAACCCCTATTATTTAGGGAAATTCTTCATCCATAATTGTGCAATTCCTATAGGCCCTTCTCTAACCGCATGCACCACCTGTACAATTGAGAAAATTATACAATTGATAGTACACTGCCCTTGAACTTCAATCTCAACTGGGTAACTCGAATTTCATGCATGCAGGAGTTAATTATGGTTGATTTATCAGTTAACTGGTTGAACACTGAAGTTGCACCCCACTACTGGACCTCCTACTAGTACCTCCAACAGTTGGAACTAGTTTAACTCACATTAACTCAATTTAACTGAATTGCATTATTACAACTCAAATTAAATTCACCCTAGGCTCCTAAAATTTAGGAACCACTCTACATGACTCAAGTTAGGCTCTCAACTCGAATTAACTGAGCCAACTAAGTGAAATTAACTTAGATAACACATTCTTGTTGTCCCGTGATGTGGAATTACAATTTTCTCTTAATTTAATTCAAGGGAAAATTAAATTAGGATTTTCTTGTTGCCATTTTCAACACTCTCTCTCAACAAGGAAGGGATTCACATCTACCTTGATCCAACACCTTTGAAATGTATTACATGCAACACTTCTCATTGTTGTTGTTGCTACTGCAACATTTGCAACTGAGAAACATAAAAACTAAATAAATAAAAATAATCATTGAATCGATCTGCAACTGTCTACTGGGAAAATTGTGTTGTCAATGACTTTGCTACTGAGCCTCTTGCTTTACTTTCAACATTGCTCTGCATTCCTTAGTATATGACTAACATTGATCCTCCTACCACTGAATATTGTGGGCCCTCGTAGCAAGGTAATGATCCATGAGACAAAAACACCTCAATGGACCTTGCCCAAATTTTTGCAACTCTTGGGACTATTGCTTCACATCGCCCCACCTCACACCTAGAGGTATCGCTGCATGTGCTCCCTCTACCCGCTTAGCCTGAAATCTCCCCGCCACTAGTGGTCTTTGCTTGAGTGGATGTTTCCACTCTTTCTCCTCTCTGCTTCTTCATTTGTGGTTGCTTCACAACTTGTTGAGGTTGCTTATGAGGCTCCATTTTGAGAGGTAAATCATGCTCCCTCTCAACCACCAGGTCTCTAATATTTGCCTTGCTCCTCAAGGCTTTGCATGCATCTTCTACCTCAAGTGCATATAGGTTCTTGACTCGCACACCGATTTGCTTCACTTGTCCTGTGGCGATGTGTCTCAGGAATGTCTTTCCTTGGTTGAATATCAGATCGTAGCCATGATCTTCCAACACCGTGACAGAAACAATATTCTTCTTTAGACTCTGAGCAAACATCATATCCTTGAGTCTAAGAGGGGAGCCTGACTCCCTTCGAAAAGTAATTGTACCAATAGCGGTTGCGCTATACCTCCCATCGTCTCTAAACTCAATGCTCTGCTTGAGGTCTTTCTCCTCCAAGTCACTGAAGAGATCTCTATTCCCCGTCATATGGAATGAGGCACCATTGTCGAGACACCACATGCTTCCCATTATTGTGCTTCTCATGCATGCAATGAGAGTAAAATCACATTCGAATTGTGAAGCTAGAGCTTCACCTGCTACTGCTACTGCAGGCTCCTTCTTGCTTGCCTTCTTTTGTGGACATTTCGTTGTATAGTGTTTGAATCCATGGTAATGAAAGCACTTGATGTTGGAAAAGTCTTTCTTCTTGCCCTCCTCGCCTTGAGACTTCTTTCCCTTGGATTTGTTTTCTTTGCTGACTAATGCAAGGTCCTCTTCCTCTTCTTTGGATGAGGTCCCATCTCGGCTGTCCCACCTTATTTCTTCATGTACTAGATCAGACCATAACCACTCCCAACTAGGTAGTTAGTCTCTACCATTCACAGAATCCTTATAACTGTGCCAACTCTTGGGAAGACCCAACAAAGCTAGAGCTACCAAATCTTCTTTAGGGACAGTCACACCGACCCCGCCAAGTTCATAATGACATTGTGTAAACTTGTTCAGGTATTGCGGAATTGTGTCATTCTTTTGCATCTTGATACTCTGCAGCTTGTCCTTAATTGCCATCTTCCTGTGGTCATTATTGTTCTAAAACAAGTCTGCTAGTGTTTTCCACATCACGAATGGAGTTTCTTTCTCGTGGAGATTCAAGACAATATGATCTCGAACTCCGTCCAATATGATTCTCCTTGTCCTAGCAACACACTTATTCCATTCTGCTAGATCCTGAGCATCAACTGCTGGTGTGGTTTCGGAACATCATTTTCAATGAATTCCTTCAACCCATTATTTTCAATGAATTTCTTTGGTTGCTTTCATGGAAGTGGTAATCACTACAAACAAGCATATCTCTGGTGTTCATTATAACGATTTTAGGGTTCATGGTAACTTCATTATAATAACTTGCCCTTTTTAATTCAAGTATTTCCCACAAGCTAAATGGCGTAAGTTCACTTCAACTACACAAAATTCTTCTAGTTAATCAAACCTCAACATGAGTGTCGAATTCTCATTAGCAAAGGTTTTTTAAGCTAGAGCTCGATCCACTAGTTGATTACATTATATAGTAGATTCTATATAATAATATATTTTTTTTCAAAAAAAATCATTGTATTATAAAAAAGATGAGAATATACATTATATATTGTTCTTTAAGGATTACTTAGAACTAACACAAATTGTTGTGTTTATTACTCATTTTATAAAGAAACAAAGTTACATAACTACAATCTTTTGATTCTTATAAGGCAATTTCTTCACTTTAGTTTATTGTTATTAATTGTGCTTATCATCCCAGTTGTTACATATAAAAAGTGAGTACTTGACAACAGATTATGAAGAGAAAGTTTCATGAAAATTAGAAATGAAACTCAATTCCTTTTTTCTCTCGGGCATCAAAGAACTTGTAAAAAGCAAAATAACTTTCATTTAACATCATTGTCACTTTTGAATTTTGATAGCTCGATTTGCCCAATTTGTATCATCTTTGAATCCCTTTGAACTTGCAACTTTTTCACACCGTAATTGTTGGAAAAACATAATAGTATCCATAAAGTTGAAACTTCTATGTTTAGATTGGATCGTCTAACTAGTGCATATCTTATATGAAAATAATGGGAATAGTTAAAGAATAGAACCATTACTATATTGCATCTGGGAGGATTCCCCTAGGTAGCATCATCAAAAAATACCCAAGGGTCTTTAAGATCTAACAAGGGTGTGGTTAGATATTTGGGTAGCTTCCTTTGGGATCTTGCATAAACTTGTGAGAAAGATTTTCAACCAACTTTACTGTCACCAACACGAGGAGCAATTTGTCCTAGAAAATACTTAAGATTTTGAGCCCACTAGAGGACTTATGATAAGGTGACATGGCAACAATATAAGAAAGGTAACAAAGGTGTCCAAGAGTTATCCTTGTACATGTCCACCACACTGGGCTTATTCTAGGACATCTTTGGCTTAAACTTCGTAGTGATTGAATACCAAACTTGCATAATTAAGGGGTATTGCAGGAAAAGGTGAAGGATAATATTTTCTTCCAACATGCAAATTGAATGCCTATTAGGACTTAATTCATTCCCTTTTGAGTCTATTGTCCCACGTAAGAATTTTATTGCACAGTGTAAGCCACAAAACAGTGTTGGATTCCAAGGATCCATGCAACATCCAAATTTTAATCCCACCACAAAACCATCACATCTTAAAAGTCATCATGTAGTCAAGTGTTGTAGCCCAATTTTGTTGTGTACTCTCTTGTAAATGGATTTTTTTGGCCAGTAGAGGGAGTCCACTTTCTCGACAAATTTTATGAAAGTGGAACTTGGAGCAAAGTTTATTGATAGAGGCATGTCATTCCTTAGGGAACTGTCCATCCAAACCAAGGCCTGCTTCGAATTTCAAGCCTTGCTTGCCAACCTATGATGATCTCATGATTTTTCATATTATAAAGGATAAATACCTTGGTCATGTAGATGTCTAAGGAGGTCCTCTGGCAACTTGTAAGACTCATTTTCTTTTTCCCATAGCTCCTCACCTATCCAAACTTTTTTCTCATTTCCAACTTTCCAAATGGTCCAATTATCAACCAATGGGAAAGCTTCAATGAACACTTTACAACTGTGGAATTGACCTTGGTAGATTTCCTTGGCATCTTGAACTACTCCTCCACACAATGTCTTCCTAGATATTCGGAGGTAATCATTCGTCCCCATCAAGATTATACTAAGTCTCTAGAGATTTATGGTCACGAAGGCTTCCCCAAAAAGTAGATATTCCGGATTCCCCAATTGCCCAACATTTTTAGGAGGGTGATGTTGGAGTTGACCTTTTCCCAATCGACAAAAAATGGAAGCTCTTTTTTATGATCTTTGTCAAAATCCCTTTTGGCACTTTCTCTATTTGCATAACTTATTTTCACTTCAATATATAATGGTCATCATGTTCATAAACTCACCTATCAGTGGGCAAGCACAAATTTCCATTCACTCAAGGGGCATTAATATCACATAATATTATTTTTGAATGCATAGAATGTTAATTATAGCAAGAGGCATACATACATCAATTTCAACAGAGGTAATTGAAAAATCCAATTACATAATTTTTTTTAAGGAGAAGTTGAGACATTTGTCTAAAAGTTAAGAGTTTCCAACCAAACTAGGGATCAACCTTTGTCCGACCATAGGCTTAGTTGCACATAAAACCCTTTATGGTTGGCTACCCCTTGGCGGGGTGAAGGAAACACTCCTTCATAGACATGATATAATCAAAGAACTCCCACATACTGAGCCTGGAGACTTCATAATCTCCCTATCCCTTTTAGCTAGTTTGCAAAGCAAATGAGGAAATCCATTCATCACTCTATAGTCCCTTGGAAATTTCCTTACTTCTTGCTTTTCATGGTTATCCAACACACATCAAATCATGACCCCCATAGCTTAGTTAGATTATAAAGCCCCTTTGAAAATATTTAGCAAGTGAAATTTGGTCTTCATAAAGCCTGAATCATAGTAGCAATTATCAAATTCGCAACTGTAATTTTTTTGAACATATAAGAGAAACCAAATTAATAATTACAACAAACATCCCACTTGGAAACGAAACCACTCTACTTGTGAATTCACTTCTTTAGACACTTGTGCATCCCTTTGCTCTTTGTGTATGGTTGAATGAATCGTTGAATTATCTTCTGCAATGAGTTTTCCCACTTCTCCATACTACTCATGGGTCAACTCTTGAAATTCAAGATGGGTACTTGCCCATATTGTCCACTGAGTTTTGAAATAACTCTCTAACCACCATTTAGCTTCCATAATTGTGAAAGGTGGTTGCTTCAACTACCAAGTTCTTCATTCAATGAGTTTCAGTTGGATGGACGTAGTAAGGTAACAATGTCAAATTCAGATTTTAGGCAGAAAGCTTTAGTGGGGTTCTTTGATACTTGTAGGCAAGGTTGATTCGCACAACCCTCTAATTGTTCCCACTTGAGGCATCATAGTATGTATTGTTGCTCGCATTTTCCATTTAGTTGCTCAACATATTTCGTTAATGAGAAAGTTAATTACATATATATATTGTTTCTAAGTTGTCCAGTTGGACTTATCGTAATAACATCATATAAATGTGGATATAGACAATAATAACATAATTAATTACAGTAATATTAGGGATTAAAATGGGGTTGTTGCATACAAGTTTAAAGAGAGTCGACAAATTTCATTCTATGTGAATTCTTTATTGGCGACTAGACATCTGTCAGAGAACAAACAAAATGCATCCCTTTAATATTGAAAACTAGGCCACATGACAACACTATTGTATGATCATTGAATATGCATTTATAACAAATGTCTTGTATTTTTAAGATTGTTGCAAATTCTAACGAATTTCCTTAGCAAATAACTTAAAGAAGATTTTTATTAAAATTGAATATAACATACCACACAAACATAGGAAATTAATGTCCATTTTAGAAAGCTTTTATATGACTCTCAAAGAATGAACCACACTAAATACAATAGAGTATTTATGCACTACTTAGGTTTCGCACACACATGCTTTAATGTAGACATGCTAATAAATTGTTCTTTCGTTTTAAGTTAGTGTATGTCTTAAGGAAATGCTTATTTTCCATTGATGGCAATATTGTTAAGTTATGGTATGTTCTATGCTTATAACAGTTTACTTCTTTTTCTTATTATATTCCACCGATTAGCAATCACATGTACATAAAGTAAAGTGCAGATAGAACATTAAACGATCGACAGAAAACAAGCCAAGACAAGAGACACAAGATGTGGCAGCTAGCCAGGGACAAACCCCACAATGTGTGGGGAAACCCTTTGATCAAATCTTCTTTTATCTTCAATAATTCAGCAGAGAGAAATAGTACAATAAATCTGATTCATATCAGCAGTAGCAAACCCTATATCAGTAGCATCAGCATTAGCGGTTTCATTATCAAACTAGGGCAGAGCATATCTCACAAACCGACAGTCAGATTGACTTCATTCCACCACCAAAAGTTTCAGCTTCCAGAGGAGGTTCAGATGAACTTACAGCGCAGTTCAGATGAGGAGATATTTTAGGCCATGCATGTCAATCTTTACTTCTGCAGTTGCAGCTTCAGTTTCAGCAGTTTCCGGCTTCAAACTAGGGCAGTCGATATCTTGCAACCCGTTCGTCGGATTGATTTCATTCCACCACCAAAAGTTGCGGCTTTCAAAGGAGGTTCAGATGAACCTACAGTGCAGTTCCAAAAAGGAGATCTTCTAGGCCACGCAAGTCAATCTTTACTTCTGCAGTTGCAGCTTCAAACAGCTTCCGGCTTCACATGTGTGTGAGAGAGAGACCCATTTCAGCGCAGTAGAGAAGAGACTCATATCTGTGTAGTAGAGAGAGAGAGATGTGATGAGATGAGTGAGTCCAAATGAGGAAAAGTCCTCTTATATTTATACACAACGTTGGTGGGTGAATAGATGCGACTGTTGGGCTTCTGAGCCTACATGAGTTGTAGGTCAGCTTGATAATAATTCCATAATCAAAATAAATTCATATCTCCATGAATACTTATTAGAATCGGATGATCTTTATATCAATCCTACACCTCTCGATGAGAGGAATCTAATAAAAATATTATCAGTCATGAATAAGATGACCCACATGAAGTTTTGCCCTGGTTGCCAATTTTAACACTCCCTCTCAACCATGGAGAACTTCATTTGCAATCTGTCTATCGGTCGATACTATTCATCCATCAAATGCACTGCCCTGTACAGCCTGACCCTTGCCCTGCTCTGCTCTATTCTTCCTGTTCTGCTTTGTCTTGTTCTGCCCTGCACTGATCTGTACTGTTTTGCTCTGTTCTGCTCTGCTCTTGCATTGTTTTGTTCTGCTCTGCTTTTGTCCGAATTATGAAGAAGAAGAAATGGTCGAGGATGTATCATACTGACTCAAAGTCAGTCTCAGAGTATGTACCACTGGTCCCAGACCAGTCTCAACCAAACCAAAGTCAGCGTCATAGTGAGTACAACTCCACTGGTCCAAGACCAATATCATCCTCCACTGACTCAAAGTCAGTCTCAGAGTATGTACCACTAATCCCAGACCAGTCTCAACCAACCCGAAGTCAACGTCATAGTATGGTACAACTCCTACAACTGGTCCCAGACCAGTATGATTGATCTCAGATCAATGGAGGTCATCCTAGCGTAGGAAGTACGGTAGTTACAACGATGCGTCCATCGGTACTACTATGGTCCCTAACTTCATTTCCCTGCTCATTGATCAAATGAGAGGTACTTCCCATGAGTCCCAGACTGCATGGGTAGGATGCCTCGACAGGAGAACTAATCAATCATGTCCTCACAGGAGAACACATCAATCCTGCTACAATTGCCATGGAGAACACATCAATCCAGGCCTCACAGGAGAACACATCAATCCTGCTACAATCGCCGTGGAGAACACATCAATCCAGGCTGCCATGGAGAACACATCAATCCAGGCCACACAGGAGAACTAATCATCCTGCTACACAAGAGAGCGAATCATCCTGTCCCACAAGAAAGCGAATCATCTTGTCCCACAAGAGAGCGAATCATCTTGTTCCAGTGTGCACCACCAGGGGAGGGTGAGTCACCCTGTGGTCATATGTTGCTCCAATAGGAACCGCAAGCCCTCAGAGCTCCCAGAGCTCAATGTATGCAACATGCAGGACCCTTGTACAAAAGTTTCTTGCCGACTCCAAGTCGTTTAGGAAAATCACAGATTAGATCTGTCCTCGGGGCTTTGACAAGGTGTATCAACTTGTACATCATCTTAATGTGATGGAGCTTCCTTGCTCATCGACTTACCATATCCCAGATGATGTCTATCTGCTGGAGCAATTAACGAATATGGGATTCCTCAATAATCGAATTCCACCTCTGGTTGTTACAGAGAATCACAGTGGTATCCAATGTAAATCCAAACAGCTCACTGAAGAGCTTTCGCAACCAAACTATCTCACATGAGGTTATGCTAACAATATATCCTGCTTCAGCGGTGCTCAAAGCCACCGAATTCTGCTTCGTGCTCATCCAGGATATCGAAGCAGATCCCAAGGTGAAACAGTACTCGGAAGTGCTCTTACGGTCCACCACATTGCCTGTCCAATCAACATCAGTATATCCAAGTAATCTCACATCTCTGGCAGTGTATCTTAATCCATGAGAGATTGTGTCCTGAAGACATCTTAGAAGATTCCTGGCATCAATCCAGTGAGGCTCAACCAAATATGAGCTCACAATGCTAACTGCAAAACATATGTTCGGATGGAGGTTCACCAAGAACATCAATGCGAATGAGTTTTTGAAACTCAGAGGCATTTCCCAAGACTGGTCCGACATCACTACCATATAACTTCTAAAAGTTAAGATCCTCGAGGTAGTCACAGGCTTGCAGTCCATCATACCGAATCTTTCTAATATATTTACCACATATTTTCCTTGAGATAGGAAAATTTCCCTTGGCCTCTGCCACACTTCAAGTCCTTGGTCCTTCATTTCAAATTCAGAAGCCATCTCCCTCTTACATTTGTGAATGAGAGGGTTTGCACCTGTTAGAAAGAGGTCATCCACATACAACACCAGTATGAGAGGCTTTTCATCTTCAACCTTAAAGTAAAGGTTAGGATAAGCTTCACTCCTAGTGAATCCCAGCTTCATCAAGTAGCTATCGATCCTCTCATACCATGCTCGGGGTGCTTGCTTCAGCCCATAGAGAGCCTTCTTCAACCTGCATACATGAGATTTTCAATCATAAATCTCAAATCCTTCAGGTTGCTCCATATAGACCTCTTCTTTGATAGAACCATGCAAGAACACGGTCTTAACATCCATCTGATGTAGGTTCCATCCTTGTGAAGCCACAAGGGCTATGATCAAGCGGATGGTCGTATATCTGGCAACAGGTGCAAATATCACAGTCTATACCTCCCTTTTGGGATAAACCACGAGCAACAAAATGAACCTTATACTTTTCCATACTTCCATTTGCTGCATGTTTTATCTTGTAAAGCCATTTTGAAGTAACAATTGTCTTGTCCAGGGTCTGGGAACTACTTCCTAGACATCATTCTCCATAATAGACTCATATTCTATGGTCATAGCATCCTTCCATAGTTAATGCTTGATGACATCTGAGAATGATGAAGGTTCATTTTGTATGATCGTGCTCATGATGGTCAGGTATCCCTGATACCTGTTTACTTTGATGGAAGGTTCCTCAGGGTCCAGCGTGTCCTTCAGCATCATCAAGTAACCCCTTAAGCCATGAAGGCCTCTTCCTAGAAGAGGAAGGCTCATATGGAGGAGGATCAATCGGATCCATGGGTTCTTCTACATCAGGCATTGATTCATCATCCTTTTCTTTTGGTTCCCTGGTGTCGGCTTCTTGAGAGCTCCTCAAAGTCGGAGGATTGATCACCTTGCTGAGAGCCATATCTTCGTCAAAGGTGACATCATGACTAATTATGACTTCCCTTTGACCGGCTACATAGATTCTATAGCCTTTAGTATTTTCACCATAGCCCACGAAAATTCCCTTCTTTCCAGATGCTCCCAATTTATTTCTTTTCTCTTTCGGCACATGAAAGTATACAGGGCTTCCAAAAATTTTAAAATGAGAAACATCAGGTTTCTTACCGGTGAATTTTTCTTTAGGAGTCTTGGAACCCAATGATTGATGAGGGCATCGATTTTGTACATATACGGCAGTGTTTGCAGCTTCAGCCCATAGAAACTTTGGAAGTCTTTGATCATGTAGCATGGCCCGGACAGCTTCCATCAATCGTGTGGTTCTTCCTTCCCACCACACCATTCTGCTCATGAGTATGTGGTGTAGTAGTCTCCCTCTTAATGCCAACCTCAGGTATGCTTGAGTAAACCAATTGTAATGTATCGGAGGTCTTGCTTTGGCTTGAGGGGAATGGTCCCCTTTTGAGCTTTCCTTTGGCACATCCCGGACATACACCTTCTTTCTCTACTTGGAATTCGGGCATCCCTGTTACAATCTGTCTTACATCGGGTAGAGCTTTGTAATGAAGGTGGGCAAACCTCCAATGCCAAAGTTCGGACTAAAGAGCTGTGTCACAAGACATGACACCTAGCGGACTTCCGTCGACCTGATATAATGAATCAACACTAAACCCAAGAGTAAAGGCATCTTTAACATTATTTTTCCATATACATACCTTGCCATTGTTGAAGGTTACCTTGTAGCCTCTGTCTTCCATTGCCAAGATGGACACTAGGTTCCTTTTGAGGTCAGGTGCATTTAATACATCCTAGAATTTCTAGCCTTCTTGAATGCTTGTCCTCTTCCTTGATTCCCAGCTCTCCTCTTACCTTTGCTGTTGAATTTGTCATTCCTTTGATTGCCATCAGAGGGATTTCGAGTTGCACCACTGCATACTGTACCATGCTTCTCTAATCATGATTCTCATCACGTTGCCCATGTCCATGATTTTATCCATCATAACGCTGCTCAAACTAGTGTGCATCATCATCATGCTATCCTATATGTCCATGATCTCATGTTGCCCTTTATGTCCATGATCCCATTCATCATGATGCTCATGATCTCATACATAGTGACTTGCTTTATCGCAAATGTACCATCGTCATTTTCTTCTAGCCTTAGGTCCAGCGTTTCCTTTTGATTTAGTCCTGGAATTATTTCTTTTCTTTGCATGAGAAGAAAAGGCAGCAGGAGGACCTTTAGGCATGGGCATTTCTTGCATTTCTTCCCTTGTTTCTTCTTGAATGCATCTAGCCATTAATTCCTCAAAACCAGGAATTACATTATAGTTCAAAAGAGTAGTCCTGAACACATACTATTCAAATGGCAATCCTCCAAGAGTTTTGAGTGCCATTTCTCTGTCAGTAATAGTTTCCCCAAGAGATCGTTCTTGATCTCGGTGATTCTTAAGAAGTATGCTTGCATACTTTCATCTTTACCCTTCTTGATTTCCCTCAGCTTATTTCTAAGAAACAAAACTTGATTTGCATCATTAAATTTAAATAAACTCACCAGTCTATCGTAGATTTCCTTGGAGGTGTCCAGTTCAGAGATGTAGGCCACCAAGTGCTTGTCGATAGAGTCCCGGATGATCTTCTATTGTTTTGACTTCTCCATTTTTTCATTTGTTCCAGGTAGCAGCGGATGCATTTGATGGAGGATCAACAATATTGCCTCTCACATGATCCAACACTCCTTGATTCTCAAGGTTTAGATCGATAGACATCTTCCATCCGTGATAGTTAGCTTTCTCATGGAGCTTGTCTTCAGTAGGAAAGAGTGTTGAGGACCCCATAGTTCTTTTAGGATAGCCTTGCCAATATTCTCTTCGATGATTGCTCTTGCTCTTGCTCGAGCTTTGTCTTCATCTCAGCTCTGATACCATGTTAAGTTATGGTATGTTCTATGCTTATAATAGTTTACTTCTTTTTCTTATTATATTCCACCGATTAGCAATCACATGTACATAAAGTAAAGTGCAGATAGAACATTAAACGATCGACAGAAAACAAGCCAAGACAAGAGACACAAGATGTGGCGGCTAGCCAGGGACAAACCCCACAATGTGTGGGGAAACCCTTTGATCAAATCTTCTTTTATCTTCAATAATTCAGCAGAGAGAAATAGTACAATAAATCTGATTCATATCAGCAGTAGCAAACCCTAGATTAGTAGCATCAGCATTAGCGGTTTCATTATCAAACTAGGGTAGACCATATCTCACAAACCGACAGTCAGATTGACTTCATTCCACCACCAAAAGTTTCGGCTTCTAGAGGAGGTTCAGATGAACCTACAGCGCAGTTCAGATGAGGAGATCTTCTAGGCCACGCATGTCAATCTTTACTTCTGCAGTTGCAGCTTCAGTTTCAGCAGTTTCTGGCTTCAAACTAGGGCAGTCGATATCTTGCAAACCGTTCGTCGGATTGACTTCATTCCACTACCAAAAGTTGCGGCTTTCAAAGGAGGTTCAGATGAACCTATAGCGCAGTTCCAAAAAGGAGATCTTCTAGGCCACGCAAGTCAATCTTTACTTCTGCAGTTGCAGCTTCAAACAGCGTCCGGCTTCACATGTGTGAGAGAGAGAGACCCATTTCAGCGTAGTAGAGAAGAGACTCATATCTGTGCAGTAGAGAGAGAGAGATGTGATGAGATGAGTGAGTCCAAATGAGGAAAAGTCCTCTTATATTTATACACAACGTTGGTGGGTGAATAGATGCGACTGTTGGGCTTTTGAGCCTACATGAGTTGTAGGTCGGCTTGATAATAATTCCATAATCAAAATAAATTCATATCTCCATGAATACTTATCGGAATCGGATGATCTTTATATCAATCCTACACCTCTCGATGAGAGGAATCTAATAAAAATATTATCAGCCATGAATAAGATGACCCACATGAAGTTTTTCCTTGGTTGCCAATTTTAACAATATGGGCATAATAAGAAGTGTTAGGTATGGGCATAATAAGTGTTTTGTGTTTTTTTTAATCGAAAATGCTATAAAAAGAAATAAGGTCTTCTAATGGAATTGTAAATTATAATTATATAAATGAATTCATAGGTTTTTGTCAAATCCAAGTAGAATTCACTCTTTGGCTTTATTTGGTGTTTTATCTTTTAAATTATTCATCATAAACATACATCGTCCCTTAACTAACTAAATGGAGCACATTATATAAGGTTTTGTATGCTGGTAAGAAAATGAAATTAGGCATTCAAAACTATTGTGAGAAACTTATCATCCTTTGGATTAGTGAAACTACAATTCTCATTAAAAGGGTCTAGGCAATCGTGGGACCATCCTATGGAGATAAGAGCACAAAACATTGTAAATAATCTAGGTATTAGTGGGACCATCATAGAGAGATACGAGGACAAAACATTGTAAATAATACAAATACGCTATCTTATACAAATAATAAAGAAACTACCAAGAGTTTGAGTAAGGAATGATAATTAATATAATTGAATATAATCATAAAATTTAGACATTTGATTTGACATGGACATATTGTCCAATTTGTATGATGATAGATTATTAATAAATATTTGTTCACATTTTTTAATTATATGTTGTTTCATTTGCATGATAAAAGTGTTTTTTAACATATAATTAAATAATTTTTTTATTTATTTTTATTAGAATATGCACTGTCATAAAATGTTACATTGTAAATTAAATATATAAATGATTTACATTATTGAAATAATCATATGTACAATCAACTGGGTATATTTGTTTAAATGATACAATACATTCATGTGATGATTATATTCAAAATATTAAAATACAAAAATTATTTGATTTTCTAATCAATAATTTAAATGTTATAAAAATACAAGAAGTTGTATTTTTATACCCACAAAATATCAGCTATCATATAAGAAAATCTAGCACAATGTGGTGTATTTATTTGTACAACTTGATGCATTCTATACATGTTTACGCACTCATGTATTTAAATGATTGCTATGCACTAGTGTGTGTGACGGTTTTTACTAACCAAGCCACCTTTATCATTGTTACATAATAGGATGTTTTATTTAAGTAAATACATTTGAAGTGTATGTTCAATATACAAGCATCGATATACATGAGATTATAGCACACATCGATGCATAATGGTCACAATCATATGCACCTATGAGATTATATTTTTGGCTTTTTTAATAATTACAATTATATGGTGATCCTACTTGCTATGCTTAATGTGTTATGCATTTGATAATTTTCACTTCATCACTGATGGTTTTTTTTTACACAAACTAATACATTTGTATTAATAAAAAAGTTGTGATCGAGTGAAATGTAGGATAATACAAGATGGAAAGTTAACAATAATATTTATACATCTTCAAAAATGCCCAATAGCAAAAATATTGCTTATTAGCTAGGCTAATTCTATTGTCCTAGATACAAAACTATATATTTTTCCTTTATATATTCTCACATATTGAGAAAGTGAGAATTACTACTTTGCATTGCAATCACAAAACTTGGGCATAATCATAGTCTTTCTTATTGGGAGCTTCCTTTTTTATACTAGTCCTTGCCAAAGAATCCATTTCTTTAATGTTCATTTCCACATCTCCACGAGGTTCTTGAACAATTGCTACTTCTTGCTCATGAATCTAAACCACAAAAATGTGAGGATTTTCTACAACCCTCAAGCCTCAAGTTGAGTCTAAAGCCAATTATTTAGCATTTTTGTGATAAGCCTCCAAATACCTTACCTGGTGAATTTTTCCTCCAAATTCTAGGAGCTCACATTAACTTTGAAGAAAGGAATATTTTTGTGTAGCTCGTTCACACTTTTTTCAAATTGAAGTTGGGCCCTTCAAACCTCACATAAAGAGTGAAAATGGCACCCTTCCCTTGCCATTTTCGAGAATACTCCTTCAATTATGATGAAGTAGAGTAAGATCCAGAATTTCACCCTGAAACAGAGATGAAGATGAAACCAAGAATGATCAACTCTTTTTGAATTTCGATGTACACATAGGCTAATGAATCCATCAGTGAAACACATTAAATCCCTAAACAAGAATTGACCAAGTATAATTGTGGTTCTCATCACTTGAGACTACCAATTGAAGGACAAAACTTCAAATACCTTAAGAAGCTTGCCATGCAAAACATGCAAAGAACCTCTAGATGCACTAGTATATGAGTACATCACCACAAATAGGAGATTTGAAAACCCACTTTCCTCCATCCGACCATCTCATGTGACATAAATTTCATCCACACTTAGCTGACTATGAGTGTGCCAGAGATTGGGGAGCTTTATTTCCAATCTCGTTGATGTTATGAATCACCACCACTTAACATTCTTAAAATGGGCAATATCCATCCTTGGGTTATATGTAAGGACGTTTGATCAATTTAAGGGAGGTGGGAAGTATATAGCCTCCCCTCCCCACATTTACACATATTTTACACATATTTTACCTACTACTAATGATATTGCTTCATTGGACTTTCGATTTGCAAACTAGCTATACTTATAGAAAACTTGATAAACATAATTTTTTTCTCAAATTGTTGTTCTATGTTGTACATCACTGCAAATAGGAGAATAAAAAACCCACTTTCCTCCATTTGAAATATCTATTGTGACATAAATTTCATCCCACACTTAGTTGACTATAAATGTACTATAGATTGGGGAGTTTTATTTCCAATCTCATTGATGTTATGAAGTGCCACCATTTAACATCCTTAAAATGGGAAATATCCATCCTTGGGTTATATGTAAGGACGTATGATCAATTCAAGGGAGGTGGGACACTATATAGCCCCCCACCCTGCGTCCCCCCAATTTACACATATTTTCTCGACTGCGAATAATATTGTTTCATTGGACTTTGGTTTGCAAAGTAGTTTTGCTTATAGAAAATTTGATAGACATCATTTTATTTCAAATTGTTGATGTATGTTTTTTCTCTATAAATTGTAATTGATATTCCACTGGAACAATTCGTCACAAAAGATCCAATATTTCATTGGAATCTTCACTATGAAAGTTAATTTTATTTTAGATTTTAGTTTCTTCAATTATTATTTTTTATGCTTAAATACGAAAAAATTGAATTGTGAGGAATATAAAACAAAAAGAAATACACACACTACCCTCAAAAGACACAAGGTTTGCTATGGAAATTGTTTCGAGAGAAAACCAAACTAAAAGGTGAGACTACTCTTGTCTCTTTTCTTTGGTATTGAAAATATGCAAGTACAAATAAAGAGGTACTTTCTATGGAGTTACTTGAGACTTGTGGCTTATAAGGCCTCTATAGAACTTTACCCTTCTTTGTTATGCTCTCTAACAGTGCACTCCAAGTTACTTTGCTCAACTATGGAACAAAATACAATAGTATAGAATGGAACCCCTACTCCTTCTAGTCACTCAATATATAACACAGTTTGATATCCAACTAGTGGTAAGGTTTGACTCACTCTATGCTCAACTAAAGTTACAGGTTGAACCTTCTAGATTCTTCTTTAATGTCCACACATGACTAGCCCCATACACATGAATAACGAGGGTTGACGTGGCATCCACTCATACCATGGTGGTTAACACAATAGGTCAACTTGCAATATGCATAATTTTCTTATATAAGCTTGTTGTTGGAAAGATATTGATGTGTAGAATATGGAATCTTGGTCCATGGTATATTTAGGACCACAAAAATTTGCCATTCAAGGCCTCAAAATGCTTCATAAGTTTTTCATCCCTAATTTTCTAAACTAGGGTTGTTGTTTAAATGACCTTATGATCCACTACAAGGGTACGATGAAGCATTTTGCTTATGATGAAACATATTATAATTGTTGAGTCCATAATCAATGTTATCTTTTAGATCCCTTTTCCTTTAGAAGCATTAAACCTTCACAACACCAACAATTCTATATGGTTATTCATAGCATTTCCAATACCCCATGTGAAATTGATTTCTTGGTTTCCATTGGAACCATAGACAATCTCCCTACTCCCATCCCCCCTACATTATGACTTCAGTGTTACCCCAAGTTCATGTGGTATTTTTAATTCTCATTATAATGTGTATATTTTATGTTGTAAAAAGCCACAATTGAGATTAACATCATTATAATACAAAATAGAAGAGTTTAGTTGGCTTACAACTTAAAAAATATAATTTAGCACCCGAATACCTCATATTTTTTACATTATCGTTCTAACATTTTAAAACTTGATAGGTACAGAGCTATAATAAAATAGTCAAAATAATTGTTTGAGAAAACATACAAAACAAAGAACTAGAAATATTGCTTTTAAAGGGCTTCACGATCAGGTCCTCTTAAGTCTCCATTACATTGTCCTCATAGTGCATCTCCATTTTAGGGTGAGCTATAGGTTGATTGAATTCACTTATGGTGTCCACCATTCCTAATTTAAGGAACATGCGAGGTCTATATTCTCCTCACTAGCTAAAGGAACATTGTAAATGGAGTCGTCCCTAGAGGACACTCGTTCCAACGGGAGAATATGAGACAACATCTTGGAAGAGGTTAATGTGGATCAATATCCTTCCAACTAGTGACTATAAATAGCCCATATGAGATTGTAACTTCAAATATTTATGAAGATGGATCAACATGTATACATTGACCTCCTTTGTCATTTCTTTAAGTTTGAACATATGGGTTGCAGTCTCTACACACTAATCCTTGCCCCAATCATTGGATCATCACCTTGATGTGTAGATAATTCATGGGACATGTGAGAAATATATAGACCCCCCATTTGATTTATGTAATCTTTCATTCATTATGGCTCCTAGGTTGGCTTGCTTGTTGTCCTTCACATTGTGCTTTTGCCAAATATGGAAAAAATCTTCCTTCTCAAAGCCTCGAGTTAGATTGATGATTCTTTGAGTAAGTCAAGGGAGATTGAAATTTTGAAGAGGAATTTGATGGAACAATGATCTCAAATAACTATTGAATAGTTCAGGTTTCTGTGATTCATAAAGTTTTGAAGTAACTCTTCGAGATTAATCTTTGTCCTGATAATTAACCACATGGGTTGGTTCGAAACGTCGACCAAAAATTGATTGTTGTGATTAATCCGTAAGAGTTACTTCAAAACTATTGAATCCTTGATCAGTATCACATACCCCTTTTACCTTGACAACAACTAGACCCAAATAAGCTATTATTTCTCCCAGCTCGTTGTTCTGTCCCCTAACCCCTTAAGCATACTTCAACTCTTTCTCACATCAATATCAAAGATGACCCCCTAGACCCCTCTTACACCTATTACCCTTGATTCAAGTGGGATTTTTATTTAGCAAGCATCACAAGAATATTGTTGCACCACATTTCTTGTACAGGGGGCTTTAAATATTAAGTTGGATATGACTTTGCCTCTTGTATTTGTTAGATTGTTTGTTTGATGTGATAAATAAGAGACTAAGGTAAAAATATTCCAATGATAGGAAATTATAAATAATAAAGTATTTTAAGTTATAAAATTTAATTTATTTGTTGTTTTTTTAATTGAAAAATTAATTATAAAATATATTAATAGTAACATAAGAATTATTATTAATAATAAAATAAAAATTATCTATATAGATTGGAGTTTAGTTTGTTCAATATATTAAGTGTTATTGCAAATAAATTATAAGTTGTCATAAAATTGTGTTTCATGATTGAAATGAAATATGTTATTAAATACCAGCTGGCGGTTTATTGGGCTCACCTATTTCATCTGCCCGCTGCAATCATAAGGAAAATGGTCTCCTTATCGGCAAATTTTCTTTGGGGAGGTCGCTCTCATCAGTCAAAGATCCATCTCGTCAAGATGGATCACATTTCCAGGCCTAAACGATCAGGTGGTTGGGGCATCCTTCATATGCGGTCTTTTGGCCGGGCTCTCTTATGCAACTCTCTTCGCAGGGGCGTTTTTGGTACCGGCACTTGGAGTGCTATAATTAAACAAAAATATTTGAAGGGCAGGCCTTTGGTATTCTGGTACAGGAATAAGACTCTCGGCTCCAAGAGGGGTTCCGCCATTTGGCTTGGGTTTAAAAGGGTGCAGGCACTCTTCTTTGATTTTCTCAGATGGCGTTTTCACACTGGCTCCAATATAATCATTGGTGTAGATGCCACTGTTCATGATCTGGAAAAAAGGCTATCTCCTCATATGATATCCTTTCTTCACACCCGGGGTTATTTCACTTGGGACAAATTGATATTATCTTGGTCATCCTCCTTGCCGATTTGGAAGAGTGCGCAGGACCTTGGGCTTCCTCCTTCGCTGCAACAGCCTTGGGAGCTGGCCACAAAGTTTTTTGCAGACAAGGGAATTGTTCAGACAGGTGATGCTGATGTATTGATATGGACCAAGCCGAATTCAACTCTGCCCATTCGGGTCTCCGATTTATACGTTGCTGCCTTGTCCAATCTCCAACAGCGGCTTTCTCCAATCTTCCCTTACAAATTTTGGAAAGCCCATTGCCCGCTCAAGGCCATTTTATTCTCCTGGCTGCTATTTTCTGATCGTAACCTCTCATGGGAGGTTCTTCAGCGGAAGGGATGGTCGGGTCCAAGCAGATGTGTTATGTGTCGACAAGCGCTGGAAACGAACGCCCACATGTTTTTCCAGTGCCCAGGAACTGCTCAAATCTGGTATGAACTTTCATTATCTCATGGTTTTGCTCTGCAGGTCTTCGCTTCTGTGCAGGAGGGTTACAAGTGGTGGTCAGCTCAATGTCAAGAGTGGCAATCTTTATTTATCATTACCTGTTGGTGTCTCTGGAAGTGGAGAAATGCATGCATTTTTCAGGATTCCAAAGAACCAATCCTCTCCTCTCTCATTCACATATCGGCGATGCTAAATCCATCATGTTGATGTCTCTGTTCTTTATATGTCTTTTCCTTCTTCAAGTTTTCATGTCTTTGCACAGGTTTTCCCTCTATATTGGCCGTGGGTTTTTGGCTCTGTTTTGTTCCTGGCCATTTTTATATCTCAGGTTCCTCCTCGATGCGCAATGTCTGATCGGGTTTAGACTCTCGGCTCCAGGATTGCAATGGCTCTGCAATTTATTGTATGCTCCATGCTTATTTTCTGTCTTTATCATCTCGTTGTAACGTCATATGGATTTCCTTTTGGTCTTATTCGGCCCCTATGCCTCTTCATGGCCTGTACATTTCCTCTGGAATGTTATTGGACGGACATCACCTGCTATTGAGGCTTAAATTACCATACGCCTGCTATATTTGGCTCATATGTACATCCTTATATTTTCTCAATATAAATATGCTGATTTTCACTCTGAAAAAAGAAATATGTTATTAAATAGTAAATACTTCTGTAATACATGATTTATACTATTAGCATATATTACTTCCTTAACATGCATGATGTGAAGAACATAAAACTATATATAAATTACAACCATGAGTTTTATAGAAAAAATACAATTATGATTTATAGTGATAGGGGAAAAACCTTGATGGAGAGCGATCGTGGAGAGGTCTGCAAATAATGGTGTACGACTAGGGTTAGGAGCTATAACCAGGGGAGAAATCCCCTTCCTCCTTGCAATGAAAATCTCCATCTCTTTTCCCTTTGCAGTTTTCATTTTCCACACAATTAAGGGGAGGAATCAACAGGGGTTTTTTGTGAATCGCATCGGTTATTGAGTACAGATAGGAATCGAGCACAGTTACAGCCAACAAGTATCATGGCTTTTGTGGGTCTGACAAATTTCTATCATGGTGTTCGTTTGACAATTTCCAGAATGGGTATGGATGATACCATTGATTACGAAAGGGAGGAAGGTGATGAAAGTCCAATATTTAGAAGTGTGGAAGAACTTATAGCCTCTTGGCATGCAAGGAGATCAGTTTTTATAGGATCCGCCTCCAAACCAAATCCCCCAATGGATCAAGACTCGTTGGTGTTTTGGGGCAAGGGTACACGGCTGGAAGAGACAACAACTCAGACAACTAGTAGTTTAGGGAAACATGTGGTCATTCCCTCTAGTCAACTTAGGGAAAACTCATTGCTAGAGGAAATATGGGGAAAAACCTCAACTCTCACAACTCGATCTAGGTCTGTCCTCATACATGCAACTTCATTAGGGAAGACATCCATAGAGGTAAATGTGTTCTTCCCTCCATTTTTTTTAGGAACTAAAGGGGATAAAAGTAATGGATACTTGGAGGATTTTATTTTGTTGGGGCATGTTGCTCCTATTTAGGGCCCCTCGAGTGTCAGTTTTGTCTTAAGGTCTCATTTCAATTCTAGGTAGTTTTACACAAAACCCTATTGCCCTTGCTGGCCAAGAGATTGGAGGAAATGAACCTCAGGTAAGTGAAAGGGTGATTATAGAGGCAAGGGCCACACCTAGTCAAACAAAAGGGCCTCAAGCCAAATAGACAAGGAAGAGCTTGATAAGGTCATAAAAAGGAAGAAGACCCACACAAAACGTAACCTGAGTTTAGGTGTGGATGTCCAAGTGCAGGGAATGGTAGCGATGGCAGATAGAACACTTGTTGGCCAAATGAGGGTCACAAATTTATCATCAAAACCGTGGAGGTTAGGTTACAGTGGAAGTAAGCCCCATTATCCACAACACTCCCGATATTTTTCTGCTAGCAAAAGGGTGGATACATCTGGATTTTAAAACCCACGAGGAAGCCCTTGCCATTTCTTAGCGAGTGTGGAGTATTGATTCGACCCTAATCATATTCAAATTATGTACACCGCTATTCGACTCAAACAAAGAAATATTTGATGTTTCACTAGTTTAGGTTTAGCTCCCAGGTTGGCCGCCAGAGCTATGGAATTTCAGGGATGTTGGGAATAGTCTGGGGACCTTCTTGGCCACTGACTACTCTTATTTACAGACTAAAGATAACACATTGTCAAGAATTCTGGTGAACATAGGCATAAGGGAAGGTTCATCAAAATCATTGGACATGGGAGACGGTAGGGGCACCCTGCAACCGCATGATTTTGAAGGGGTCTTGTCCAAATGTTGAAGATGCCATCAATATGGCCACACACTCAAATTCGACAAATTGTTGTTCAATAAGGAAAAGAAGAAATCAAAAGAGGACCCTTAGCTGAAGGAGGCAATCAAATTTTCCATATCAAAAGTTAGAAAAAACTATCTAAGAGCTGAGACTATGCAGGCTCCTCTAGACATCTAGATGGGAGATACAGAGACCTGACCTCTACAAGTTGCATACCCAACAAAGGATTAAGCTCAGACACTGGTAGGCGGTGATCAAGCTCAATCGACGCTTACTGGACTTCCGACAACCTCCTCTACTGGTATGCTGGGCTTTGAGCCTCCTGTTACCTCTCTTATCAAATCTTTCCCTATTTTAGGTAAAGAATGAGGTTTGGCTTCTGAGCATATGTCTTCTATTCCTTTTGATTTATTGGTCATATCTTTATCCTTGCATTATGTATCTTTTGATCTACTTGTCGTTTCCCCTAGTTCCCCTTCTCCTTTGGTTCATGCCTCTCAGGCTCTGTGTGTTCATGATTCGAATGACAAACTCATCCTTCACAATTTGCGAAAACGACATATTGTCTCTCATCTTAAGGACCGGACGAGAGAGTTGGTGAAGGTTGAACACCCTATTGGTGGTAAAAGGGGTAGTGGTCGAAAATCCAACATGTCAAAAGCAAAAGAAAGGGCACATTTACATTGGTTACTGGTAAACAACTCTCAATAGATAGGGCACTTAGAGCAGTGGCCGCCCAGGCTAGGGTGGAATGATGAAAGCCCTCTCTTTTAATTGTAGAGAACTAGCAAGTTCCTCTAAGTAACTTGCCCTCAAGCGTTTGATTTCAAACCACAACCCTGACATCATTCTTCTTCAAGAAACTCTAGGGGCTAGGGAGGATGTAGTCAATTTTCTTGAATCCATTCTCATTTATTTGAATTTTTTTGCCATCGATGCTTAAGGTCACTCAGGTGGTCTAGCATTGGGATGGCATTCCCAGCAAATCAAGGCGTTGAATTACTAGAGTATCAAATCTGGATTGGGGCTGGAGTTTTTTTCGATTGAATTGAACCTTACTCTTACCTTAGTAAATTTGTATGGTCCAAATGGGGATCATAAACCTTATTGGGATTCTCTATTTGCCAACTCATTTTTGGATAAGGGAAACTTGGTCGTAGGATGGGACCTAAACTTTTCCTTAGGAGATTCAGAGTCATGGGGACCCAAAGTTGTACCAGACCCTCTATCAAGATATTTTATTCTTCATATCACTGAAAAGTAGTTCATTAACATCGAACATGTGAAGATAAAGTCGACATGGAGGAACCATTGGGCAGGGCTAGATAGAGTGGCCAAAAGATTATATCATTTTCTGATATCCGAGCACCTGCTGCAAATATTGAACTTGTCTAGACAATGGATAGATGAAGGAGGAGGATTTGATCACTCCCATATTTTAATGAAAATCAAGGGAGGATGTAAGAAATTGGGAAGCCCTTTCAAGATGAACTCCTCTTGGCTTCCAGAGGAGGAATTCATCAATCTGATGAAGTCTCACTGGATCAATATTAACCCTGGGGAGGGTAGTTCAACGACAAACTAGTTCGCATCTAATCTCTAGAATCTTAAAAACCATATTAAGGCATGGGCCAATCTAAAGCGCGGGAAAGAAAAGGCAGATCTTTAGAAGGTGGAACATGAATGGAAGGAGCTAACAAAGACAAGAGAGGGAGTTTTTCCAGTGCAGAATCCAAATAAGCACTTTTATTTCTAGATAAAAGAAGAAGAGACATTTTGGCTGCGAGAGAGGCAACCTAGTGCCTCAAGAGCAAGGTGGTCTGCCTTGAATGTTGAGACGAAAACACCAAATTTCTAGGCATACGCAAAAGGACAAAAAACTCAAAACATGATATGGGGCATGAGAAACTAGGAAGATAGGGAAGTGTCTACCTTTGAGGACCTAACAAAGACGGGCAAGTCCCATTTTCAATCACTTTTCAAAGAAGACTCTCAAAAATCCATTGTGGATATATTGTGAGTTGCTTACTTATTCCTGAGCTCTGTCAAGGTAGAGGACATTGAATACTTACTAATAGAAGCCACTCTAAAAGCGTTGAAGGAGGTGTTGGCAAGTTTCCAAAAAGACAAAAACCCAGAGACTGATGGTTGGGTAGTTGAAGCTTTTTTGGTGTTGTTTGAAGTGTTAGGGAAAGATCTATTGGAAGTGGTAAATGATTCAAAAGAGCATGGTAGTGTCTTTGCAACCTTCAACTCTAAATTTATTGCCCTTATCTCGAAGAGGGGCAACCCTCGATGAATTTTGGCCTATATCTTTGTGCAACAACATTTACAAAGTTATTGCAAAAGCTATAGCTCGAAGGAAAAACCTAATCCCACCAAGATCCATTTCAAAAAAACAGTTTGGATTCCGTGGTGGTTGAAGCTTTTTTGGTGTTGTTTGAAGTGCTAGGGAAAGATCTATTGGAAGTGTTAAATGATTCAAAAGAGCATGGTAATGTCTTTGCAACCTTCAACTCTACATTTATTGCCCTTATCTCGAAGGGGGACAACCCTCGATGAATTTTGGCATATATCTTTGTGCAACAACATTTACAAAGTTATTGCAAAAGCTATAGCTTGAAGGATAAACCCAATCCTACCAAGATCCATTTCAAAAAAACAGTTTGGATTTCATGAGGGAAGACAAATTCACGAAGCAATCGGGGTAGCCCAAGAAGGCCTTCACAGTATGAAGGTCCATCACTTAAAAGGGGTAGTTTTCAAAATTGACATATCTAAAGCCTACGACAAAGTAAATTGAGTCTATCTTAGACTCATCCTAACACAGATAGGTTTTCCGCCTCCTTTTGTCAACTGGATCATGGGATGCATTCAATTTGTCCTTTGTAGTCCTCATTAATGGATCGACGACTCCTTTCTTCCATGCATCCAAGGGTATAAGGCAGGGATGCCCTTTGGTTCCCCTATTATTCTTGTTGGTTGTTGAATGTCTCATTCTTTTGTTCGCTGAAGCAAAAAGGAGGGGCGACTTCCAAGGATTATTTATTGCTCCATGTACGATCATTTCACATCTACTTTTTGTAGATGATATCATAATTTTTTGCAATGGATCTTTTCGCAACGCTGACAAGTTGTTTGAGATCTTATCTGTATTTGGGGAAGCCACTGGCATGCTCATCAATGCTAGGAAATCATTTATCTCTTGTATAAATTTGGAGAATGAAGAAAGAAGGCACCTCTCACATAAGTTTTCCTTTGAATTGTGAGAGTTTGCAGATGGCCTGAAATACCTAGGGTTTCAGTTGAAACCAAACAATTATTCAAAAGCTGATTGGGCATGGTTGCTTGCAAAACTAGAAAAGAGACTCAAAGGTTGGAGTTTCAGATGGTTGCTGTAGGCAAGTCGATCAAATTTGTTTTGGAGGTCATACTTAACTATTAGATGTCCCTCACTTGGATTCCTAAGGGGGTGATTGAGAAAGCAAGAAAAATATGCTTCACTTTTCTATGGGTAGGGAAAAAAGACAACTTTGTAACTTCTTGGGTAAAATGGTAGAAGATAGCTCTGTTGAAGGTCCTAGAAGGTTAGGGACTCAAGAACATTTTTTTCTTGATGATTGACATTAGCTGCAAAGTGTGGCTGGAGATTGATCACTCAGGACAACTTGTGGACACAAGTGGTCATGGGCAAATACCTAGCTCTTCTATCTCTGGAATACTAGATCCCCCTGTCAGACAAGCCCAGGAAGAATATTTCTATAGTTTGGAGAGATATACTATCGTCAGCAAGTGTCTGGTATGCAGAGTTGGGGATGAGCATATGATTCGTTTAGGCATCGATCCATGGGCGGGCAACGGGGCTAGATTCAAGCTTTCATAGTAGTTAGTTCTTTGGATCAGGGAAAGGGATTTACCAGATTAGCAAAGTTTTTGACCATCTAAATTCCACTTTATGGTAGTAGAGTTGGAGGTCAGCGAGGAATCTAGGCCTGGCAGAACAACATTAGGTAGAATGGTCTGAATATGTCACAATGTCGCAAGAAACATATGTAAGACTTACTGAAGCAGAAGATGAGTTAATATGGACTTATTCCCTTGTTGGATAGTGCAATCCAAAAGCAGGCTAATTCCACATCTGCACGGGGGGCTAGCGAATCGATAAGGTCTGGTGGTGGTAATCCATTTAGCATCTTAAATGCCCGACGAGGTCCGGGATTTTCATGTGGTGCTTATTGACTAGGAAGGTACCAACAAGGGATGTAATGCCAAGGAGATCAAAAATAGGTCCTGAGTGGTGTTGCCTATGTAGATCTGCTGGAGAAATGATCAATCATCTTTTTATTAAATGCCCCTTCTCCAAATTTGTATGGGCAATGATTAACTCCTCTTGCCCCAACGCGCTGTTCGGAGGGTCAAAATGTGGTAGAATGTTGGAGGTCCCGGTACCAAAGCCCGACTACAGAACAACCAAAAACTCTACCTTTGATTGCCATTCGGGGCATCTGGGCAGCCAGGAACAAGTGCATCTTCTAGGACAAATTCATTCCTCCAAAGAAATCAGTGATGGAAGGCCTAGCAATTCTTTCACAGTTTCCTTAACCCTCAATAAAATCATAGTCGCATCAGGTCAGAATGGAGAACCTTGAAAGATCGGTCGCCTGAGGTTATTTTGATGGCGACTCTAGGAGGCCAACCAAAAATGTGGGGGGCGGGGGGGGGGGCTTCGTTCTTTTCCTCTTTAAGGATCATTTCTTTCATGCTTAAATGGGATTTGGGAGGGGCACGAACAACCTTGTTGAGCTTCCTTCCATCAAAGCACGAACATACAAACTTTCTATAGAAGGTTTGGACTTGGATAGGGGCCCCTGGTATATCAATGAGCACATAGGGTCGGTTCACTTCGGGTATTTCCATAGGCCATTCATGAATGATGATGGTCACAAAGTCGCAGTAGATGATTAGAGACAATTAAAAAAATTTGCATTTTTGCTCTTTGTTTTTTGTTTTTCTTCTCTAGCTTTTCCAAGCTCGCTAATAAACATCTTGGACTATATGTTGTCAAAGAGGAATATCATAATATTAATGGTCTTTTGTTTGGGACTCTTATTTGACTACCTTTGAGATTAAATTATTGTTGTTTCTTTTGATGTAGAATCATGCATGTGTATTTGGTATATCTCAGAGTTTTTTTTGTTAGGATTAGCTACATGTCCTCAAGAAAGCCCTTTAAAAGTGCATAAAGAGAATGTAATTTTGATCCAAAGGAATAAGAAAAAAACAAAAATACAATTATAAAAGACAATGTCTTTTATTAATTGCATGGAGATTATGATAGAGGTGTTGTAATGTCCTTTAGAAATTTTGATTAGACAAAATAAAATAAAAGTAATTTTATTAAATTATAAATAACTTTAAATTAAAATAATTTTTTACATGATTATTATTCCTTTTACTGATTTTTGTTAGATAATTAAGATAAATTTAAGTGGTGAAATCCGCAATGATGTTTAAAAGAAAACCATAATATGATGAAAACTATTGTATTTATTTGAAATATAATCTATTTTCTATGATATTTATTTAAAATAAAAGAAATTACAGTAATCTGAATCCATATACATATCTCTACAACATATCTCTCA
This sequence comes from Pinus tabuliformis, assembly GCA_031772625.1. Taxonomy (NCBI): domain Eukaryota; kingdom Viridiplantae; phylum Streptophyta; class Pinopsida; order Pinales; family Pinaceae; genus Pinus; species Pinus tabuliformis. Next base: position 714,183,585 of record CM062815.1, read on the forward strand.
ACAACACTAGATAAATCGTTGGTTGATACAAAATTAAGTTGAATATTAGGTTGTTTTAATAGTTGATGGATGGGTTGGGATTCATGTTTCCTGGCTTTATTTTAAATCTAGTGTGACCTAATTTTTAAAAGGGATCATCGTTTTAACGAGGTTTCTGATCTTCAGGCGGTTTCTAATCTTCACCATCGACATACAATTAATGAAGGGTTGAGATTATTTTAGACATATGTCGTGGACCTTCAATCCAGCCGTTGGATCTAGATCGATGGTTACGATTCACTGAGCGTGTATTAGGGTTTTGGGCGTTGTCAATTTTATCCCTGTTCTCTATTCGCCAGTGTTTCATTTCAGCGAGCTCTCCTGCTGCTTGGATGTCGATCCGCCGCGGCGATGGCTTATTTCTTGTGTTTTTTTATCCCATCGAGGTTCTCTTTAGTCTGGTTTCGTTTTTCCGCTGGTTAATTAGGGAGACTGCCTTTTTATGGCTTCTCCCATTGAGTTTTTCGCATTCAAGTAATATTTGGTATTGTCAATGAAATGTGAACAATAAGCACCAGGGTTCTACAGTGTATTCAATGCTTAGATGCAAAAATTCTGCAACAGCGCAGGGTTCTACAGTGTATTCAATGCTTAGATGAGAAAATTCTGCAACAGCGCATGTGTCTGGAAGATCTTGCAGTTACTCTCCACTTCTACTAGACATTTGTTCTCTTGAAAACGCATTCCGTATCTAGAGAAGAAGTGTCTTGTAATGTGGAGAGTAAAGAGCAATTTCTGTAACAATCCCAGGGAATAAATGAAGCCACTTAAAGTTTTTTCCCTAGCAAGTTATGAAGTTTCACCTCTCAGCAAATGACCAAAGGTATCTTATGGAATGAACAAAATAATCGAGGTATGTAGACATATATATTTCGCAAGGCTGAAGGGGTTTCATTCGGATTGGTAGTTAAAGTATTTTTGGGATTTAAGGCCCTAAAAATGCTTGGTTTTAGGTTAGTATTTTTCTTTATCTCTTTTAAACTAAGAACACAAATAGAATGATATACGCGTACTGCGTGGATGATCAAACCTTTTAGAATTTCATGATTTATCCTCATTGTCTGTGGATATATTGATTGGTGGTAATTTTCGTGGTATTTTCTATATCAATGGTTCAGATTTACGAGGGTTGTATTAAGGTTTTGGATGTTGTTTTATCCCTTTTTTTATCGGCCAGTGATCTTTCCTTGCAGGATTTAATTTACTCATTCGCATTCCAACTATTTTTTTTTTTAATTATTTCTTCTTGTCTCATTTTACAATTTTCCTTTATTATTGTTTTGTTTCCCTT
>CM062815.1:714185014-714466627 GCA_031772625.1 Pinus tabuliformis
TGTTATTTAGAGAGATCTTCAGGCTACATGGTCTTCCTATAGACCATCGTCAGTGAGGGACAGCGTTTCATGGGCGGGTTTTGGCAAGAGCTTTTCAGTTGGTGGGACGGAGTTGACCACGAGTACCAGTTATCACCCACAGAACGAATGGGCAGAGGAGGATAGTTAACAAGTGGCTAGAGGGCTACTTGAGTAACTATGTTAGTTGGGCAACAACGAGCATGGTGTGAGGTGCTGCATCTAGGGGAGTACTGCTACAATACTTCACATCACATGTCCATTGGCATGTCACATTCTATGCTTTATATGGGTATCATCCTTTATCTTTTGTTGACGTGATGTTTGGTGATAGCAAGGCTCCCAAAGCCAAGATATGGATCCAAGAGAGTCAGGATATTCTCCGAGCTCTCAAGGATAACATGTTTATAGCACAGAACCAGCAAAAGCTGTATGCCGACAGGGGTTGGGTGGAGAGACAGTTCGAGGTAGGGGACATGGTCTACCTACGGTTACAACCATACCGACAGTTGTCACTAAAGCAGAAGGGGGCTGAGAAGCTTAAGCCCCGCTTTTATGGGCCGTAAAGGGTGATATGCAGGGTTGGACAGGTTGCATATGAGTTGGAGCTGCCCCAAGTCAACAAGATTCATAACGTTTTCCATGTATCATGCCTGAAAAAGGCATTAGGGCAGCAGGTGACAGTGATAGCTGAGCTACCACCCATGGATGACGAGGGGCATTTGGTATTGCAGCTGGAAGCTATCATTGATACCAGGGAGAGGCAACTGCAGAGCAGGACGGTCTAGGAATTCTTGGTGAGGTGGAAGAATTTGCCGGATGAGGATGCCACTCGGGAGAGTGAGAAGATCTTGCAGCATCCATCACTTTAGTTGCTTGAGGACAAGCAACATTTTGCCGGGGGAGATTGTAATATTCCTAATTAGCCATGGCTAATTGGAATATTCGATTTTTTCCAATTTTTGCCTTCTATAGTTATTTATAAATAAAAAAGTGAAGACGGGGGACATAACTCACTTTAAGAATTAAAAGTCACTTCCTAGTAGCACAACGTTGTGACTTAAGGAGGAGCCAAGGAGGCCAAAGGGGGACGCAAAAATGGGGCCCATGCAGACACATGGAGGGACTGTGCAGGGGGGAAGAACACATGGCAAGAGGGGAATCACGCAGGAGGAGGTGAACCTAGGGATTGTGATAGGCAGAGGCTATAAAATAGAGAGGATCCCCCTCATTTTGGATCATTCAGTTATGTGCATTTTGAGCTAGTCATTTCGACTTTTGAGCACGCTGGTTGTTTAGCCGGTCTGCAACACTGTTTAGTGCATTGAGTGTCTCCGTTCGGAAATCTCACCCTTAGCCCCGGGGGACTTTGAGTGCCTGCTCGGGCAAGGTATTTCCATTGGTATTTCAGCAATAGTTTTATCAGCATTTCAACAGCAGTTTCATCAGCATTTTGGAGGACTGCGCAACACCTGGAGAGGGACGCAATTCTTTTTTGTTGTAGTGCTGGATTGGGGTTTTGCAAGTGGATTTATGCTGGGAGATTGAGCAGGGGTCCAGCTCTTGTCCCATTGGAGGATTTTTGGCAGGGTTTCAGACAGTGTTTCAGGCAGAGTTTAGAGGGGTTTTTTTCAGTGGCAGTGCAGGGCATTGAGGAACTGCGCAGAACCCCAAGAGGGTGTTTTTCGGGGGTCGGCCATTCTAGGAAAGCTTGCTGGGTTTCTTGAGTAGAGCCCGAATCCAGAGTTTCAGCTTTTTCCGAGGAGGGGAGCAGCCCCAAATCATCATTTATTTTCTAGCAGTAGCAACAACATCCCACGCAGAGAGGCCATTCTTGTCATTATGAGAGTATTTCTTCACTTGCCTTGTGCAAGTCGAGGTGCCATCTGTCTAATCACCTCTTGTATTCATTTTATTGCTCAGTATAATAAAATGGCTTAGCATTTCTCGTTGCATTTCTTGTGTATCTGCTTATATTTCTGGGTTACATTATTATATGCCGTTCCAGTGTTATTTTATCACTTCTGGGTTATTATATCATTTGCACATATTTGGTTGGAGTTTTTGCTGGGGTTTGAGGAATATTCTGGGTTATGAATATTATAACAAGGCCCCATCTAGTGAAACAAAGAATTACATGCTCTCCAAGGGGCGCATCAAAAGTCCTTATGGCCTAAGGTTAAAGGGATTAGCAATGATAATGGCTTACAAAGGCACATAAGACCAAGAAAAGGCTTATGAAAATTGGTATTATCAACAAAAGCAGCGAAAAGCCTTCAAATGACCCTAAATTGAACCCTTAGTGCATAATTATGATTTTTCTAGCCCTAGAATTGCTTAGAGTTGATGACATTAGCCCTAGGGAAGTAATTTCAACCATGCAAATTGCTAGATTTTGATGTTCTAAAGCTCAACAAGGCAAAAAGACTTCAAATCAACTCAACTTCCATGCCCTAGTTGAATTCAGATTTAAACCCTAATCGTAATGGCTTGCCTTGAAGGGCCAAAATTTCCAGGATCCAAAAATTAAGGGGCCGAAATTTTAGGAATAAAAGAAAAAGAAGAGATTTTTGAATTTTTTTGTTTTGTTTTCTTTTGATCAACTGTGGGGAGAAGCCCATTGCTTGATCTTGGCTGATGGAGTTTAGAGGGAGATATACTCATGTAAAAGTCAAACTGTAGAATGGGGTAAGGGACATAACAATTTTAGTTTTCAAAACTTAGCTATCATTTTATGAGAGGATAAAATCATTGAATAAAGCTTAACATGAAAGTTCATTCAAGGGATTGTAGCACATTCTTAAGGGTAATGCATACAATACTTTGCCAAGATTTCATAGAACAATATTCAACAAAAACTAACTCATAGAAACCTTAACAATAACTAGTCCATGCAATAGCCATAAAAAGATATTCAACAATATAGAATACTTGTAAGAAATGCGTGAACCAATCCTTTATTACCCCAAAATGACGTCTCCAAAAGCAAGAACTCCACAAAAGATCACATCTCCACAAAGATACAAGTCTATTTCAGCTAGGCTGAAATCCTTCAAAGAGGCCCAAATGATCCACAAGCGACGATGAAAATGAAAGTGAGGTGACCTCTATTTATATAAGGAATAGCTCAACAAATTTCTAACTAATGAAAGTCCCTAAAACAAGTTTGACATAAGATAGTTTACAAGACAACCCACTAGCTAAGTGACAAAATAAGGCACAATTGCCCACACGTGTGAGTTGTAGCCTCTAGAAAAGCTGACGTCATGCCCTTTTAGGGCTCCAAATGCCATGCCATGGTGCAGTGAGGTCTAAAAAAGTGTTATGATGCTAGAATCCTCCAAAATTTTAGGATATTCCCTCAAATCTTCATGTGGGGTCCCGAGTCCATCTGGGGTGCCTTCATGTCATCTCCATTTGTTTCCAATTATAAAAATGAGGCCTCATTTCTCCAATGTTAGGGCTTCTCCAAGTGCAACAAGCCTCTCAAGTATCTCAATGGGAGACCATCCTCATTTGGACTCTGAATCGAGGCCTTCCCATTAGGTTATGTCAAGACTAGCTTGGGGGCATGTTGGATCCAATAGTGCCATCATCAAGAATCCTCTATGTTGGGTCAAAGTAGACCAACGTTCTGGGTCTTGAGGGTGCTCTCGGACATGCAACATCTGTGGAGTGGGTGCCCTCAAGGCTTGGGTTGTTGTGGACCTCCTGACAAAAGCAACATGAACTCAAGTGAAAGCAACCATTCATCCATCAGAGACCAAGACCATATATGCATCTAAGTGAACCAAACTTGAATGTTAAAGGCATATTAATACTTCTAACAAGGATCACCTACTAATATCTAACTAGACCAAGTCCCCTAAAGGTGCCCCCTACCTTGATAGAGGTGGTTAATGGTCAACCCTATTAGGTGCTTCTAGCCTTCAAGGGGAAGTGATTGTTTGGAGGTCAACCCCTTAGTCAATACTTGTTAGTGCAAATGTATGACAATGGAGGGGAAAGCGCTTCATGGCCAAGTGCCATGGTCAGGGGGACCAACTAATGGGGTTTCCACATCCTTAGTGTATGAATGTAACGAGGGAGCAATCGTGGAGGCATGTGTTACCCCACTTTGCTTGCTCTATCCACTCTAATGTCATCTATGAATTAAGGACAAATGAGACTTATTAGCCTATCCATCCTCATAAGCTATAGTCCTCCATAAAGGGGGAAAAACCCCAAAATACCCATTGTTGGGCAAGTTTTGGAGTAGTTGGGCGAAAAAAACACAAGTCTGGGGTTTTGAGTAAAGGTTACTGAATCATTTAAGAAGATGAAAATCCGTATAGAAAAGCTATAAATAAAGGAGGACCAAATTCATTTGAGAGCATCATTGTGGAACATCTTATTGATTTGTTGAGCATTAGCTCTAAGGGTTTTAAGACCCCATTCTCTCCTGTCGATTTCAGTTGTGAAAGATTCCACCCTAGTTGTCCAATATTTCCCTTTTCTCTCTTTTCTTTTGCACATAAATCTAGCCTATGGTAGTGTGTGTCTTGGTTATGTTATGGTACAAGAGCTTTGAAGGACAATGAATTTCTTCTCTCTTCTTGATTTGGGCATAGAAACGAAATTTAAGGAGCAATGAGGGTTTCTTGGCTTTTTGGGATTGTTACAGGAAGCAACTAAGCTTTGAAGGATAGTGAGTCTCTTCCCTCTGCTTGATCTGGGCATAGAAGCAAAATTTTAAAGAACAACGAGGGTTCCTTGGTTTTTCTTAGTTTAGTACAGGGAACAAGGGTTCGTCCTGAAGCTCATACTCGTGGGTTCTACTTTGGATTTGGAGTATATTCTAAGGATAGCGAGAATCTGTGGCTAGAATATGATTTTGTTCTTATTCAAAAGGACAAGGAATGGAGCGAGATTATCTAGGAGGAAGTAGGCCTCATTAGGATTTTTGAAGGTCTATCTAAACCTTAGTTTTGCGTAGAAGTTATCCAGAACTACCAACGAGGATCCTCAATGCTACGTGAATCTCAAATTTTGGCTTATAGAAGAGTGCAAAGGTCATTTAGAGGAGGAAATTTGGTCTGTTGAGAACACCGGATTGTCTGTGATCAAATTGAAGTGACTTCTTACAAGTCAAGATGTATCCTCAAGTGGGTCAAATTGTTTATGGTAGTGTTAGGACAAAATGTAATTTAGAAGTAAAAAAACAATAAGAAGCAAGGGTTAAATAGGTCTCATTGTTTGTTAGAGCTAAGGTTTTGTCAAATAATCTATGGCATTGGGATTAAAATATTAACTATATTGCACTGGCTAGTAGATACGTTGTTGAATATTCATGATTGAAATATTGTAGTATGTGGATTGAATCTATAATAATGAATTCTTGAAGTATTCAAGTAGAATATGGTTCAATGCTAGTCATAACCCTTACTGGAAAATTTGCATAATTACAGTGTGAATTAAGTGGTAGTATTGGTTTATTTGTGTTGCATATTATATACAATTTTTTTATCAAAACCCTAGGGTAGACTAGGGAAAAAATTATCTACTCTATTACAGTGGTATCATAGCGCTAACATCTTGCGTGTGAGTATATGAGTCGTGTATGCTTCCTACAGATACAAGCAACGCCATTGTAAGAAGAAAGAAGGATACTCACCATTCATGTTGAGAAATGTAATTAGTTTCGATCTTCATAATTGTTGTATTCATTTCAATATGTACCCTATGTAAAAAAACAAGAAAAGGAGAAAGAAAATTAGTATTGATGGGTGTCTTGCTTATTATTGATGGCCTTTTAGGTAAAAACATTTTCTTTGTGCTTCTAGGGTTTGTTAGGTCTTAAGATTTATTTTCATGATTCAATGGAGTCGACATCATGTTTATAAGAACCTTTCGGGGAATTTGTAATTGTAAAAAAAAAATATTTTTGAGTCTAGAAAGTTCTGGAATCTGCAAGAGTACAAGTTGGCCTTGGGATCAAAGTTATCCTAAAGGAGGGAATTCAACCCCTTTTGAAGGCTATATAAAGAAGCAGTTTGACCTCATTTGGACACACTCACAAGTTCGATATCACAAGAAAGTTTGATTTGTAGCTGGGAAGTAAGAAGAAGAAGAACAAAAGTCAAGGATACGCTGGAAGGATGAAATCTATTATTTTGGGGCACTATCTCTCTCACATGTGTGAAATTATAGGGTTTTTAGGCTGTAAGAAGAGGTCAAAGTTGCATGTATGAGTTGCAGGAGGACGAAGTGCATCACCTTGTTGCTGGAAGGAACAGTACTTGATCTAGACCTCGTTAACCTTACTCTAGGAAGGTCTTAAGAGGAGGTTGATCTAGGGTTCCTTTGGAAACTACAAGATTGAAATTGTAGGGTCAAAGTTTGAGTAGTAGTATTGTAGTTGGAAGGTTGAAGTGGCAGTGCATAACAGTTTGGTGCAGTATGAAGGGAAGACTTGAAGAAGGGTTGACTTGGTACTAGGAGAAGGATTGGTCTAGGGTTTGGGTCTTTGTATCTCATTTTGTGCAGATTCTAAGAAGAGTTACGTGGTTTTCCCCTTGGAGGGGTTTTGCCCTGGTTGAGAACTTAATATTTGTGTCCTCTATTGTTGCATTTTATGTCATTGATATTTGTTTGATGAAATATTTAACTAAAAGAACACAAGAAAGCTAATAAGTTCACAAGCAAAGAAGGTCTTAAGAGGAGGTTGATCTAGGGTTCCTTTGGAAACTACAAGATTGAAATTGTAGGGTCAAAGTTTGAGTAGTAGTATTGTAGTTGGAAGGTTGAAGTGGCAGTGCGTAACAGTTTGGTGCAGTATGAAGGAAAGACTTGAAGAAGGGTTGACTTGGTACTAGGAGAAGGATTGGTCTAGGGTTTGGGTCTTTGTATCTCATTTTGTGCAGATTCTAAGAAGAGTTACGTGGTTTTCCCCTTGGAGGGGTTTTGCCCTGGTTGAGAACTTAATATTTGTGTCCTCTATTGTTGCATTTTATGTCATTGATATTTGTTTGATGAAATATTTAACTAAAAGAACACAAGAAAGCTAATAAGTTCACAAGCAAATATTAAGGCTAAAGTAAAATAAGATTAATAGTTGTCGCTTTAGATTTTCTAACACTTCAAATGTGGGGGATATCGTTGGGAAAGGAGAACACGACCCTGGTATTCTATTGAACGAATTACTCCATGGACAACATCGAATGAACCAACAGTGGCAACAACAAGGGCAACGAGAGATTGCATAAGTTTTGGCTCAAGGACAAAAACAACTTGCTCAACTAATTGCTCATCTCATAGGACAACAAAATGTTGTTGCCAACAACAGAACCACTAATGAAGGTAGTGGTAATCATAATCCACTTTTGCCTAATAACCATGCAAACAACAGGAGCAACAGTGGGCCATTACTTCCCCAATTCACAAACAATCAAGGGGTGACAGCCCAAGAAGCAGTTGATCCAAATCAACTTCTTAATGCATATGTTCAGGACTATGCAAGATTGGATGAGAATACTCGAGCAACTATGACCTCTAATGAATACATCAACTTTAGGTATAGGAATAGATATTGGGGGTAGATTAATGGGAAACTCGCATGCAAGGTGAGGAAACTTCCTCTACCATCATTTGATGCACCATGTAAATGTATAGCAAGGGCTTGGGTGCAAAAATTAGACACCTACTTCAAGCTCAATCATGTGGCTGAAGCAAACACGACCCAATTTGCCACATTACATTTAGAAGGGGAAACACATGAGTGGTGGTATCATGGTCTACTAACTTTGGGGCATGCCAACATCACTTCTTATGATGATTTTACGAAAGGTTGATAGAAAGATTCGATTGAAGGAGCGCAGACATCCACTTTAGAGAATTGACACTACTCAAGCAAACAAGGTCATGTGAAGAGTTTATTGTAGATTTTGAATGTACCGCAATCATGGTAACAAATATATTTGAAGAGCGATTAGTCATGTGTTTCACTAAAGCATTAATTGAACCCCTACAAGGGTGGGTTAAGGCATTCAATCCCTCCACTATTCAAGAAGTTCTCAAGAAGACTTGAGACATGGGAAATGCAATTGTTAAATCCAAGGCTCCATCCAAGCCTTTCATTCCTCCAAAATATGAGGAGAAGAAGCCCTTTCAACATGATGGTCCTAAAAAGGACAAGTTTGATGAAGAAACACGAAGTGAACTCAAATAGAAGAAGCTATGCTTCAATTGCAAGGAGTTATGGGAACTAGGTCACCATTGTTTGGGCAAGGGAAAAATTCACTACATCGAAGTAGTCTCTGATGATGAGGAAGGAGAGGAACCCACTTCAAATGTTGAAGAGGAATTGCCGCAAAAAGAAGCAAAGGAAGAAGAAAAGCCTAATAGCTGCAAGGAAGAACCACCACAAGAGGAATGGCCTAGTGAAGTAAAGAAGACACGACCACAGGTTAAGATTGCAACCCTTTCAGGCACACCCAAATATTACACTTCCAGGGTTAGGGGAGTCATCAAGGGACAACACATCACAATCGTAATTGATGGAGAAGCCACACACAACATCAATGATGTAGCACTAGTAGTTAAAAGGGGACTTCCCACCTGAAGAGTTTGAGGGCTTGGATGTGATAGTTGCGGATGGGTACAACTTGGATTGCACATGAATGATCTCGAGTTTAAGTGTAACTCTCGGTAACTATACTTTTACTACTCATTTCTATGTAATAAACCTTGCAGACCTCAACATGCTATTATGTTTCAATGGTTCTATTCGTTGGTTAAGCACACGATGGACTACCAAGCATTGGAAATGGAATTTAGAGCACCAAATGGTAGTAAGATCGTATTGAGACATGGAAAATGGCAACCCATAGTTCATTTTAGCAGGAGGATGGAAGCCCTATTCAGGCATGGAGATATAACATACACAACGAAATGCAAGGTTAAGAGCCAAAAGACTCCTGGCAATGACAAACCACAATACAAGATAGATATTCAACAAGTGTTGGACAAGTATGCTCCAGTGTTTGGTGACATTCCTCCAGGATTGCCTCCTAAGAGAGGATTCGAGCACACTATAGAACTAACAGAGGGAGCCAAACCTGTGATCACCATGCCCTATCGACACTTGAAGAAATTGTGAAGAAATTCAAGGACGAAATAGAAAAGACCATCTAGGAGTTGTTAGAAATGGGCCATATCAGACCTAGCTCGAGTCCATTCGAGTCATTCGTGGTCTTGGTAAAGGAGCATGACACATGGAGAATGTGCATTGACTATTGGGTTCTCAAAAAAGAAAACTATAAAAAACAAGTACCTTATCCCTAAGATCGATGAATTACTAGATGAGCTTCATGGAGCAGTTTACTTTTCAAAGATTGATTTATGTTCTGGGTACCATCAAATCTGAGTTCGAGAAAAGGATGTGCCGAAAACAACATTCCTATGCCATTATGGACACTTTGAATTTTTGGTCATGTCATTTGCCAATCTTGTATGAACAATATCTTCAGAATACAACTAAGGAAGTTTTTATTAGTGTTCTTTAACAACCTTCTCATTTACCGCAAAACATGGGACAATCATTTGAGGCATTTGGATACAATTTTTATCTTTATGCAGGAGCAGTCCCTCAATGCCAAAGAGCCAAAATGCGAGTTTGGGTTGACGAAGATTCTTTATTTGGAACACATAATCAACGCACAGGGAGTACATGTTCATCAAAGAAAAGATTCAGGCAATATTGGATTGGCACACACCCAAAACCTTAATAGAATTACGAGAGTTCCTTGAGATATGAAGCTACCACTGATAGTTTGTTAAGTGTTTCTCTTATTTAAGTGCACCTTTGACAGACTTAACCCAAAAGGGAGCATTAGAGTGGATAGAAGAATATGACAAGTCGTTTAACAAGTTCAAAGAAATAATGAGCTCATGTCCAGTCTTGGCCCTTCCCAACTTTGGTCAACCATTCATATTAGAGTGTGATGGGTTAGGGGAAGGAATAGGGGTTGTCTTAATGAAAAGGGCCATCCCATCGCATTCAAAAGTCTGAAGCTTGAGAATTCAGAAAGACTTTATTCTATATATGACAAGGAGACATTAGCTATCATGCACGCTCTGATAAAGTTCAAACAGGTTTGTAGTTCTAATATACCACAACAACCTAGACCATTTCTTTGGACAAAGGGACCTGAACGAATGACAATATAAATGGGTAAGAAAAATCCAAGCTTATGATTTGGATATTGAGTATGTGAAGGAGAAGAAGAACGTTGTGGCTGATGCATTCTCCAGGAAACTCGCAACGTGTGCCCTCATGGAACTCACAGAAAATTGGAAGGCACACCTCTCAGTAGAATATGCTAAGAAACAATTTGTTGGCACACTAATCGACAAGATCATCCAGGATGATAGGTACAAAATAGTTGATGGAGTCATCTATTATAAAGACAAGATATACCTATTTTTTGGATCTACAAGTGATCCGGATTTAAGCAGGAATGCAATAGATTACAGAGATAACCATAAATACAGAGATGCGATAACCATAAAAACAGAGATGCCGCGGAAATAATACTTCATTTCATTAATGGAGAATACTGAAATATGCTTACAAATAGAAATAACCCAGCTAGGGCGATGGTAGCTTATCTCTGAGAAGAGATGTGTCGGTTACATGCCTCTGAACTGTTTCGAACTGTGTTTACAATGAGGCTCGAAGGCCTATTTATTATTGAGAAACAATGGAAAACCCTTCACATTCCAAAACCTAACCCTAGAAGATGAAACGCCAAATTATGGGCCCCGTTTTGGGGTGAGTTGGATAGCCAACTTCCCGGGGTGACGAATTGGTCGTATTATCTCCGTTTGACGCACACGATAGCCCGTTGGAAAGATCTCTCCGAGGACTACGACAGAAAAGACGATTTTTATCATAAAAACCGCTGGCGGTGGATTTCCCAAAAAACGTCGTTTAGGGCCTCAAAACGGCTCCGGAAGTTTAGGACCCGAAAAAACTGCTAAAAATAGTAAACTGTGCTATAATTAAGGAAACTGAAAAACTGAAAGAGACATTTGTGGGGGTCCAAATGGGATAGGTGGGTGGCCACCAACATCCACCTGGATCATTCCTTCCCCCTTAGAAAGCAATGGTCCCCATTGCGTTGAGTTCCTCCCTGAGATGAGGAAGCTTCTGCTGAGCTGGGTCTCTGGTGAGCTGTTCTGCAATCTCTGAGGTGTCTAGAAATGGTGGGGAGCATGGTCGGTGACGATCCACATTGAACACTCGGTGCAAGCAAAGGAATGGAGGAATGCTGTGCTTCAAAGCATTGTTGCCCGTAGCCTTGTTACTGGTGTAAGAACCATGTCGGAGTGGTCTGAGTTTCTGATGGGTTCTGGTAAGGTGTTCTTTCTGCAGATGTAACCAAACTTTGTTGCCCACCTGAAACTTGTGTGGTACCCTTGTGGGTGAGGAGAAGTTGTTCCTGTGTTCTGTCATGACCGTATCCCTTTGCTGCTGTTGCTGTGTGGAGGAACCCTTTGCGGGGGTCATGGATGTGGCAACGATCTTCCCCTTACTTTGTGAGCGAACCAGACAGAAAATGAATTTCCTAGTCTGGGAGATGAGCTTGCTTCCTTTCTTGGCAGTGATCAAAGAGGTGGCGGTAGGTGGGGTTACCTCCGGTATCTGTATAATGAATTATCCAAAGAAATAATGACAGCGCGAGGCCTTGACTCATACACAGCATGTCGCCTCCACAAGTATGGTTGGCCTAATAGTACATCGCAAACATCCAGAGGTGTAACATCACACAGTACCTCGTCTGTGAAGGGCTTGATGCTGTAGGGAAGGCAGCACTGCAGGCGAACTTTGAGATCTCGTCCTTCGTGAAGCCAACCGATACTGTACGGCTGTGGGTGTGGTGTAGTTGATAGGCCCAACCGCTTCACGACCTCTGTTGAAATGAGGTTCTTTTGGCTTCCACTATCAACAATGAATTGCAGCGGCGAACCCTTCACCCACATTTGTGAGTGGAAAAGACGTTCCCCCTCCTCTGGATCTTTGGGCTCATTTTTCTGGATCTTGGCAGTAGCAACAGTGGCGCTGGGATCTACATCAATGATCTGCTTCCCTTTGTCATTCCCCTTGTCGGGTTCTGACTCAGAGTCGGAACATGCATTTGATTCGGAAGCCTTCAACTCGGCCACTAGCGACTGCTTGGTCCGACACTCACTTGTGTTATGAGTGGGACTCTTGTGGAACTCACACCACTTTCCGGTGTCCTTCCTCGGCTTCGTGGTGGTGTTCTTTTCTTGCGGCTTCGACGAGTTGTCTTGGGTCACCCCGCCTTGGCTTTGTCCTTTGGGCTTTGGATGTGCAGATCCAAAATCTCGCTTCTTCTGTTTGAACTTTTGCTCGATTTTAACAGCGTATCGGTATGCTGTGCCGAGTGAGGAGATGTTCAAGAACTCCATCTCTTCCTGATGTATTTGTGTAGGCAGCCGCGGTGTTTGAGTACCAGATGCAGCTCAGAATCTTTGATACCCAACTGTGTGCGAAGGGTATGGAAAATGTTTGTGAACTCTGGCACATCTTGGTCTCGTCCCTGCCGTAGTGTGGTCCATTTGATGTATTTGTCCTCATAGCTTCCGACAGGGTAGTACTGCTCCTTGATGGCATCCCGGAAGTCATTCCAAGTGGGTGCGGCTGAAAGCAATGAGCCTGTACTTTCATCCTTCTGCTCGCAGTATGTTTCCCACCAGTCCTTGACGTGGGGGGCTGCTTTGAGAAGAGAGAAAACAATCTTTTCCCGACTTGAAAATTCATGAATAGAAAAATACCCATCTAGCAGATTTAACCATTTATCTACGGCATCTGCGTCTATTTGACCCTCGAATATGGGGATTTCAAAATTAACTTGTACCTTAAACGATGTGGCGTTTCCAGAGTAGCTGTTGGAAGCCGATGCATCACCTCTGGGTAGCCGTTGAAGGATATGCGCAAAGCTATCCATCATCGCGTTCCTTTGTCGCTCGAGGGCTTCTTCAAACAAGATTCTGATAGGATCTCCTGCCCCCTTGTCTTTCTTCTCATCCGCCATGGGAGGTCGTCGAGATTTGCGAGGCTGGTCTTGCAAAAGTTCGACCAATTCAAGCCCTAACTCCTTATATCCCGACCTCGTTGGGGACATGCAAAGAAAAACAGAGAAAAAGCAGACCGCTCTGATACCACTGATCCGGATTTAAGAAGGAATGCAATAGATTACAGAGATAACCATAAATACAGAGATGTGATAACCATAAAAACAGAGATGCCGCGGAAATAATACTTCATTTCATTAATGGAGAATATTGAAATATGCTTACAAATAGAAATAACCCAGCTAGGGCGATGGTAGCTTATCTCTGAGAAGAGATGTGTCGGCTACATGCCTCTGAACTGTTTCGATCTGTGTTTACAATGAGGCTCGAAGGCCTATTTATTATTGAGAAACAATGGAAAACCCTTCACATTCCAAAACCTAACCCTAGAAGATGAAACGCCAAATTGTGGGCCCCGTTTTGGGGTGAGTTGGACAGCCAACTTCCCGGGGTCGCGAATTGGTCGTATTATCTCCGTTTGACGCGCATGATAGCCCGTTGGAAAGATCTCTCCGAGGACTACGACGGGAAAGACATTTTTTATCAAAAAAATTGCTGGCGGTGGATTTCCCAAAAAACATCGTTTAGGGCCTCAAAACGGCTCCGGAAGTTTAGGACCCGAAAAACTGCTAAAAATAGTAAACTGTGCTATAATTAAGGAAACTGAAAAACTGAAAGAGACATTTGTGGGGGTCCAAATGGGATAGGTGGGTGGCCACCAACATCCACCTGGATCAACAAGGGAGAAGATTTTGAAGATTACACTTGATATCCCCCTTAGGTGGGCATCAGGGTTTCTTCAAAACATATCGATGGATTAGGGAACGATTTTCATGCAAAGGGCTCAAGGGAGATGTGATGAAATATGTCAGGGAATGAATGACATGCCATCAAAAGGTGGTTTGTCATACACATCCTGTAGGTCTTCTCCAATTTCTACCAATCCCATAGCAAAAATGGGAGAGCATCTCAATGGATTTCATCACAAGGTTACCCAAAGCGCAAGGTAAGGACTGCATCTACACAGTGGTGGATAGGTAGACTAAATTCACACACTTCTTTGACATCTCAGTTGACTACTCGGCCAAACAAGAGGCATAATTGTTTTTCAAAAAGGTCTTTAGACTACATGCGCTGCCAAGAATATATTCATCGATCGTGACAATAGATTTATGGGCGCATTTTGGCAGGAACTTTTCAGGCTAGTGGGAACTAAATTGACCCCTAGCACTAGCTATCACCCTCAAACCGACTGTCAGACATAAATTGTGAATAATTGGATTGAGGGGTGCCTACGCAACTATGTGACAGGTTAGTAGAAGGCATTGATTAAGTAGTTGTTCCTTGGGTTGTGTTGTCGCTCAAATTGTATTGCCGCGATGCGACAACGCTTAGGGCGGGGGCTATCACTCTAATCCTCACCCTCTCCTTTTTAGTTGTCTCCTAACAATAGGCTATGGGGGGTAGTCCCTATGAAATGTGAAGATAAAAAGACCTATTGGAAACCAATAAGTCCGGGAGACACAACTGAATGGTCTATCAACTTGGTTAATTTAACAAACTTAATGATTAGATTAGATTATCTTGAGAGACCAATGCCTAAATGGAGTCAAAACACATGCTTAATCGAATTATCTACCAAGCTACCGGATGAATAGTTGTTGCTTCAGGGTGCTTCACTATCTTATATGAGATGCAACACCTAAAAACTAAATGAGATGCAAGATCTTGGTTTATTTCAAATTTTATGCCTAATTATGTGAATCCTTTCGTCTAGTTGTTTTGAGGCTAGTCTTTAGAGTAAGTGGTGGAGAGAAACCAAGGGGAAGCAAGCTATGGCTTGATTAATGATTCTTCCCCTTGAGTTCTAATCACCCGATGCCTTTGGGGCTACAAAGACTGTGGCTCTGACCACTGCAAGGTCACCGTGTTAACTACTAAAGAGGGTCTATCCTTCACAAGCCAAAAAGAAAAGAGGTGGTCCTATCTTTCTATCAACCAAGCTTATGCTTGGAGGTAAATTGATTAGTGCAAAACTATGCCTAGAATGTAGATGCAAGATGAGAGAATGCTTCAATGAGATTATTAATTAGATTAAGTACTCCAATAAGGTAAATTATTTAAATTCACACACTTGTAGTGATATTCAATATGAGAGCAATTAAATGAAGCACTTAAAAAGGAATTGAACAACTAACTCAAGTGAAGCAACATAAACAATTGCAGTGAAACACAATTGCACAATTATCAAGAGATTGCTTATTATTGTGATCTTAAATGTTACTTAAGAACAAACTGAAGCACTTAATAAGACAAGGCTAACAATTCAAGTGAAATGAAATTAACAATTCCAATTAGAGCTTATCAATTATGTCAACAAGACCTTATCTTATGATTAACAATATTATTCAATGATTAGGCAAGTTACCATTTATATCATAAACCAATGAAGCACATTAGATGACAATAGAGACAAGCTCAAAATGAGATTGCTAATAGTGATGATGCAAAGATGCAAGAGGAAAGTCAAGACAAGACTATTATCAAGATACCAAAGCAACTTAAGATATTAGAGAGCTCCTTTTGCAATAACTCGCTGTTATAGATAAGCAAACAAGTTACTCAATAGTAGTCCCAAAAATCACTTGAAAACAATCACTATTTCAATGATAAACCTTTAGCAATTAGATAGATGACCTTTAGACTTGTTAGGCTTATTAAAATTTGGTCCTAGGGACTGATCTTTAAATCTGATCAGACTTATTCAACAATGATAACAGTCCAATATTTTGATTGCAAACGAATAAAATTAATGATTGACTCGACCTTTTAATCAAAATGATGATTTCTTAGTGTATTAGGTTTATTTAGATGAGTTTTTAAGAGCAATATATCAACAATTATGTTGTTGTAACACTTATATCAAACTGTTGCAAACTTATATCAGATTTATGCAATATAGATCAGAGCTCAAGAATGTATAGGACAACCAACATAAATCAACAAGATTGATGAATTAAACCCCTATAATCAAAGTGTGATGCCTTATATGAGTTATTAGCTTATTAAGGGGTTACTTTGGATTATTCTTTGATTTGTTTGCCACTGCTAACAAAAATTCAGATTGCTGTAGGTCATTATCCAATAGATGACAATCATTTCTCTGCCAATTTGGACTCTTAAATGTATATAGAGAAAAGTCAGTGCACGAAGAATACTTTTAATGCTAATAAGAACAAGTTAGGCTAGGAAAAGGCCACTGAAACCTCTAGATAAGGGGACCTCCAAAATTTGATTTCTTTTTTACCCACGATTTTTTTATTATTTTCCACTTGGAGAGAAATCAATTTCTCTATAATTATTTTTTATTTAAAATTAATTAATTTTCCGGCTTAGGATTTTAATTTAATTTAGGCAGAGGCGATTTAATGTGTTTTCCACCCTCAAATATTTTAGTCATGGTGTTTAACTACGAGGGACCATGCGCAAAAATATTTTTACATCAAATAATTACAAATTCAACCCTTAGAAAGGAAAATACACATTTAGACTAGACCCTCAATAATTTACCTAATTCTGTGACACAATATGGTCTAGTATGAAACTGAGTGTCCTTGTAATAAAATAATTTTAGCCATGGTGTCCGGCTGCGAGGGGCCATGCACTAAAATTATTCCCAAACACACTTTTACAATAGACTTGATATAACACTGGGACTCACCTAAGACCTTGGCAACGAATTGTTGAGCCTCAAACCTGCATCATCCTATACACCCTCTCAGCCTTCTTTTTCCCACTTACTTCATCCATCAAGCTGTTAAATCATTGCATTATAGTCTAAAAAGAGCTTCTGACATGGTTTTCTAACTATGCTTATGACTGTTGTTTGGTTTAGAGTTTTGTTCAGGTAGCTGCGGAAACTTGTCAGTTTCTGCAGCCAGCACAGGTTTCCGCAGCTAGCACAGGATTCCGCAGCTATTTTGTTAAAAGCTATGCTACAGGTGTCCTATGAAGAAACGAGCCACATGGGCAAGCTACAGGTGACGGGTACATGGAACGTGTCCCTTCAAATCTGCCAAATCATCCATAGAAGGTCACGGTCAACAAGGGTCAAAGGCAAAGCCAACCAAGGTATTTAGCGATGGCACGTCTCTGTTTGGAGCACGTGAAAGTTTACATGGTCCAGTCCTCAGCCCACGGAGACATCGGCACACTTGGAGATCATCCCCGTAACCTGAATCTAACAGCGACCACTCCGAAGATTTAATAGGCATGATGACAGTTACGCTAGATCTCGGCTGAGGAGATCTACGTGTCTTTGGCAACGCAGATAATAGCATAGGATTCAGTTAGTCAGTTCAACACTTTTTCATTATAAATAACGCGTTGATGAACGCTGTAAAGAAGCTTTTTGGAATGTAATTTTTGAACTGTTTTCTATTATCACCCCACTGTACTCTGTTTTATATATGTTGTTGTTGCTTTAATACATGAGAAGACTACTTCCTTAAGCTCGTTCTTGTGACTGTTCGTTGACTGGCTGAGGTGGCAGAGGGCCCCTGCGCACTAAAGCCCTGTATAGTTGTCGTTTGATTTTATTATGTTTCTGTTTTTATAATTACTAGCTTGTATATAACATGTTGTTTTGATGTTTTTAATTCACTGTTGTTTATATTTTCACTTTTGTTTTCTTATAGCTGTCAGCTGATCAACGTTTTTCTGTAGGTTTTCTTAGGCAGTCTGGTCAAATTTTCATCTTTTTGATAACTATTGACATATGAGATCATCTTGTCCTTCTTGCTAATTTCCATTTTCTGAAATTTAATTCCAGCACTGTCCTTTTTCAAGTTGTGATTTGCTTATTTCTTTTTCTGCTACTTAGACATCATACTACTCATTTGTTTATGGTTTCTTTCTATAGTCAAGTGACTCTATTAGTAAGGAATCAGAATATCACTTATTGTAGTGTGATTTAGTAATCATATTGCTTAAACTTGTTCATGATTGCTTCCCACAAGGTAGATTGAGTTGAAGGGTAAAGGATCTGAAGAGTTGAAGTAGTGTGATTAGTTTCCTTTATGCAATTTAATTTCTTGCCACTTAGTTATCATATTGCTTAGACTTATTCATGATTGCTTCCCATAAGGTAGATTGAGCTGAAGGGTAAAGGATCAGAAGAGTTGAAGTAGTGTGATTAGTTTCCTTTATGCAATTTAATTTCTTGCCATTTAGATATCATATTACTTGACTTGTTCATGATTGCTTCCCACAAGGTAGATTGAGCTGAAGGGTAAAGGATCTGAAGAGTTGAAGTAGTGTGAATTAGCTGCTTTGCTTTTAATTTGAGTTGCTTTAAGTTCAAAATTCAGCAATAAGGACACTGGGCCATTGTCATTAGTTCACTGTTTGATACATTTACTTCCTCTTAAGAGTTGATTTCATTACAGTTGTTTTAAAGCTTTCTTTTTGATCACTTTTAAGTTTGGGGAAATCACTGTAGAAATCACCATCACCATCCACACTTAACTTTCATTTTCACCATCACACATTAGGAAAAGATAAATCCAAAAACAAACTAGAAAACTCAAAAACGACAAAAGACTAAGGAAATGGTTATCTAGTACATATAGTACACTTCACTTCGTCAGTTTACAAATCCCAGATTGACATTTTAAATAGCAATTTAGAATACACTAAATTGACCAAACACGAATTTCACCCTAGCTTTGGGGTTCAAGCTGGAAGAAAAATATGTCAATTATTCGTGTTTACAAACACAAATAATTTAGGGAGGTTAAAAAACTTCCTAGGATGAAATCCTTTCCAATTAGAGGCTTACTTACTTACGTGTTGTTACATAATTAAATGGTCATACTAGCGTCATTTACAATAAAACTTGTAGAAATTAGGTTTACAATGATATACTCATGTTAGCTGACGACTTTGTTATCTGAAAAACAATTGTACCCTACTTCCTTGGACTGCTGACAAAATTGTGGATAACAGGGAGCATTGTTATCACACCACCTACCACTTATCCATTAGTATGACACCCTTCAAAGCTTTGTATGGATATGATGCACCATCCTTTATTGGCAGGATTTTTGGAGATGACAAGGCCTCTATTACTAAAGATTGGATATATGAAAGTCAGGGCATCCTCAGAGTACTCAAGGAAAATATACAGGTTGCTCAAAATCCATAGAAGATGTACGTAGACTAGCATCAAACAAAACGTAGTTTTGAGGTAGGAGATCTTGTTTTCTTATGATTATAATCCTATAGACAGTCTACACTCAAGTAGAGAAGGGCATAAAAACTGAATCCAAGGTTTTATAGGCCTTACAAAGTTCTCCATAGAGTTGGCGAACTGGCATATGAGTTGGAGCTATCGAGTGACAACATAATCCACAATGTATTCCATGTATCATGCCTCAAGAAGGTTGTGGGACAACATGTCACCACCTCTATCGAATTGCCAGCATTAGACTCAAAAAGGCAACTGGAGATGATTTCGAAAATAATCGTGGTTGTGTGGGAAAACAAGTTAAGAGGGAGAGTAATTCGAGAATATCTCATCAGGTGGAAGAATTTACCAGAGGAGGATGCAATGTGGGAAGGAGAACGATTTTGCAGTGCCCGAATTTGCAATTGCTCAAGGGCATGTAATTTCAGGCAGGGTGACTGTAATGTCCTCTATGAATTAAGGACAAATTGGACTTATTAGCCTATCCATCTCTGTAGGCTATAATCCTCCATAAAGGGGAAAAAACCCCAAAATACCCATTGCTAGGGAAGTTTTGGGGCAATTGGGCAAAAAAAACCCAAATCTGAGGTTTTGAGTAAGGGTTAATCATGTAATAAGATGAAAACCCCTCTGGAAAAGCTATAATTAGTTCTAAGTGTTTTAAGACCCCAGTCTCTCCTATCAATTTTGGTGGTGAAAAATTCCACCCTAGCTGACCAATATTTCTTTTCTCTCTATTCTTTTGCACAAAAGTTTGGCCTGTGGTAACAAGTTTCTTGGTTATGTTCTGATACAAGAGCTTTGAAGGACAACACATCTCTTCCCTCTTCTTCATTTGGGCATAGAAACAAAATTTAAGGAACAACGAGGGTTTCTTGGCTTTTTGGGATTGTTACAGGTAGTGAGTAAGCTTTGAAGGACAAAGAATCTCTTCCCTCTGCTTGATCTGGGCATAGAAGCAAAAATTTAAATAACAACGAGGGTTTCTTGGTTTTACTTTGTTTGCTACAAGGAATGAGGATTTGTCTTGAAGCTCATACAAGCGGGTTCTACTTTGGATTTGGAGTATATTCTAAGGACAACGAGAATCCATGGCTAGAATATGATTATGTTCTGATTTGGAAGGAGGCCTCATGAGGATTGTTGAAGGTCTATCTAAACCCTAATCTCTGTGCAGAAGTTATTCAGAACTACCAGTGAGTATCCTCAATGCTTTGTGAATCTCAAATTCATACTTATAGAAGAGTGAGGAGGTCAATTATAGGAGAAAATTTGGTCTGCAAAGAACCCTGAATTGTGTGTCATCAAATTAAAGTGACTTCTTACAGGTCAACATGTATCCTCAAGTGGATCAAATTTTGGATGGTAGTGTCAGGACTTAGGACAAACTATAATTTAGAAGTTAAAAAACAGTAAGAAGTAAGGGTTAAATAGGTCTCATTGTCTAGTAGAGCTAAGGTTTTGTCAAATTATCTGTGGCATTGGGATTAAACTATTAATTGTATTGGATTGGCTAGTAGATAAGCTGTTGATTATTCATGATTGAAATATTGTGGTATGTGGATTGAATCTAATGACGAATTCTTGAAGTGTTTAACTAGAATATGGTTATGTGCTAATCATATCCCTTATTGGAAAATTTGCGTAATTACAGTGTGAAGTAAGTGGCAGTGTTGGTTTATCTTTGTGTTACATATTATATACAATTTTTTAAGCTAAACCCTAGGGTAGACTAGGGAAAAATTTATCCACTCTATTACATCCACCCCTCTAGCGCACATTTTACTTCTTCCTAATAATGATTTATATAATAGTCAATAGCTCAAGGGTTAGAGCTTGCTCTTTATGTTGTATTATCTAAATTACCCCTTAAGATGATAAAATTCATCACTCATCAGGGTTGGGACATTCAAGGGTTCATTTGATGTAAATGAGCATCATGTGCTTAGGAACAGGGTGATGACCAATCAGGAGGGTAGAGTTCATGCTAAGATTTTTCCTATGTGCTAACTTATGTCCCGACCATCTTTTGCATTTTGATTTCTTTTTTTTTCTTCCATTATGGTCGTGTTATGCTTTTCAAATGTTTAGCGTCATTACCTCCAAGGTAATAGTATTTTGACCCTACTTAAGGAGTGTGGACTTATGGGTGCCAAATTCCAAAGAGTCAATGACAAAGCTAGACAAGAAGAATGGATATGGTAAATGAGGCTTGTAGTGTGGCATGGAAAATGTCAAGTATGGTGTAGGGGATAATAAACACACTATCTTAATTTAAGTTTTCCAAGTATTGCAAAAATTCCTTGTAGATTTAAACTGTATATGTAATTTGCTAAAACAAAGAACTTGAATTTACTCTGCTCATCAGCGGAAACAATTAAACGATCGAGAAATCACAACATAAACATGAAACAAGATTCAATCACATATGCTTAGAGATTTATCTAAGGGGAAAACCACTGCTCAAAACCCCTTCCTATTTGTATTGCATTAATCAATGAAGTTGGATGAATATAATATGTTGTGCTCAACCTTCACAAGTATTTTCTATCCTTTGCCTGACTGACTGACCATCTTTGGCCAATACTTAGCCAATTTTCCTAGCCTCCAAGCTCCTAGTTGCTTGTGTTGTTTCCTTGGGAATTAACCCCTATTATTTAGGGAAATTCTTCATCCATAATTGTGCAATTCCTATAGGCCCTTCTCTAACCGCATGCACCACCTGTACAATTGAGAAAATTATACAATTGATAGTACACTGCCCTTGAACTTCAATCTCAACTGGGTAACTCGAATTTCATGCATGCAGGAGTTAATTATGGTTGATTTATCAGTTAACTGGTTGAACACTGAA
The DNA here is from genome assembly GCA_031772625.1 of Pinus tabuliformis. NCBI lineage: Eukaryota > Viridiplantae > Streptophyta > Pinopsida > Pinales > Pinaceae > Pinus > Pinus tabuliformis. Next base: position 714,207,271 of record CM062815.1, read on the forward strand.
GTTGCACCCCACTACTGGACCTCCTACTAGTACCTCCAACAGTTGGAACTAGTTTAACTCACATTAACTCAATTTAACTGAATTGCATTATTACAACTCAAATTAAATTCACCCTAGGCTCCTAAAATTTAGGAACCACTCTACATGACTCAAGTTAGGCTCTCAACTCGAATTAACTGAGCCAACTAAGTGAAATTAACTTAGATAACACATTCTTGTTGTCCCGTGATGTGGAATTACAATTTTCTCTTAATTTAATTCAAGGGAAAATTAAATTAGGATTTTCTTGTTGCCATTTTCAACACTCTCTCTCAACAAGGAAGGGATTCACATCTACCTTGATCCAACACCTTTGAAATGTATTACATGCAACACTTCTCATTGTTGTTGTTGCTACTGCAACATTTGCAACTGAGAAACATAAAAACTAAATAAATAAAAATAATCATTGAATCGATCTGCAACTGTCTACTGGGAAAATTGTGTTGTCAATGACTTTGCTACTGAGCCTCTTGCTTTACTTTCAACATTGCTCTGCATTCCTTAGTATATGACTAACATTGATCCTCCTACCACTGAATATTGTGGGCCCTCGTAGCAAGGTAATGATCCATGAGACAAAAACACCTCAATGGACCTTGCCCAAATTTTTGCAACTCTTGGGACTATTGCTTCACATCGCCCCACCTCACACCTAGAGGTATCGCTGCATGTGCTCCCTCTACCCGCTTAGCCTGAAATCTCCCCGCCACTAGTGGTCTTTGCTTGAGTGGATGTTTCCACTCTTTCTCCTCTCTGCTTCTTCATTTGTGGTTGCTTCACAACTTGTTGAGGTTGCTTATGAGGCTCCATTTTGAGAGGTAAATCATGCTCCCTCTCAACCACCAGGTCTCTAATATTTGCCTTGCTCCTCAAGGCTTTGCATGCATCTTCTACCTCAAGTGCATATAGGTTCTTGACTCGCACACCGATTTGCTTCACTTGTCCTGTGGCGATGTGTCTCAGGAATGTCTTTCCTTGGTTGAATATCAGATCGTAGCCATGATCTTCCAACACCGTGACAGAAACAATATTCTTCTTTAGACTCTGAGCAAACATCATATCCTTGAGTCTAAGAGGGGAGCCTGACTCCCTTCGAAAAGTAATTGTACCAATAGCGGTTGCGCTATACCTCCCATCGTCTCTAAACTCAATGCTCTGCTTGAGGTCTTTCTCCTCCAAGTCACTGAAGAGATCTCTATTCCCCGTCATATGGAATGAGGCACCATTGTCGAGACACCACATGCTTCCCATTATTGTGCTTCCCATGCATGCAATGAGAGTAAAATCACATTCGAATTGTGAAGCTAGAGCTTCACCTGCTACTGCTACTGCAGGCTCCTTCTTGCTTGCCTTCTTTTGTGGACATTTCGTTGTATAGTGTTTGAATCCATGGTAATGAAAGCACTTGATGTTGGAAAAGTCTTTCTTCTTGCCCTCCTCGCCTTGAGACTTCTTTCCCTTGGATTTGTTTTCTTTGCTGACTAATGCAAGGTCCTCTTCCTCTTCTTTGGATGAGGTCCCATCTCGGCTGTCCCACCTTATTTCTTCATGTACTAGATCAGACCATAACCACTCCCAACTAGGTAGTTAGTCTCTACCATTCACAGAATCCTTATAACTGTGCCAACTCTTGGGAAGACCCAACAAAGCTAGAGCTACCAAATCTTCTTTAGGGACAGTCACACCGACCCCGCCAAGTTCATAATGACATTGTGTAAACTTGTTCAGGTATTGCGGAATTGTGTCATTCTTTTGCATCTTGATACTCTGCAGCTTGTCCTTAATTGCCATCTTCCTGTGGTCATTATTGTTCTAAAACAAATCTGCTAGTGTTTTCCACATCACGAATGGAGTTTCTTTCTCGTGGAGATTCAAGACAATATGATCTCGAACTCCGTCCAATATGATTCTCCTTGTCCTAGCAACACACTTATTCCATTCTGCTAGATCCTGAGCATCAACTGCTGGTGTGGTTTCGGAACATCATTTTCAATGAATTCCTTCAACCCATTATTTTCAATGAATTTCTTTGGTTGCTTTCATGGAAGTGGTAATCACTACAAACAAGCATATCTCTGGTGTTCATTATAACGATTTTAGGGTTCATGGTAACTTCATTATAATAACTTGCCCTTTTTAATTCAAGTATTTCCCACAAGCTAAATGGCGTAAGTTCACTTCAACTACACAAAATTCTTCTAGTTAATCAAACCTCAACATGAGTGTCGAATTCTCATTAGCAAAGGTTTTTTAAGCTAGAGCTCGATCCACTAGTTGATTACATTATATAGTAGATTCTATATAATAATATATTTTTTTTCAAAAAAAATCATTGTATTATAAAAAAGATGAGAATATACATTATATATTGTTCTTTAAGGATTACTTAGAACTAACACAAATTGTTGTGTTTATTACTCATTTTATAAAGAAACAAAGTTACATAACTACAATCTTTTGATTCTTATAAGGCAATTTCTTCACTTTAGTTTATTGTTATTAATTGTGCTTATCATCCCAGTTGTTACATATAAAAAGTGAGTACTTGACAACAGATTATGAAGAGAAAGTTTCATGAAAATTAGAAATGAAACTCAATTCCTTTTTTCTCTCGGGCATCAAAGAACTTGTAAAAAGCAAAATAACTTTCATTTAACATCATTGTCACTTTTGAATTTTGATAGCTCGATTTGCCCAATTTGTATCATCTTTGAATCCCTTTGAACTTGCAACTTTTTCACACCGTAATTGTTGGAAAAACATAATAGTATCCATAAAGTTGAAACTTCTATGTTTAGATTGGATCGTCTACTAGTGCATATCTTATATGAAAATAATGGGAATAGTTAAAGAATAGAACCATTACTATATTGCATCTGGGAGGATTCCCCTAGGTAGCATCATCAAAAAATACCCAAGGGTCTTTAAGATCTAACAAGGGTGTGGTTAGATATTTGGGTAGCTTCCTTTGGGATCTTGCATAAACTTGTGAGAAAGATTTTCAACCAACTTTACTGTCACCAACACGAGGAGCAATTTGTCCTAGAAAATACTTAAGATTTTGAGCCCACTAGAGGACTTATGATAAGGTGACATGGTAACAATATAAGAAAGGTAACAAAGGTGTCCAAGAGTTATCCTTGTACATGTCCACCACACTGGGCTTATTCTAGGACATCTTTGGCTTAAACTTCGTAGTGATTGAATACCAAACTTGCATAATTAAGGGGTATTGCAGGAAAAGGTGAAGGATAATATTTTCTTCCAACATGCAAATTGAATGCCTATTAGGACTTAATTCATTCCCTTTTGAGTCTATTGTCCCACGTAAGAATTTTATTGCACAGTGTAAGCCACAAAACAGTGTTGGATTCCAAGGATCCATGCAACATCCAAATTTTAATCCCACCACAAAACCATCACATCTTAAAAGTCATCATGTAGTCAAGTGTTGAAGCCCAATTTTGTTGTGTACTCTCTTGTAAATGGATTTTTTTGGCCAGTAGAGGGAGTCCACTTTCTCGACAAATTTTATGAAAGTGGAACTTGGAGCAAAGTTTATTGATAGAGGCATGTCATTCCTTAGGGAACTGTCCATCCAAACCAAGGCCTGCTTCGAATTTCAAGCCTTGCTTGCCAACCTATGATGATCTCATGATTTTTCATATTATAAAGGATAAATACCTTGGTCATGTAGATGTCTAAGGAGGTCCTCTGGCAACTTGTAAGACTCATTTTCTTTTTCCCATAGCTCCTCACCTATCCAAACTTTTTTCTCATTTCCAACTTTCCAAATGGTCCAATTATCAACCAATGGGAAAGCTTCAATGAACACTTTACAACTGTGGAATTGACCTTGGTAGATTTCCTTGGCATCTTGAACTACTCCTCCACACAATGTCTTCCTAGATATTCGGAGGTAATCATTCGTCCCCATCAAGATTATACTAAGTCTCTAGAGATTTATGGTCACGAAGGCTTCCCCAAAAAGTAGATATTCCGGATTCCCCAATTGCCCAACATTTTTAGGAGGGTGATGTTGGAGTTGACCTTTTCCCAATCGACAAAAAATGGAAGCTCTTTTTTATGATCTTTGTCAAAATCCCTTTTGGCACTTTCTCTATTTGCATAACTTATTTTCACTTCAATATATAATGGTCATCATGTTCATAAACTCACCTATCAGTGGGCAAGCACAAATTTCCATTCACTCAAGGGGCATTAATATCACATAATATTATTTTTGAATGCATAGAATGTTAATTATAGCAAGAGGCATACATACATCAATTTCAACAGAGGTAATTGAAAAATCCAATTACATAATTTTTTTTAAGGAGAAGTTGAGACATTTGTCTAAAAGTTAAGAGTTTCCAACCAAACTAGGGATCAACCTTTGTCCGACCATAGGCTTAGTTGCACATAAAACCCTTTATGGTTGGCTACCCCTTGGCAGGGTGAAGGAAACACTCCTTCATAGACATGATATAATCAAAGAACTCCCACATACTGAGCCTGGAGACTTCATAATCTCCCTATCCCTTTTAGCTAGTTTGCAAAGCAAATGAGGAAATCCATTCATCACTCTATAGTCCCTTGGAAATTTCCTTACTTCTTGCTTTTCATGGTTATCCAACACACATCAAATCATGACCCCCATAGCTTAGTTAGATTATAAAGCCCCTTTGAAAATATTTAGCAAGTGAAATTTGGTCTTCATAAAGCCTGAATCATAGTAGCAATTATCAAATTCGCAACTGTAATTTTTTTGAACATATAAGAGAAACCAAATTGATAATTACAACAAACATCCCACTTGGAAACGAAACCACTCTACTTGTGAATTCACTTCTTTAGACACTTGTGCATCCCTTTGCTCTTTGTGTATGGTTGAATGAATCGTTGAATTATCTTCTGCAATGAGTTTTCCCACTTCTCCATACTACTCATGGGTCAACTCTTGAAATTCAAGATGGGTACTTGCCCATATTGTCCATTGAGTTTTGAAATAACTCTCTAACCACCATTTAGCTTCCATAATTGTGAAAGGTGGTTGCTTCAACTACCAAGTTCTTCATTCAATGAGTTTCAGTTGGATGGACGCAGTAAGGTAACAATGTCAAATTCAGATTTTAGGCAGAAAGCTTTAGTGGGGTTCTTTGATACTTGTAGGCAAGGTTGATTCGCACAACCCTCTAATTGTTCCCACTTGAGGCATCATAGTATGTATTGTTGCTCGCATTTTCCATTTAGTTGCTCAACATATTTCGTTAATGAGAAAGTTAATTACATATATATATTGTTTCTAAGTTGTCCAGTTGGACTTATCGTAATAACATCATATAAATGTGGATATAGACAATAATAACATAATTAATTACAGTAATATTAGGGATTAAAATGGGGTTGTTGCATACAAGTTTAAAGAGAGTCGACAAATTTCATTCTATGTGAATTCTTTATTGGCGACTAGACATCTGTCAGAGAACAAACAAAATGCATCCCTTTAATATTGAAAACTAGGCCACATGACAAAACTATTGTATGATCATTGAATATGCATTTATAACAAATGTCTTGTATTTTTAAGATTGTTGCAAATTCTAACGAATTTCCTTAGCAAATAACTTAAAGAAGATTTTTATTAAAATTGAATATAACATACCACACAAACATAGGAAATTAATGTCCATTTTAGAAAGCTTTTATATGACTCTCAAAGAATGAACCACACTAAATACAATAGAGTATTTATGCACTACTTAGGTTTCGCACACACATGCTTTAATGTAGACATGCTAATAAATTGTTCTTTCGTTTTAAGTTAGTGTATGTCTTAAGGAAATGCTTATTTTCCATTGATGGCAATATTGTTAAGTTATGGTATGTTCTATGCTTATAACAGTTTACTTCTTTTTCTTATTATATTCCACCGATTAGCAATCACATGTACATAAAGTAAAGTGCAGATAGAACATTAAACGATCGACAGAAAACAAGCCAAGACAAGAGACACAAGATGTGGCAGCTAGCCAGGGACAAACCCCACAATGTGTGGGGAAACCCTTTGATCAAATCTTCTTTTATCTTCAATAATTCAGCAGAGAGAAATAGTACAATAAATCTGATTCATATCAGCAGTAGCAAACCCTATATCAGTAGCATCAGCATTAGCGGTTTCATTATCAAACTAGGGCAGAGCATATCTCACAAACCGACAGTCAGATTGACTTCATTCCACCACCAAAAGTTTCAGCTTCCAGAGGAGGTTTAGATGAACCTACAGCGCAGTTCAGATGAGGAGATATTTTAGGCCATGCATGTCAATCTTTACTTCTGCAGTTGCAGCTTCAGTTTCAGCAGTTTCCGGCTTCAAACTAGGGCAGTCGATATCTTGCAAACCGTTCGTCGGATTGATTTCATTCCACCACCAAAAGTTGCGGCTTTTAAAGGAGGTTCAGATGAACCTACAGTGCAGTTCCAAAAAGGAGATCTTCTAGGCCACGCAAGTCAATCTTTACTTCTGCAGTTGCAGCTTCAAACAGCTTCCGGCTTCACATGTGTGTGAGAGAGAGACCCATTTCAGCGCAGTAGAGAAGAGACTCATATCTGTGCAGTAGAGAGAGAGAGATGTGATGAGATGAGTGAGTCCAAATGAGGAAAAGTCCTCTTATATTTATACACAACGTTGGTGGGTGAATAGATGCGACTGTTGGGCTTCTGAGCCTACATGAGTTGTAGGTCAGCTTGATAATAATTCCATAATCAAAATAAATTCATATCTCCATGAATACTTATTAGAATCGGATGATCTTTATATCAATCCTACACCTCTCGATGAGAGGAATCTAATAAAAATATTATCAGCCATGAATAAGATGACCCACATGAAGTTTTGCCCTGGTTGCCAATTTTAACACTCCCTCTCAACCATGGAGAACTTCATTTGCAATCTGTCTATCGGTCGTTACTATTCATCCATCAAATGCACTGCCCTGTACAGCCTGACCCTTGCCCTGCTCTGCTCTATTCTTCCTGTTCTGCTTTGTCTTGTTCTGCCCTGCACTGATCTGTATTGTTTTGCTCTGTTCTGCTCTGCTCTTGCATTGTTTTGTTCTGCTCTGCTTTTGTCCGAATTATGAAGAAGAAGAAATGGTCGAGGATGTATCATACTGACTCAAAGTCAGTCTCAGAGTATGTACCACTGGTCCCAGACCAGTCTCAACCAAACCAAAGTCAGCGTCATAGTGAGTACAACTCCACTGGTCCAAGACCAATATCATCCTCCACTGACTCAAAGTCAGTCTCAGAGTATGTACCACTAATCCCAGACCAGTCTCAACCAACCCGAAGTCAACGTCATAGTATGGTACAACTCCTACAACTGGTCCCAGACCAGTATGATTGATCTCAGATCAATGGAGGTCATCCTAGCGTAGGGAGTACGGTAGTTACAACGATGCGTCCATCGGTACTACTATGGTCCCTAACTTCTTTTCCCTGCTCATTGATCAAATGAGAGGTACTTCCCATGAGTCCCAGACTGCATGGGTAGGATGCCTCGACAGGAGAACTAATCAATCATGTCCTCACAGGAGAACACATCAATCCTGCTACAATTGCCATGGAGAACACATCAATCCAGGCCTCACAGGAGAACACATCAATCCTGCTACAATCGCCGTGGAGAACACATCAATCCAGGCTGCCATGGAGAACACATCAATCCAGGCCACACAGGAGAATTAATCATCCTGCTACACAAGAGAGCGAATCATCCTGTCCCACAAGAGAGCGAATCATCTTGTTCCAGTGTGCACCACCAGGGGAGGGTGAGTCACCCTGTGGTCATATGTTGCTCCAATAGGAACCGCAAGCCCTCAGAGCTCCCAGAGCTCAATGTATGCAACATGCAGGACCCTTGTACAAAGGTTTCTTGCCGACTCCAAGTCGTTTGGGAAAATCACAGATTAGATCTGTCCTCGGGGCTTTGACAAGGTGTATCAACTTGTACATCATCTTAATGTGATGGAGCTTCCTTGCTCATCGACTTACCATATCCCAGATGATGTCTATCTGCTGGAGCAATTAACGAATATGGGATTCCTCAATAATCGAATTCCACCTCTGGTTGTTACAGAGAATCACAGTGGTATCCAATGTAAATCCAAACAGCTCACTGAAGAGCTTTCGCAACCAGACTGTCTCACATGAGGTTATGCTAACAATATATCCTGCTTCAGCGGTGCTCAAAGCCACCGAATTCTGCTTCGTGCTCATCCAGGATATCGAAGCAGATCCCAAGGTGAAACAGTACTCGGAAGTGCTCTTACGGTCCACCACATTGCCTGTCCAATCAACATCAGTATATCCAAGTAATCTCACATCTCTGGCAGTGTATCTTAATCCATGAGAGATTGTGTCCTGAAGACATCTTAGAAGATTCCTGGCATCAATCCAGTGAGGCTCAACCAAATATGAGCTCACAATGCTAACTGCAAAACATATGTTCGGACGGAGGTTCACCAAGAACATCAATGCGAATGAGTTTTTGAAACTCAGAGGCATTTCCCAAGACTGGTCCGACATCACTACCATATAACTTCTAAAAGTTAAGATCCTCGAGGTAGTCACAGGCTTGCAGTCCATCATACCGAATCTTTCCAATATATTTACCACATTTTCCTTGAGATAGGAAAATTTCCCTTGGCCTCTGCCACACTTCAAGTCCTTGGTCCTTCATTTCAAATTCAGAAGCCATCTCCCTCTTACATTTGTGAATGAGAGGGTTTGCACCTGTTAGAAAGAGGTCATCCACATACAACACCAGTATGAGAGGCTTTTCATCTTCAACCTTAAAGTAAAGGTTAGGATAAGCTTCACTCCTAGTGAATCTCAGCTTCATCAAGTAGCTATCGATCCTCTCATACCATGCTCGGGGTGCTTGCTTCAGCCCATAGAGAGCCTTCTTCAACCTGCATACATGAGATTTTCAATCATAAATCTCAAATCCTTCAGGTTGCTCCATATAGACCTCTTCTTTGATAGAACCATGCAAGAACACGGTCTTAACATCCATCTGATGTAGGTTCCATCCTTGTGAAGCCACAAGGGCTATGATCAAGCGGATGGTCGTATATCTGGCAACAGGTGCAAATATCATAGTCTATACCTCCCTTTTGGGATAAACCACGAGCAACAAAATGAACCTTATACTTTTCCATACTTCCATTTGCTGCATGTTTTATCTTGTAAAGCCATTTTGAAGTAACAATTGTCTTGTCCAGGGTCTGGGAACTACTTCCCAGACATCATTCTCCATAATAGACTCATATTCTATGGTCATAGCATCCTTCCATAGTTAATGCTTGATGACATCTGAGAATGATGAAGGTTCATTTTGTATGATCGTGCTCATGATGGTCAGGTATCCCTGATACCTGTTTACTTTGATGGAAGGTTCCTCAGGGTCCAGCGTGTCCTTCAGCATCATCAAGTAACCCCTTAAGCCATGAAGGCCTCTTCCTAGAAGAGGAAGGCTCATATGGAGGAGGATCAATCGGATCCATGGGTTCTTCTACATCAGGCATTGATTCATCATCCTTTTCTTTTGGTTCCTTGGTGTCGGCTTCTTGAGAGCTCCTCAAAGTCGGAGGATTGATCACCTTGCTGAGAGCCATATCTTCGTCAAAGGTGACATCATGACTAATTATGACTTCCCTTTGACCGGCTACATAGATTCTATAGCCTTTAGTATTTTCACCATAGCCCACGAAAATTCCCTTCTTTCCAGATGCTCCCAATTTATTTCTTTTCTCTTTCGGCACATGAAAGTATACAGGGCTTCCAAAAATTTTAAAATGAGAAACATCAGGTTTCTTACCGGTGAATTTTTCTTTAGGAGTCTTGGAACCCAATGATTGATGAGGGCATCGATTTTGTACATATACGGCAGTGTTTGCAGCTTCAGCCCATAGAAACTTTGGAAGTCTTTGATCATGTAGCATGGCCCGGACAGCTTCCATCAATCGTGTGGTTCTTCCTTCCCACCACACCATTCTGCTCATGAGTATGTGGTGTAGTAGTCTCCCTCTTAATGCCAACCTCAGGTATGCTTGAGTAAACCAATTGTAATGTATCGGAGGTCTTGCTTTGGCTTGAGGGGAATGGTCCCCTTTTGAGCTTTCCTTTGGCACATCCCGGACATACACCTTCTTTCTCTACTTGGAATTCGGGCATCCCTGTTACCATCTGTCTTACATCGGGTAGAGCTTTGTAATGAAGGTGGACAAACCTCCAATGCCAAAGTTCGGACTAAAGCGCTGTGTCACAAGACATGACACCTAGCGGACTTCCGTCGACCTGATATAATGAATCAACACTAAACCCAAGAGTAAAGGCATCTTTAACATTATTTTTCCATATACATACCTTGCCATTGTTGAAGGTTACCTTGTAGCCTCTGTCTTCCATTGCCAAGATGGACACTAGGTTCCTTTTGAGGTCAGGTGCATTTAATACATCCTAGAATTTCTAGCCTTCTTGAATGCTTGTCCTCTTCCTTGATTCCCAGCTCTCCTCTTACCTTTGCTGTTGAATTTGTCATTCCTTTGATTGCCATCAGAGGGATTTCGAGTTGCACCATTGCATACTGTACCATGCTTCTCTAATCATGATTCTCATCACGCTGCCCATGTCCATGATTTTATCCATCATAATGCTGCTCAAACTAGTGTGCATCATCATCATGCTATCCTATATGTCCATGATCTCATGTTGCCCTTTATGTCCATGATCTCATTCATCATGATGCTCATGATCTCATACATAGTGACTTGCTTTATCGCAAATGTAACATCGTCATTTTCTTCTAGCCTTAGGTCCAGCGTTTCCTTTTGATTTAGTCCCGGAATTATTTCTTTTCTTTGCATGAGAAGAAAAGGCAGCAGGAGGACCTTTAGGCATGGGCATTTCTTGCATTTCTTCCCTTGTTTCTTCTTGAATGCATCTAGCCATTAATTCCTCAAAACCAGGAATTACATTATAGTTCAAAAGAGTAGTCCTGAACACATACTATTCAAATGGCAATCCTCCAAGAGTTTTGAGTGCCATTTCTCTGTCAGTAATAGTTTCCCCAAGAGATCGTTCTTGATCTCGGTGATTCTTAAGAAGTATGCTTGCATACTTTCATCTTTACCCTTCTTGATTTCCCTCAGCTTATTTCTAAGAAACAAAACTTGATTTGCATCATTAAATTTAAATAAACTCACCAGTCTATCGTAGATTTCCTTGGAGGTGTCCAGTTCAGAGATGTAGGCCACCAAGTGCTTGTCGATAGAGTCCCGTTGACTTCTCCATTTTTTCATTTGTTCCAGGTAGCAGCGGATGCATTTGATGGAGGCTCAACAATATTGCCTCTCACATGATCCAACACTCCTTGATTCTCAAGGGTTAGATCGATAGACATCTTCCATCCGTGATAGTTAGCTTTCTCATGGAGCTTGTCTTCAGCAGGAAAGAGTGTTGAGGACCCCATAGTTCTTTTAGGATAGCCTTGCCAATATTCTCTTCGATGATTGCTCTTGCTCTTGCTCGAGCTTTGTCTTCATCTCAGCTCTGATACCATGTTAAGTTATGGTATGTTCTATGCTTATAATAGTTTACTTCTTTTTCTTATTATATTCCACCGATTAGCAATCACATGTACATAAAGTAAAGTGCAGATAGAACATTAAACGATCGACAGAAAACAAGCCAAGACAAGAGACACAAGATGTGGCGGCTAGCCAGGGACAAACCCCACAATGTGTGGGGAAACCCTTTGATCAAATCTTCTTTTATCTTCAATAATTCAGCAGAGAGAAATAGTACAATAAATCTGATTCATATCAGCAGTAGCAAACCCTAGATTAGTAGCATCAGCATTAGCGGTTTCATTATCAAACTAGGGTAGACCATATCTCACAAACCGACAGTCGGATTGACTTCATTCCACCACCAAAAGTTTCGGCTTCTAGAGGAGGTTCAGATGAACCTACAGCGCAGTTCAGATGAGGAGATCTTCTAGGCCACGCATGTCAATCTTTACTTCTGCAGTTGCAGCTTCAGTTTCAGCAGTTTCTGGCTTCAAACTAGGGCAGTCGATATCTTGCAAACCGTTCGTCGGATTGACTTCATTCCACTACCAAAAGTTGCGGCTTTCAAAGGAGGTTCAGATGAACCTACAGCGCAGTTCCAAAAAGGAGATCTTCTAGGCCACGCAAGTCAATCTTTACTTCTGCAGTTGCAGCTTCAAACAGCTTCCGGCTTCACATGTGTGAGAGAGAGAGACCCATTTCAGCGTAGTAGAGAAGAGACTCATATCTGCGCAGTAGAGAGAGAGAGATGTGATGAGATGAGTGAGTCCAAATGAGGAAAAGTCCTCTTATATTTATACACAACGTTGGTGGGTGAATAGATGCGACTGTTGGGCTTTTGAGCCTACATGAGTTGTAGGTCGGCTTGATAATAATTCCATAATCAAAATAAATTCATATCTCCATGAATACTTATCGGAATCGGATGATCTTTATATCAATCCTACACCTCTCGATGAGAGGAATCTAATAAAAATATTATCAGCCATGAATAAGATGACCCACATGAAGTTTTGCCTTGGTTGCCAATTTTAACAATATGGGCATAATAAGAAGTGTTAGGTATGGGCATAATAAGTGTTTTGTGTTTTTTTTAATCGAAAATGCTATAAAAAGAAATAAGGTCTTCTAATGGAATTGTAAATTATAATTATATAAATGAATTCATAGGTTTTTGTCAAATCCAAGTAGAATTCACTCTTTGGCTTTATTTGATGTTTTATCTTTTAAATTATTCATCATAAACATACATCGTCCCTTAACTAACTAAATGGAGCACATTATATAAGGTTTTGTATGCTGGTAAGAAAATGAAATTAGGCATTCAAAACTATTGTGAGAAACTTATCATCCTTTGGATTAGTGAAACTACAATTCTCATTAAAAGGGTCTAGGCAATCGTGGGACCATCCTATGGAGATAAGAGCACAAAACATTGTAAATAATCTAGGTATTAGTGGGACCATCCTAGGGAGATACGAGGACAAAACATTGTAAATAATACAAATACGCTATCTTATACAAATAATAAAGAAACTACCAAGAGTTTGAGTAAGGAATGATAATTAATATAATTGAATATAATCATAAAATTTAGACATTTGGTTTGACATGGACATATTGTCCAGTTTGTATGATGATAGATTATTAATAAATATTTGTTCACATTTTTTAATTATATGTTGTTTCATTTGCATGATAAAAGTGTTTTTTAACATATAATTAAATAATTTTTTTATTTATTTTTATTAGAATATGCACGGTCATAAAATGTTACATTGTAAATTAAATATATAAATGATTTACATTATTGAAATAATCATATGTACAATCAACTGGGTATATTTGTTTAAATGATACAATACATTCATGTGATGATTATATTCAAAATATTAAAATACAAAAATTATTTGATTTTCTAATCAATAATTTAAATGTTATAAAAATACAAGAAGTTGTATTTTTATACCCACAAAATATCAGCTATCATATAAGAAAATCTAGCACAATGTGGTGTATTTATTTGTACAACTTGATGCATTCTATACATGTTTACGCACTCATGTATTTAAATGATTGCTATGCACTAGTGTGTGTGACGGTTTTTACTAACCAAGCCACCTTTATCATTGTTACATAATAGGATGTTTTATTTAAGTAAATACATTTGAAGTGTATGTTCAATATACAAGCATCGATATACATGAGATTATAGCACACATCGATGCATAATGGTCACAATCATATGCACCTATGAGATTATATTTTTGGCTTTTTTAATAATTACAATTATATGGTGATCCTACTTGCTATGCTTAATGTGTTATGCATTTGATAATTTTCACTTCATCACTGATGGTTTTTTTTTAACACAAACTAATACATTTGTATTAATAAAAAAGTTGTGATCGAGTGAAATGTAGGATAATACAAGATGGAAAGTTAACAATAATATTTATACATCTTCAAAAATGCCCCATAGCAAAAATATTGCTTATTAGCTAGGCTAATTCTATTGTCCTAGATACAAAACTATATATTTTTCCTTTATATATTCTCACATATTGAGAAAGTGAGAATTACTACTTTGCATTGCAATCACAAAACTTGGGCATAATCATAGTCTTTCTTATTGGGAGCTTCCTTTTTTATACTAGTCCTTGCCAAAGAATCCATTTCTTTAATGTTCATTTCCACATCTCCACGAGGTTCTTGAAAAATTGCTACTTCTTGCTCATGAATCTAAACCACAAAAATGTGAGGATTTTCTACAACCCTCAAGCCTCAAGTTGAGTCTAAAGCCAATTATTTAGCATTTTTGTGATAAGCCTCCAAATACCTTACGTGGTGAATTTTTCCTCCAAATTCTAGGAGCTCACATTAACTTTGAAGAAAGGAATATTTTTGTGTAGCTCGTTCACACTTTTTTCAAATTGAAGTTGGGCCCTTCAAACCTCACATAAAGAGTGAAAATGGCACCCTTCCCTTGCCATTTTCGAGAATACTCCTTCAATTATGATGAAGTAGAGTAAGATCTAGAATTTCACCCTGAAACAGAGATGAAGATGAAACCAAGAATGATCAACTCTTTTTGAATTTCGATGTACACATAGGCTAATGAATCCATCAGTGAAACACATTAAATCCCTAAACAAGAATTGACCAAGTATAATTGTGGTTCTCATCACTTGAGACTACCAATTGAAGGACAAAACTTCAAATACCTTAAGAAGCTTGCCATGCAAAACATGCAAAGAACCTCTAGATGCACTAGTATATGAGTACATCACCACAAATAGGAGATTTGAAAACCCACTTTCCTCCATCCGACCATCTCATGTGACATAAATTTCATCCACACTTAGCTGACTATGAGTGTGCCAGAGATTGGGGAGCTTTATTTCCAATCTCGTCGATGTTATGAATCACCACCACTTAACATTCTTAAAATGGGCAATATCCATCCTTGGGTTATATGTAAGGACGTTTGATCAATTTAAGGGAGGTGGGAAGTATATAGCCTCCCCTCCCCACATTTACACATATTTTACACATATTTTACCTACTACTAATGATATTGCTTCATTGGACTTTCGATTTGCAAACTAGCTATACTTATAGAAAACTTGATAAACATAATTTTTTTCTCAAATTGTTGTTCTATGTTGTACATCACTGCAAATAGGAGAATAAAAAACCCACTTTCCTCCATTTGAAATATCTATTGTGACATAAATTTCATCCCACACTTAGTTGACTATAAATGTACTATAGATTGGGGAGTTTTATTTCCAATCTCATTGATGTTATGAAGTGCCACCAATTAACATCCTTAAAATGGGAAATATCCATCCTTGGGTTATATGTAAGGACGTATGATCAATTCAAGGGAGGTGGGACACTATATAGCCCCCCACCCTGCGTCCCCCCAATTTACACATATTTTCTTGACTGCTAATAATATTGTTTCATTGGACTTTGGTTTGCAAAGTAGTTTTGCTTATAGAAAATTTGATAAACATCATTTTATTTCAAATTGTTGATGTATGTTTTTTCTCTATAAATTGTAATTGATATTCCACTGGAACAATTCGTCACAAAAGATCCAATATTTCATTGGAATCTTCACTATGAAAGTTAATTTTATTTTAGATTTTAGTTTCTTCAATTATTATTTTTTATGCTTAAATACGAAAAAATTGAATTGTGAGGAATATAAAACAAAAAGAAATACACACACTACCCTCAAAAGACACAAGGTTTGCTATGGAAATTGTTTCGAGAGAAAACCAAACTAAAAGGTGAGACTACTCTTGTCTCTTTTCTTTGGTATTGAAAATATGCAAGTACAAATAAAGAGGTACTTTCTATGGAGTTACTTGAGACTTGTGGCTTATAAGGCCTCTATAGAACTTTACCCTTCTTTGTTATGCTCTCTAACAGTGCACTCCAAGTTACTTTGCTCAACTATGGAACAAAATACAATAGTATAGAATGGAACCCCTACTCCTTCTAGTCACTCAATATATAACACAGTTTGATATCCAACTAGTGGTAAGGTTTGACTCACTCTATGCTCAACTAAAGTTACAGGTTGAACCTTCTAGATTCTTCTTTAATGTCCACACATGACTAGCCCCATACACATGAATAACGAGGGTTGACGTGGCATCCACTCATACCATGGTGGTTAACACAATAGGTCAACTTGCAATATGCATAATTTTCTTATATAAGCTTGTTGTTGGAAAGGTATTGATGTGTAGAATATGGAATCTTGGTCCATGGTATATTTAGGACCACAAAAATTTGCCATTCAAGGCCTCAAAATGCTTCATAAGTTTTTCATCCCTAATTTTCTAAACTAGGGTTGTTGTTTAAATGACCTTATGATCCACTACAAGGGTACGATGAAGCATTTTTCTTATGATGAAACATATTATAATTGTTGAGTCCATAATCAATGTTATCTTTTAGATCCCTTTTCCTTTAGAAGCATTAAACCTTCACAACACCAACAATTCTATATGGTTATTCATAGCATTTCCAATACCCCATGTGAAATTGATTTCTTGGTTTCCATTGGAACCATAGACAATCTCCCTACTCCCATCCCCCCTACATTATGACTTCAGTGTTACCCCAAGTTCATGTGGTATTTTTAATTCTCATTATAATGTGTATATTTTATGTTGTAAAAAGCCACAATTGAGATTAACATCATTATAATACAAAATAGAAGAGTTTAGTTGGCTTACAACTTAAAAAATATAATTTAGCACCCGAATACCTCATATTTTTTACATTATCGTTCTAACATTTTAAAACTTGATAGGTACAGAGCTATAATGAAATAGTCAAAATAATTGTTTGAGAAAACATACAAAACAAAGAACTAGAAATATTGCTTTTAAAGGGCTTCACGATCAGGTCCTCTTAAGTCTCCATTACATTGTCCTCATAGTGCATCTCCATTTTAGGGTGAGCTATAGGTTGATTGAATTCACTTATGGTGTCCACCATTCCTAATTTAAGGAACATGCGAGGTCTATATTCTCCTCACTAGCTAAAGGAACATTGTAAATGGAGTCGTCCCTAGAGGACACTCGTTCCAACGGGAGAATATGAGACAACATCTTGGAAGAGGTTAATGTGGATCAATATCCTTCCAACTAGTGACTATAAATAGCCCATATGAGATTGTAACTTCAAATATTTATGAAGATGGATCAACATGTATACATTGACCTCCTTTGTCATTTCTTTAAGTTTGAACATATGGGTTGCAGTCTCTACACACTAATCCTTGCCCCAATCATTGGATCATCACCTTGATGTGTAGATAATTCATGGGACATGTGAGAAATATATAGACCCCCCATTTGATTTATGTAATCTTTCATTCATTATGGCTCCTAGGTTGGCTTGCTTGTTGTCCTTCACATTGTGCTTTTGCCAAATATGGAAAAAATCTTCCTTCTCAAAGCCTCGAGTTAGATTGATGATTCTTTGAGTAAGTCAAGGGAGATTGAAATTTTGAAGAGGAATTTGATGGAACAATGATCTCAAATAACTATTGAATAGTTCAGGTTTCTGTGATTCATAAAGTTTTGAAGTAACTCTTCGAGATTAATCTTTGTCCTGATAATTAACCACATGGGTTGGTTCGAAACGTCGACCAAAAATTGATTGTTGTGATTAATCCGTAAGAGTTACTTCAAAACTATTGAATCCTTGATCAGTATCACATACCCCTTTTACCTTGACAACAACTAGACCCAAATAAGCTATTATTTCTCCCAGCTCGTTGTTCTGTCCCCTAACCCCTTAAGCATACTTCAACTCTTTCTCACATCAATATCAAAGATGACCCCCTAGACCCCTCTTACACCTATTACCCTTGATTCAAGTGGGATTTTTATTTAGCAAGCATCACAAGAATATTGTTGCACCACATTTCTTGTACAGGGGGCTTTAAATATTAAGTTGGATATGACTTTGCCTCTTGTATTTGTTAGATTGTCTGTTTGATGTGATAAATAAGAGACTAAGGTAAAAATCTTCTAACGATAGGAAAATTATAAATAAAAAAATATTTTAAGTTAAAATTTTTAATTTATTTGTTGTTTTTTTAATTGATAAATTAATTATAAAATATATTAATAGTAACATAAGAATTATTATTAATAATAAAATAAAAATTATCTATATAGATTGGAGTTTAGTTTGTTCAATATATTAAGTGTTATTGCAAATAAATTATAAGTTGTCATAAAATTGTGTTTCATGATTGAAATGAAATATGTTATTAAATACCAGCTGGCGGTTTATTGGGCTCACCTATTTCATCTGCCCGCTGCAATCATAAGGAAAATGGTCTCCTTATCGGCAAATTTTCTTTGGGGAGGTCGCTCTCATCAGTCAAAGATCCATCTCGTCAAGATGGATCACATTTCCAGGCCTAAACGATCAGGTGGTTGGGGCATCCTTCATATGCGGTCATTTGGCCGGGCTCTCTTATGCAACTCTCTTCGCAGGGGCGTTTTTGGTACCGGCACTTGGAGTGCTATAATTAAACAAAAATATTTGAAGGGCAGGCCTTTGGTATTCTGGTACAGGAATAAGACTCTCGGCTCCAAGAGGGGTTCCGCCATTTGGCTTGGGTTTAAAAGGGTGCAGGCACTCTTCTTTGATTTTCTCAGATGGCGTTTTCACACTGGCTCCAATATAATCATTGGTGTAGATGCCACTGTTCATGATCTGGAAAAAAGGCTATCTCCTCATATGATATCCTTTCTTCACACCCGGGGTTATTTCACTTGGGACAAATTGATATTATCTTGGTCATCCTCCTTGCCGATTTGGAAGAGTGCGCAGGACCTTGGGCTTCCTCCTTCGCTGCAACAGCCTTGGGAGCTGGCCACAAAGTTTTTTGCAGACAAGGGAATTGTTCAGACAGGTGATGCTGATGTATTGATATGGTCCAAGCCGAATTCAACTCTGCCCATTCGGGTCTCCGATTTATACGTTGCTGCCTTGTCCAATCTCCAACAGCGGCTTTCTCCAATCTTCCCTTACAAATTTTGGAAAGCCCATTGCCCGCTCAAGGCCATTTTATTCTCCTGGCTGCTATTTTCTGATCGTAACCTCTCATGGGAGGTTCTTCAGCGGAAGGGATGGTCGGGTCCAAGCAGATGTGTTATGTGTCGACAAGCGCTGGAAACGAACGCCCACATGTTTTTCCAGTGCCCAGGAACTGCTCAAATCTGGTATGAACTTTCATTATCTCATGGTTTTGCTCTGCAGGTCTTCGCTTCTGTGCAGGAGGGTTACAAGTGGTGGTCAGCTCAATGTCAAGAGTGGCAATCCTTATTTATCATTACCTGTTGGTGTCTCTGGAAGTGGAGAAATGCATGCATTTTTCAGGATTCCAAAGAACCAATCCTCTCCTCTCTCATTCTAAATACATCATGTTGATGTCTCTGTTCTTTATATGTCTTTTCCTTCTTCAAGTTTTCATGTCTTTGCACAGGTTTTCCCTCTATATTGGCCGTGGGTTTTTGGCTTTGTTTTGTTCCTGGCCATTTTTATATCTCAGGTTCCTCCTCGATGCGCAATGTCTGATCGGGTTTAGACTCTCGGCTCCAGGATTGCAATGGCTCTGCAATTTATTGTATGCTCCATGCTTATTTTCTGTCTTTATCATCTCGTTGTAACGTCATATGGATTTCCTTTTGGTCTTATTCGGCCCCTATGCCTCTTCATGGCCTGTACATTTCCTCTGGAATGTTTATTGGACGGACATCACCTACTATTGAGGCTTAAATTAGCATACGCCTGCTATATTTGGCTCATATGTACATCCTTATATTTTCTCAATATAAATATGCTGATTTTCACTCTGAAAAAAGAAATATGTTATTAAATAGTAAATACTTCTGTAATACATGATTTATACTATTAGCATATATTACTTCCTTAACATGCATGATGCGAAGAACATAAAACTATATATAAATTACAACCATGAGTTTTATAGAAAAAATACAATTATGATTTATAGTGATAGGGGAAAAACCTTGATGGAGAGCGATCGTGGAGAGGTCTGCAAATAATGGTGTACGACTAGGGTTAGGAGCTATAACCAGGGGAGAAATCCCCTTCCTCCTTGCAATGAAAATCTCCATCTCTTTTCCCTTTGCAGTTTTCATTTTCCACACAATTAAGGGGAGGAATCAACAGGGGTTTTTTGTGAATCGCATCGGTTATTGAGTACAGATAGGAATCGAGCATAGTTACAGCCAACAAGTATCATGGCTTTTGTGGGTCTGACAAATTTCTATCATGGTGTTCGTTTGACAATTTCCAGAATGGGTATGGATGATACCATTGATTACGAAAGGGAGGAAGGTGATGAAAGTCCAATATTTAGAAGTGTGGAAGAACTTATAGCCTCTTGGCATGCAAGGAGATCAGTTTTTATAGGATCCGCCTCCAAACCAAATCCCCCCATGGATCAAGACTCGTTGGTGTTTTGGGGCAAGGGTACACGGCTGGAAGAGACAACAACTCAGACAACTAGTAGTTTAGGGAAACATGTGGTCATTCCCTCTAGTCAACTTAGGGAAAACTCATTGCTAGAGGAAATATGGGGAAAAACCTCAACTCTCACGACTCGATCTAGGTCTGTCCTCATACATGCAACTTCATTAGGGAAGACATCCATAGAGGTAAATGTGTTCTTCCCTCCATTTTTTTTAGGAACTAAAGGGGATAAAAGTAATGGATACTTGGAGGATTTTATTTTGTTGGGGCATGTTGCTCCTATTTAGGGCCCCTCTAGTGTCAGTTTTGTCTTAAGGTCTCATTTCAATTCTAGGTAGTTTTACACAAAACCCTATTGCCCTTGCTGGCCAAGAGATTGGAGGAAATG
Source organism: Pinus tabuliformis (assembly GCA_031772625.1). Classification (NCBI taxonomy): domain Eukaryota; kingdom Viridiplantae; phylum Streptophyta; class Pinopsida; order Pinales; family Pinaceae; genus Pinus; species Pinus tabuliformis. Next base: position 714,228,382 of record CM062815.1, read on the forward strand.
AACCTCAGGTAATTGAAAGGGTGATTATAGAGGCAAGGGCCACACCTAGTCAAACAAAAGGGCCTCAAGCCAAATAGACAAGGAAGAGCTTGATAAGGTCATAAAAAGGAAGAAGACCCACACAAAACGTAACCTGAGTTTAGGTGTGGATGTCCAAGTGCAGGGAATGGTAGCGATGGCAGATAGAACACTTGTTGGCCAAATGAGGGTCACAAATTTATCATCAAAACCGTGGAGGTTAGGTTACAGTGGAAGTAAGCCCCATTATCCACAACACTCCCGATATTTTTCTGCTAGCAAAAGGGTGGATACATCTGGATTTTAAAACCCACGAGGAAGCCCTTGCCATTTCTTAGCGAGTGTGGAGTATTGATTCGACCCTAATCATATTCAAATTATGTACACCGCTATTCGACTCAAACAAAGAAATATTTGATGTTTCACTAGTTTAGGTTTAGCTCCCAGGTTGGCCGCCAGAGCTATGGAATTTCAGGGATGTTGGGAATAGTCTGGGGACCTTCTTGGCCACTGACTACTCTTATTTACAGACTAAAGATAACACATTGTCAAGAATTCTGGTGAACATAGGCATAAGGGAAGGTTCATCAAAATCATTGGACATGGGAGACGGTAGGGGCACCCTGCAACCACATGATTTTGAAGGGGTCTTGTCCAAATGTTGAAGATGCCATCAATATGGCCACACACTCAAATTCGACAAATTGTTGTTCAATAAGGAAAAGAAGAAATCAAAAGAGGACCCTTAGCTGAAGGAGGCAATCAAATTTTCCATATCAAAAGTTAGAAAAAACTATCTAAGAGCTGAGACTATGCAGGCTCCTCTAGACATCTAGATGGGAGATACAGAGACCTGACCTCTACAAGTTGCATACCCAACAAAGGATTAAGCTCAGACACTGGTAGGCGGTGATCAAGCTCAATCGACGCTTACTGGACTTCCGACAACCTCCTCTACTGGTATGCTGGGCTTTGAGCCTCCTGTTACCTCTCTTATCAAATCTTTCCCTATTTTAGGTAAAGAATGAGGTTTGGCTTCTGAGCATATGTCTTCTATTCCTTTTGATTTATTGGTCATATCTTTATCCTTGCATTATGTATCTTTTGATCTACTTGTCGTTTCCCCTAGTTCCCCTTCTCCTTTGGTTCATGCCTCTCAGGCTCTGTGTGTTCATGATTCGAATGACAAACTCATCCTTCACAATTTGCGAAAACGACATATTGTCTCTCATCTTAAGGACCGGACGAGAGAGTTGGTGAAGGTTGAACACCCTATTGGTGGTAAAAGGGGTAGTGGTCGAAAATCCAACATGTCAAAAGCAAAAGAAAGGGCACATTTACATTGGTTACTGGTAAACAACTCTCAATAGATAGGGCACTTAGAGCAGTGGCCGCCCAGGCTAGGGTGGAATGATGAAAGCCCTCTCTTTTAATTGTAGAGAACTAGCAAGTTCCTCTAAGTAACTTGCCCTCAAGCGTTTGATTTCAAACCACAACCCTGACATCATTCTTCTTCAAGAAACTCTAGGGGCTAGGGAGGATGTAGTCAATTTTCTTGAATCCATTCTCATTTATTTGAATTTTTTTGCCATCGATGCTTAAGGTCACTCAGGTGGTCTAGCATTGGGATGGCATTCCCAGCAAATCAAGGCGTTGAATTAATAGAGTATCAAATCTGGATTGGGGCTGGAGTTTTTTTCGATTGAATTGAACCTTACTCTTACCTTAGTAAATTTGTATGGTCCAAATGGGGATCATAAACCTTATTGGGATTCTCTATTTGCCAACTCATTTTTGGATAAGGGAAACCTGGTCGTAGGATGGGACCTAAACTTTTCCTTAGGAGATTCAGAGTCATGGGGACCCAAAGTTGTACCAGACCCTCTATCAAGATATTTTATTCTTCATATCACTGAAAAGTAGTTCATTAACATCGAACATGTGAAGATAAAGTCGACATGGAGGAACCATTGGGCAGGGCTAGATAGAGTGGCCAAAAGATTATATCATTTTCTGATATTCGAGCACCTGCTGCAAATATTGAACTTGTCTAGACAATGGATAGATGAAGGAGGAGGATTTGATCACTCCCATATTTTAATGAAAATCAAGGGAGGATGTAAGAAATTGGGAAGCCCTTTCAAGATGAACTCCTCTTGGCTTCCAGAGGAGGAATTCATCAATCTGATGAAGTCTCACTGGATCAATATTAACCCTGGGGAGGGTAGTTCAACGACAAACTAGTTCGCATCCAATCTCTAGAATCTTAAAAACCATATTAAGGCATGGGCCAATCTAAAGCGCGGGAAAGAAAAGGCAGATCTTTAGAAGGTGGAACATGAATGGAAGGAGCTAACAAAGACAAGAGAGGGAGTTTTTCCAGTGCAGAATCCAAATAAGCACTTTTATTTCTAGATAAAAGAAGAAGAGACATTTTGGCTGCGAGAGAGGCAACCTAGTGCCTCAAGAGCAAGGTGGTCTGCCTTGAATGTTGAGACGAAAACACCAAATTTCTAGGCATACGCAAAAGGACAAAAAACTCAAAACATGATATGGGGCATGAGAAACTAGGAAGATAGGGAAGTGTCTACCTTTGAGGACCTAACAAAGACGGGCAAGTCCCATTTTCAATCACTTTTCAAAGAAGACTCTCAAAAATCCATTGTGGATATATTGTGAGTTGCTTACTTATTCCTGAGCTCTGTCAAGGTAGAGGACATTGAATACTTACTAATAGAAGCCACTCTAAAAGCGTTGAAGGAGGTGTTGGCAAGTTTCCAGAAAGACAAAAACCCAGAGACTGATGGTTGGGTAGTTGAAGCTTTTTTGGTGTTGTTTGAAGTGCTAGGGAAAGATCTATTGGAAGTGGTAAATGATTCAAAAGAGCATGGTAGTGTCTTTGCAACCTTCAACTCTAAATTTATTGCCCTTATCTCGAAGAGGGGCAACCCTCGATGAATTTTGGCCTATATCTTTGTGCAACAACATTTACAAAGTTATTGCAAAAGCTATAGCTCGAAGGAAAAACCTAATCCCACCAAGATCCATTTCAAAAAAACAGTTTGGATTCCGTGGTGGTTGAAGCTTTTTTGGTGTTGTTTGAAGTGCTAGGGAAAGATCTATTGGAAGTGTTAAATGATTCAAAAGAGCATGGTAATGTCTTTGCAACCTTCAACTCTACATTTATTGCCCTTATCTCGAAGGGGGACAACCCTCGATGAATTTTGGCATATATCTTTGTGCAACAACATTTACAAAGTTATTGCAAAAGCTATAGCTCGAAGGATAAACCCAATCCTACCAAGATCCATTTCAAAAAAACAGTTTGGATTTCATGAGGGAAGACAAATTCACAAAGCAATCGGGGTAGCCCAAGAAGGCCTTCACAGTATGAAGGTCCATCACTTAAAAGGGGTAGTTTTCAAAATTGACATCTAAAGCCTACGACAAAGTAAATTGAGTCTATCTTAGACTCATCCTAACACAGATAGGTTTTCCGCCTCCTTTTGTCAACTGGATCATGGGATGCATTCAATTTGTCCTTTGTAGTCCTCATTAATGGATCGACGACTCCTTTCTTCCATGCATCCAAGGGTATAAGGCAGGGATGCCCTTTGGTTCCCCTATTATTCTTGTTGGTTGTTGAATGTCTCATTCTTTTGTTCGCTGAAGCAAAAAGGAGGGGCGACTTCCAAGGATTGTTTATTGCTCCATGTACGATCATTTCACATCTACTTTTTGTAGATGATATCATAATTTTTTGCAATGGATCTTTTCGCAACGCTGACAAGTTGTTTGAGATCTTATTTGTATTTGGGGAAGCCACTGGCATGCTCATCAATGCTAGGAAATCATTTATCTCTTGTATAAATTTGGAGAAGAAAGAAGGCACCTCTCACATAAGTTTTCCTTTGAATTGTGAGAGTTTGCAGATGGCCTGAAATACCTAGGGTTTCAGTTGAAACCAAACAATTATTCAAAAGCTGATTGGGCATGGTTGCTTGCAAAACTAGAAAAGAGACTCAAAGGTTGGAGTTTCAGATGGTTGCTGTAGGCAAGTCGATCAAATTTGTTTTGGAGGTCATACTTAACTATTAGATGTCCCTCACTTGGATTCCTTAGGGGGTGATTGAGAAAGCAAGAAAAATATGCTTCACTTTTCTATGGGTAGGGAAAAAAGACAACTTTGTAACTTCTTGGGTAAAATGGTAGAAGATAGCTCTGTTGAAGGTCCTAGAAGGTTAGGGACTCAAGAACATTTTTTTCTTGATGATTGACATTAGCTGCAAAGTGTGGCTGGAGATTGATCACTCAGGACAACTTGTGGACACAAGTGGTCATGGGCAAATACCTAGCTCTTCTATCTCTGGAATATTAGATCCCCCTGTCAGACAAGCCCAGGAAGAATATTTCTATAGTTTGGAGAGATATACTATCGTCAGCAAGTGTCTGGTATGCAGAGTTGGGGATGAGCATATGATTCGTTTAGGCATCGATCCATGGGCGGGCAACGGGGCTAGATTCAAGCTTTCATAGTAGTTAGTTCTTTGGATCAGGGAAAGGGATTTACCAGATTAGCAAAGTTTTTGACCATCTAAATTCCACTTTATGGTAGTAGAGTTGGAGGTCAGCGAGGAATCTAGGCCTGGCAGAACAACATTAGGTAGAATGGTCTGAATATGTCACAATGTCGCAAGAAACATATGTAAGACTTACTGAAGCAGAAGATGAGTTAATATGGACTTATTCCCTTGTTGGATAGTGCAATCCAAAAGCAGGGTAATTCCACATCTGCACGGGGGGCTAGCGAATCGATAAGGTCTGGTGGTGGTAATCCATTTAGCATCTTAAATGCCCGACGAGGTCCGGGATTTTCATGTGGTGCTTATTGACTAGGAAGGTACCAACAAGGGATGTAATGCCAAGGAGATCAAAAATAGGTCCTGAGTGGTGTTGCCTATGTAGATCTGCTGGAGAAATGATCAATCATCTTTTTATTAAATGCCCCTTCTCCAAATTTGTATGGGCAATGATTAACTCCTCTTGCCCCAACGCGCTGTTCGGAGGGTCAAAATGTGGTAGAATGTTGGAGGTCCCGGTACCAAAGCCCGACTACAGAACAACCAAAAACTCTACCTTTGATTGCCATTCGGGGCATCTGGGCAGCCAGGAACAAGTGCATCTTCTAGGACAAATTCATTCCTCCAAAGAAATCAGTGATGGAAGGCCTAGCAATTCTTTCACAGTTTCCTTAACCCTCAATAAAATCATAGTCGCATCAGGTCAGAATGGAGAACCTTGAAAGATCGGTCGCCTGAGGTTATTTTGATGGCGACTCTAGGAGGCCAACCAAAAATGTGGGGGGCGGGGGGGGGGCTTCGTTCTTTTCCTCTTTAAGGATCATTTCTTTCATGCTTAAATGGGATTTGGGAGGGGCACGAACAACCTTGTTGAGCTTCCTTCCATCAAAGCACGAACATACAAACTTTCTATAGAAGGTTTGGACTTGGATAGGGGCCCCTGGTATATCAATGAGCACATAGGGTCGGTTCACTTCGGGTATTTCCATAGGCCATTCATGAATGATGATGGTCACAAAGTCGCAGTAGATGATTAGAGACAATTAAAAAAATTTGCATTTTTGCTCTTTGTTTTTTGTTTTTCTTCTCTAGCTTTTCCAAGCTCGCTAATAAACATCTTGGACTATATGTTGTCAAAGAGGAATATCATAATATTAATGGTCTTTTGTTTGGGACTCTTATTTGACTACCTTTGAGATTAAATTATTGTTGTTTCTTTTGATGTAGAATCATGCATGTGTATTTGGTATATCTCAGAGTTTTTTTTGTTAGGATTAGCTACATGTCCTCAAGAAAGCCCTTTAAAAGTGCATAAAGAGAATGTAATTTTGATCCAAAGGAATAAGAAAAAAACAAAAATACAATTATAAAAGACAATGTCTTTTATTAATTGCATGGAGATTATGATAGAGGTGTTGTAATGTCCTTTAGAAATTTTGATTAGACAAAATAAAATAAAAGTAATTTTATTAAATTATAAATAACTTTAAATTAAAATAATTTTTTACATGATTATTATTCCTTTTACTGATTTTTGTTAGATAATTAAGATAAATTTAAGTGGTGAAATCCGCAATGATGTTTAAAAGAAAACCATAATATGATGAAAACTATTGTATTTATTTGAAATATAATCTATTTTCTATGATATTTATTTAAAATAAAAGAAATTACAGTAATCTGAATCCATATACATATCTCTCAACAACACTAGATAAATCGTTGGTTGATACAAAATTAAGTTGAATATTAGGTTGTTTTAATAGTTGATGGATGGGTTGGGATTCATGTTTCCTGGCTTTATTTTAAATCTAGTGTGACCTAATTTTTAAAAGGGATCATCGTTTTAACGAGGTTTCTGATCTTCAGGCGGTTTCTAATCTTCACCATCGACATACAATTAATGAAGGGTTGAGATTATTTTAGACATATGTCGTGGACCTTCAAATCAGCCGTTGGATCTAGATCGATGGTTACGATTCACTGAGCGTGTATTAGGGTTTTGGGCGTTGTCAATTTTATCCCTGTTCTCTATTCGCCAGTGTTTCATTTCAGCGAGCTCTCCTGCTGCTTGGATGTCGATCCGCCGCGGCGATGGCTTATTTCTTGTGTTTTTTTATCCCATCGAGGTTCTCTTTAGTCTGGTTTCGTTTTTCCGCTGGTTAATTAGGGAGACTGCCTTTTTATGGCTTCTCCCATTGAGTTTTTCGCATTCAAGTAATATTTGGTATTGTCAATGAAATGTGAACAATAAGCACCAGGGTTCTACAGTGTATTCAATGCTTAGATGCAAAAATTCTGCAACAGCGCAGGGTTCTACAGTGTATTCAATGCTTAGATGAGAAAATTCTGCAACAGCGCATGTGTCTGGAAGATCTTGCAGTTACTCTCCACTTCTACTAGACATTTGTTCTCTTGAAAACGCATTCCGTATCTAGAGAAGAAGTGTCTTGTAATGTGGAGAGTAAAGAGCAATTTCTGTAACAATCCCAGGGAATAAATGAAGCCACTTTAAAGTTTTTTCCCTAGCAAGTTATGAAGTTTCACCTCTCAGCAAATGACCAAAGGTATCTTATGGAATGAACAAAATAATCGAGGTATGTAGACATATATATTTCGCAAGGCTGAAGGGGTTTCATTCGGATTGGTAGTTAAAGTATTTTTGGGATTTAAGGCCCTAAAAATGCTTGGTTTTAGGTTAGTATTTTTCTTTATCTCTTTTAAACTAAGAACACAAATAGAATGATATACGCGTACTGCGTGGATGATCAAACCTTTTAGAATTTCATGATTTATCCTCATTGCCTGTGGATATATTGATTGGTGGTAATTTTCGTGGTATTTTCTATATCAATGGTTCAGATTTACGAGGGTTGTATTAAGGTTTTGGATGTTGTTTTATCCCTTTTTTTTTATCGGCCAGTGATCTTTCCTTGCAGGATTTAATTTACTCATTCGCATTCCAACTATTTTTTTTTTTAATTATTTTTTCTTGTCTCATTTTACAATTTTTCCTTTATTATTGTTTTGTTTCCCTTCTAGTTTATTATTGTTCTGTTTCCTTTCTAGTTAGTTAACATGACTGATATTTTTATGGTTTCTTTTATCAAGTTTCCATGTTTATGATTTATTACCTGTCTTTGGCCCATTTTTTCTTTTCTTCATAAACCATTATAGATTCATTTTAAATACAGATCTAACATGAGATTAGAGGGTACAGATCTCACATGAGATGCGAGGATCTAATTTCTACAGGTGTAAATGTGGTGTGAGAAAGATTTTTTATTTTTTTTTTTCACAGGATCGGTTACTCATATATTAAAAAGCTGTGTAAACTAGGACTGTTACATAGGATTCAAGGAGAATAGTCTCAAATGAAGTGCAAAATCGGGACGCAGCCCGTGACTTTTGTGAGATTAATTTGAAGAGAAATTGCTGAAAAAGATACCTACTATACTGCCTTACAAACAAACCGTCTATGAGCTTTATTTTACTATTCATATAACTAACACCAGAATTGGTTTACTGTTTCCTCTCTCTGTTCAACTCTTTGTTCATCTTTTTGGCTTGCCTTGGTGGATGCCTTCGCCTGCATGTTGTCTGTGAGTTGCTTGGTATGGTTGATAGCTTCCTCCAAATGCTGACACTTCACCTTGAATCCCTCAATTTCCTTTCTCTGCTTGACCAGCTTCTTTCTTTTGGAGCGTCTGTCATGTCTTGTGCTATACCTGAGAACGGCTGAGGAGGGATACTGTGCGCCGAGTCTCTGAGTGATGGCTTGCTTTGATCTGAGGAAGCGAAGTAGACTCGAAATTCTGAGAGCACACTGATGAATGTCACTCCCGTGAACAACTTCACTGCCTTCCAAGCTTTGAAATTTTGGCTGAGGCAGGGGCTGTAATGCCTGTGTGAGGAAAACGCTCGGAGGAGCAGGAATAAAAAGGAGGAGAGGGACTTCCAGGCTTCGAGATTTTTGCTGAGACAGGGGCTGAAGTGCTTGAATGTGAGGAGTGGGAAGAGCATCCTCAGAAAATCTAATAGGATGATAACTGATCTGACAATATTCAGAGGGACACTTCGGATGGGCTGATTGACTACTTGTCTGGTTATGGGATATCTTTGACATAGATTTTCTCATTTTCGCTTACCTGACCCTGTTGTCGATTTACCGCCTTGTTGGCAAGGGAGTCAGCTTCTTCGTTGTGCTCCCTCAGTACATGCCTGAAGGTGACATCCCCCATATTCCGTGTGTTCTCTATGATCCTCTTTCTTATGTTGTTGAGGCTTTCTCTGTTAAATTCTTTATCATTGGTCATTGCTGAGATTATGATAGCCGAGTCCCCAATTATGATTGGGTTCTTAAGTCCAAAGTTGGAAAAAATTGTGGTGCCGAGGAGGAGACTGTAAGCTTCAGCTGCGTTGTTCGATGTCTTTCCTAATCCCCATTCATAACTGCAAATGTGTTTACCTTCTTGATCTTTAATTACTCCTCCTGCTCCCGCTGCTCCGGGGTTGTTCTTCGATGCACCGTCAAAGAACAAAAGTGGGCGGTCTTGCTTGCTTATCCATTGCCTTACTTCGTCTTTAGATCCCCTGAGTTTCCAATTGGCCTGTTTCTGGTTGGCTTTATTCTGTGTAGGAGGATTCTGGGTGTGGTTCACATTGAAATTACAGTACCAATCCTTTTCCTCTTGTGCCCAATTCTTCTGATCTGGGGGTGCTATAAGATTTGCACTTACCACCTCCGAGATGTTTGCTATAGTTTTTGCTATTACACTGTCCATGTTAGGCCTTTTGTTTTTGAAAACATAGTGATTCCTTGCGAGCCAGAGGTTCCAACATAAAGTAGCGGGGATGCATTTCCAGAGTCTGATAATATTGTTCTTGCCCTTCTTAGAGTGTGGATAGACTCTTTTCCAATTCTTCTGGATGTTATGCATCTGATCAGGGAATCCTCTAATGTCCAAGGGTCTTGTTATCCTGTTCCAACAACTTTGAGCAAACGAGCAGAGAAGGAAGGAGTGCTTAATTGACTCTTCTTCTGCCCAACAGAAGCTGCAAATCGAAGGTCCTTGTATCCCTTTCTTCCTCAAGTTCTCTGCTATAAGGATTCTTCCTTTTAGAAGAGTCCAGTTGAAGTGCTTTACCTTTGGGAGGCATTCTGTCTTCCAGGCAGCTGGATAAAGGTTCCAATTGGCGGTGGGGGTTGAGTTTTGGAGAGATTTATATCCTTCTTTAACTGTGAAGGATCCTCCCCCCGTATCCCAGATGTATCTGTCCTCTTTGTCCTTGCTTGTTGGAGCTAAACCAGATAGTGAGAGCTTCAGATTGTGCCACAAAATTTTTAAGTCCGGAGGTAGATCCAGGTCTTTCCAAGCCTGCCATCGATTTTGATTCCATAAGGATATATCATGCATGGTGTTTATTTGTCTCTCCTTCATCCAATCTTGCAAAGGTCTGAATTCTTGAGAAAGGGTTCTTGGATTGGAATTCAATATTCTGTCAGTCCATATATTAATACTTTGACCGTTACCTGGGAGCTTGGAGACATTTTCCTTGAAGTGTGGTAGAACTTTCTTCACTAGACGCCACATCGGAGTGCAAGGCCTGCCTACTATTGGGTCAATGAGGATGTTGGAATTTGGGCCTCTAAGATACTTTCTTTTTATTGCCTCAACCCACCACGAGCCGGTTCCTGTGAGAATCCTCCAGATCAGCTTTAGTCCCAGCGCTTGATTGGAGAGGCTTGGCATTTTTATAGATAGGCCTCCTTTCTCATAAGGAAGGGTTACATGATCCCAGCTAACAAGACTGAATTTCTTTGTGTCTTGTTTGCCTCCTTGCCAGAGGAAACTTCTCATTATGAGCTCCATGTGTTTATGGATACTAGCAGGGGCCATAATGATTGCGTATTGGTAGATTGGGAGTCCAGAGAGGACAGCCTTTATGAGGATAGTTCTGCCAGCTAGATTGAGCCAAGAGACTCCCCAGTTTTGGAGATGACCCCTCATTTTTTCAATGTGACTAGTCCATACTTCTGTTTTAATGTGATCCTTTGCCAGGGGCAGGCCCAGATAAGGGAAAGAGCTCCAATTTTTTTGAAGGGGAGTCTCCAGAATTTGGGAGATTCTTTGCTGTATCTGTTCAGGCACATTCCAAGTGTAGAGCTTGCACTTTCTGTTATTCAGTTTACCTCCTGAGACTTGGAGAAAAGCATCCAGAACCTTTTTGAACCTCCTGGCCATTAGACTAGAAGCACCCCCAATTAGAAGAGTGTCGTCTGCAAACAATGAGTGGTTTATTTCCTTGGTCCCTCTCTCAATTCGGATGCCTGTAATTTCTCTCTTGCTGCGCAGATTTTCAAGGTGGATGCTGAGAGTCTCCGCCATAACAATGAAAAGGAAGGGAGAGAGGGGGCAGCCTTGCCTCAGGCCTCTGGAACTTCTGAAAGAAGTGCAGGGCCTGCCATTGATCAGCGGGGCGGTCCAGGAGTCGAAGATACAAGCTTTGATCAGGCTGATAAATTTGGGAGAGAAGCCGAATTTCTTTAGGACCGCACAAAGGAAGGAGTGATCTACTCGATCGAAAGCGTTGGCCATGTCCAGTTTGATCATCATTCCACGTTCTCCTCTGTTGTAACTGCTGTGTATTGCTTCCTGGACTAATATAACATTGTCTATGATCTGCCTCTTTGGAACAAAACCTCCCTGGTTCTCTGAGATGATGAGAGGTAGAAGATTCTTTAACCTGTTTGCTACTAATTTTGTTATGATTTTATAAGAGACGTTGCAAAGCGAGATAGGCCGGAATCTATCAAAGGATTTAGGATTGGCTTCCTTGGGTATCAAGGCTATATGTGAAGACTTTGTGTTGTCCCCCAATTTGTGTTTTCTAAATGCATTTTTTACCATTCTTACAAAGTCCTTCTTTATAATGTCCCAATGTTGCTTATAAAATGCAATTGTGAATCCGTCCGGCCCGGGGGCCTTGTCCTGTTGCATGCCGAAGATAACCTCTTGGATTTCTTCTACTGTAGGTTCTTGCTCCAGCTTGTTGTTGTGTTCCTCTGTTATCTTGCTCTTGATTATACTTAGGAAGTCATCGCTGTCAAGGTGCTGGTTCGCCGAAAGGAGGGCTTTGAAGTGCGCATGAGCTGCATTTTTTATGGCTTCTTGATCCCTCAGTTCTCTCCCATCAACTTCTATTCGGTCTATCTGATTGATTGCTCTTCTAATCTTGACATTATTGTGGAAGAAAGATGTGTTTTTATCCCCAGCTTTTAACCAAAGACAGCGGGATTTAATTCTCTGCTCTTCTTCCTCCAGGCGGTTCTGCCGGTAAAGCTCTTTGTACAGCTGTTTTTCCTTGTCTAGGTCCTCGACTGTGTATTGCACCTGCTCTTTTTCTTGATGCCATCTCTCCATTTCTAGTTGCAGCTCTGTTTTCTTTTTCTTTTCAGCAGTTGCATTTTCCTTGGCCCATTGCTTAATGGCTGTTCTGAGATGCTTTAGCTCTGACTCCCAAACGAAATGGGGAGAGCCAATAACTTCAATCGACCACTGGTCCTTTACAAGGGAGCGGAAATCCTCATGGGAGTCCCAGGCTCTGTTATATTTAAAAGGAAGAGGGCCCAAATTTACTCCTTTGTCCATGGAGAGAACCACGGCCTTGTGATCCGATGCTGTGCCATGGATTATGCGACCCCTGATTGCTTGGTAATTTTCTGCTACACCTTCCTGTACTAAGAATCTGTCTAACTTCTCTTTTATGTTGTGTATCCCTGCTCTTCTGTTTGTCCATGTGTATTTGCCATTTGTGAGTGGAGGGTCGATCAGTTTGAAGTGTTGGATGATTGATTCTATCTTGTCTCTGGACTGATCTGCATGGAAATTTCCCCCATATTTTTCCTCTATCTGCCTTATTAGGTTCAGGTCTCCTCCAAGGATTACCCCACTGCTGTGCGTGTTGTTGAGGTCCACTTCTAGAGTGTTCCAACAGCTTGCTTTATCTCTGTAATGGTTAGGAGCATAAATGTTGTAGATTTGGTAGGATTCCCGGGTGCTTTTGTTCTTTAGTTCTGTTCGGATCCACCAATTGCAAAGCTGGGAGCTGATGATTTCCCACTTGTTTATATTCCATAAGGTTCCTATGCCTCCTGAAGCTCCTGATGAGCCTATTGAGATGCCAAGGTAGTTTCTGAATCTTTGGGTTTGAAGGAGGAAGTCTTGCTCGGTGGTTTTGGTCTCCTGGATTAGGAGGATATCAGGCTTTTCCTGGTTTATGAGATCCTTGATTGCTTTCAGCTTTACGGGTGAGCCGAGCCCCCTACAATTCCAAGAGACCTATTTCATTATTTACCAATGTTGAGGTGGGGTCCTGATTTCTCCTTGGCCTTCTCGCCACTTCCTTTTAACTTACCTAAGAAGGAGTCCATTGGTTGCTGGGTGCCGGTTGCCATTTCCTTTGCTGCTGTCTCATCTCTTAACTCTCTATTTGTCTTTCGGCCGACTTTTCTTGGGGGGTCAGATGGCTGGTGAGCCTCCTTGGCTTTGTTCCTTGTAAGGATTCTTTCAATGGTGGGGGGGGGGGGAGCGGGGAGGGTTAGAGTGGGGAGAGGCAGGGCGAGGGGAGGGGGGAGGGGAGGCCGGGACTTCTTCTGTTAGGGTCTCAAAGGGGTTGGAGGAAGAGGGGAAGGTTGGGGAAGGAGGGGGAGGCGGGGGGGGGGGGTTGTTTTGATGCTGGAGGGGCTGTGGTATTGGCACCCGGGTTCGAAGAGGGCTTTTTCCTTTTGACTTGTTCCCAAGGTCCTTCAGTGTTATCCTCATTTTGTGTGGCCTCGTTTTCTTTCAGTTTACTGCATCTATTAGCGAAATGACCGTATTCATGACATACCTTGCATTTGAAGGGCAGTTGTTCGTAGTCCAGCTGTTGGATATGCATCCATTGGTCCACTCTTAGCTTCACGGCTTCCGGCAGTCCTTTTCCAAGATCGACTTCAACGCAGATCCTAGCGCATGCGTGCATGTTCTCCCTTGGTTCCGATCTGTCTATGTATTTTCCAACTGCGTTGCCGATCGCTTTGACCGACTCATCCCCCCAGCAGTGCAAGGGCAGATGAGGGAGGCGCACCCAAACAGGGACCGCGCTGGGGATGTCCATTTCCGGATCAAAGTCCGGGGTCCAACGGTTCAGATATAGTCCTCTTGTGTCCATAAAATACGGCCCGTTGCGAAAGATGAGATGCCTGTCTTCCTTTGTTTCGAATAAGAAGGTGAAGTAACCACGCCCGCAGAACCGAATGGCTATCTTCCCTTGGATCATTGTGCTCCAGTTACGCTCCACCCATTTTTGGACCGTTCTTGGGGAAGGCCATAGGCCTGTGAACTGTCCAACCAGACCTCTTTCTGATAGAGCTAATGCCGATTTCCTGGGCAGAGATGGGGGCAGATTTACATCAGGAATTTCATCTAACTTCTTAATGAACTTTGTTTGGGAGGGTCGGGATCTTGCTTCAGAATGGTTTGAAAGGAGGGCTGCGAAAGATTCCTCAGGAGTTTCAGTGATCGGAGGGGGGGAAGCGGATCCTGCCATTTGCAGGCCCGCTGCGCACAGCAGAAGAACAGGGCGGTCAAACAAACGGGAACCCCGAATGCGGGGTCTGCGCAAAGGGTAGAAGAGCAGAGGAGGCCCTGCTAGGCAGAGCCTGGAGGCTAGGGCACGAGAACGGGGATCAGAGGGGCAGGGCTGCCGCGGCGCAGAGCAGACGCATTCCTTTCTCGTGGTGTGAGAAAGATTTAACTGCTAAAAGAAAATTAAGTTATTATAAGAAGGTCATCAACCCTACCCTAGAAGATCAAGATCAAAAGTATCTCTCTATTTTAACTAGCTCAAAGAAGAAAATTAATATAACAAAGATTAGAACAAATTCTCATGATCTCCATAGTGAAACAGGTCGTTGGGCAGTTCCTAGAACGATGGAAAGGATCTACCATATATGTGAGAATGCGCACAACCACATTAGATTTCAGTTTCACAATCTTTGTTACAATACTGACCTTCTTAGGCTTCTCTCCAAGCTTTTTGAGCATAGGAATAAAATCTTAAATCAAAATAAATAATTTGTTTCTTTGGGTCTGATAGACCAATGTTTGCTCTCAACGGATGTTAACCATCATCATCATCATCATAGTTATTTAATTTTTATTTATTTTTAAATTTTTCATAATTTTTATTTTGGCAGACATGAGCAAAATTTCAATTCAATTTTGATGAAGGGCGGACAACGGTACACATGATACTCGGTTGTAGGATGAGCCTCTCGGTTCAATTACACACATGATACTCGGTTGTAGTTACACACATGATACTCGGTTGTAGAATGAGCCTCTCGGCTCAATTACAGTCAGTGTTGGTTGTGAATAGCCACCATTTCTTTCATTGATATTTTTCTTGTAATTTTATGTTGTAGTTTTATTTTGAGTTTAAATAGAGTTTAGATATGCCAATTCAAACAGCCCCTTGCATTCATAAATATTTTATTCTGCATTATCCTTCTATGACCAAAATTTTCCTTTAATTGGATCGTTGGAATCAGCCCCTTGTTCATAAATACTTTGTTCTACATTATCCTACTATGCCCAAAATTTTTCTTTTGGATGGTTGGATTTTATATATGCATTTGATGGTTGTTTTAAATGTGTTTCAGTTAAATTCACCATAATTTTATACTTTCTCTATATATACTTTCTCTATATATAGGTTATGATAGCTTTGAGTCAATCCACTTTATGAATATGGGATAGATAAAAAAAAGTGAAATAAGATATAAAATCATAAATCTAATTTAAAGTCCACTTTCTAATTGACCATCGTTAACTTTATATCTAATTTAATACCCTCCCTTAATGGTCAATTTGCTAATTACACCCAGCTTATCCCAAAATTTTACATATTTTAAAGGACCCAAAGACTTGGTAAAAATATCCCTCTTTTTATCTCAAGAAACTGGGAGAGAGGAGATGGGTGAGGGTTGGGAACGAAAGATGGGCACAAGGTTTTTTTATCGGGTTTTTTGTTCTCCCGTGAATGGTTTTTTATGAGGTTTTTTGTTTTGCGTCTCTTTGTCCTCGGTGGATGAGTACAAGGATGAAGACTCCACATTATCAAAAGAAGATGAAGAAGACGAAGAGGAGTATGGCTTGGCTTTGGCTTTCCGTGACGATGATGCTAATACAAAGGCCATGTTAGATGCAATCTTAATTGAAAAATTAGGTATGTGCGTCTAGTCTTTGTACTTGAAGTGAGACGGAAAAAGCTATAAGTTGAGTGGGGAGTGAAGTGTATTATATAGAGATTTCTTAAGAAGCAGATCCAAATTTCTTGAAAAGGCGATCATTTTGACACATTACACAGGAATATTGCTCTTAAAGGGTTTCAACGATCAGGTCCTCTTAAGTCTCTGTTACATTGTCCTCATAGTGCATCTCCGTTTTAGGGTGAGCTATAGGTTGATTGAATTCACTTATGGTCTCCACCATTCCTAATTTAAGGAACATGAGATGTCTATATTCTCTTCACTAGCTAAAGGAAAGTTGTAAATGGAGTCGGCCCTAGAGGACACTGATTCCAGCGGGAGAAGATGAGTCAACATCTTGGAAGAAGTTAAGGTGGATCAATATCCTTCCAACTAGAGACTACAAATAACCCATATAGAATTGTAACTTTAGATATTTATAAAGATAGATCAACATGTATACGTTGACCTCCTTTGTCATTTATCTAAGTTTGAACATAGGGGTTGCAGTCTCCTTTACACACTAATCCTTGTCCCAATCATTGGATCATCACCTTGATGTGTTGATAATTCATGGGACATGTAAGAAATATATAGACCCTCTATTTGATTTATGTAATCTTTCATTCATTATGGCTCTTCGGTTAGCTTGTTTTGTTGGCCCCCTCACATTTTGATTTTGCCAAATATGGAAAAAATCTTCCTTCTCAAAACTTGGAGTTAGATTGATGATTCTTTGAGTAAGTGAAAAGAGATTGAAATTTTGAAGAGGAATTTGATGAAACAATATTCTCAAATAAATATTGACTAATTCATGTTATGTCATTCATAAAGTTTTGAAATAACTCTTTCAGATTAATCTTTGTCTTGATAATAAACTACATGGATTGGTTCTAAATGTCGATAAAAAATAATTGGTTGTGATTAATTCGTAAGAATTACTTCAAAACTATTGTATCCTTCATCATTTTCACTTACTCCTTTTACCTTAGACAACAGCTAAACCCGAATAAGCTATTATTTCTCCCATCTCGTTGTTCGGTCACCGAGCAGAGATAGGAATCGAGAGCGGTTACAACTAGCAAGTATCATGGCTTTGGTGGGTCTGACAATTTTCTGACCTGGCATTCGTTTGACAATTTCCAGAATGGGTATGGAGGATACCATTGATTACAAACGAATGCCAATTTCCAGAATGGGTATGGAGGATACCATTGATTACAAACGAATGCCAATTTCCAGAATGGGTATGGAGGATACCATTGATTACAAAAGGGAGGAAGGTGATGGAAGTCCAATATTTAGTAGTGCGGAAGAACTTATAGCCTCAAGGGTACACGGTTGGAAGAGACAACAGCGCAGACAACTGGTAGTTTAGGGAAAGATGTGGTCTTTCCCTCTGGTCAACCTAGGGAAAACTCATCGCTAGAGGAAATCTGGGGATAAACCTTGACTCTCACCCCTCGATTTAGGTCTGTACCCATACGTGCAACTTTGTTAGGGAAGACATCCATAAAGGTAAATGTGTTCTGCCCTCCATGTTTTTTTAGGAACTAAAGGGCATAGAAGTAATGGATACTTGGAGGATTTTATTTGGTTGGTTCATGTTACTCTTGTTCAGGGCCCTGAGTGTCGGTTTTGTCTGAAGGTCTCATTTCAATTCCGATTAGTTTTCCACTAAACGCTAGTCCCTTGTTGGCCAAGAAACTGGGGGGAATGAACCTTACGGAAGAGAAAGTGCCATTAATAGAGGCAAGGGCCACACCCAGTCAAACTAAAGGGCCTCATGCCAAACAAACAAGGAAGAGCTTGATAAGGTAATAAAAACGAAGAAGACCCACACAAAATTTAACCTGAGTTTGGGCGTGGATGTCAGAGTGCAGGAAATGGCATATAGAACCCTCGTTGGCCAGATGAGGGGTCACAAATTTAGCATCAAAATCCTGGAGGTTGGATTACAGTGGAAGTAAGCCCCACTATCCACAACCCTCCTGATATTTTTCTGTTAGCAAAAGGGTGGATACATCTGGATTCTAAAACCCATGAGGAAGCCCTTGCCATTTGTTAGCGAGTGTGGAGTATTGATTCGACCTCGGTCATCTTCAAATTATGGACACCGCTATTCGACGCAAACAAAGAAAGATGTGATGTTTCACCAGTCTAGGTTCAGCTCCCAGGCTGGCCGCCAGAGCTATGGAAGGAAGAGATTTTCAGGGATGTTGGGAACAGTCTGGGGACCTTCTTGGCGGTTGACTACCCTTAATTATAGACTAAGTATAAGACATTGGCAAGAATTCTAGTGAACATAGACATAAGGGAAGGTTTATCAGAAGCATTGGACATGGGAAGCGGTAGAGGCACCCTGCAACCACTTGATTATGAAGGGGTCCCCTTCAGATGTTGAAGATGCCATCAATATGGCCACACACTCAAATTCCACAAATTGTTGTTCAACAAGAAAAAAGAAGAAACCAAAGGAGGACCCTTAGCTGAAGGAGCAATTAAAGTTTCCATATCAAATGCCGGAAAAAACTCTCCAAGCCTTGAGACTATGCAGGCTCCTCCAGACATTTAGATCGGAGACACAGAGACCCGACCTCTACAATTTGCATACCTAGCAGAGGATTAAGCTCGGACACTGGTAGGTGGTGATCAAGCTCAATTGACACCTACTGGACTTCCGACTACGTCCTCTACTGGTATGTTGGACTTTGAGCCTCTTGTTACCTCTCTTATCGAATCTTTCTTTATTTTGGGTAAAGAATGAGGTTTGGCTTCTGAGCATATGTCTTCTATTCCTTTTGATTTACTGGTCACATCTCTATCCTTGCATTATGCATCTTGTGATCTACCTGTCGTTCCCCTGGTCCTCCTTCTCCTTTGGTTCGTGCCTCTCGGGCTATTTCTGATTCTGAGTCAGATGACAACCTCATATTTCACAATCTGCGAAATCGACAGATTCTCTCATCTTGGGGACTTGACGAGAGAGTTGGCGAAGGTTGAACCCCCTGCTGGTGGTAAAAGGGGTAGAGGTCGAAAATCCAACATGTCAAAAGCAAAAGAAAGGGCACATTTGAACTGGTTGCTGGTAAAAAACTCTCAATAGACAGGGCGCTTAGAGCAGTGGCCGCCCAAGAGGGGGTGGAATGATGAAAGCCCTCTCTTTTAACTGTAGAGAACTGGCAAGTTCCTCTAAGAAACTTGCCCTCATGCGTTTAAATTCTGGGGGCTAGGGAGGATGTAGTCAATTTTCTTGAATCCATTCTCATTTACTGGAAGTTTGTTGCCATTGATGCTCAAGGTCGCTCAGGTGGTGTAGCATTGGGATGGCATTCCGCGCGAATCGAGGCATTGAATTACTAGAGTATCAGATCTGGATTGGGGTTGAAGATTTTTCGATTGAATTGAACCTTTCTCTTACCCTGGTAAATTTGTATGGTCCAAATGGGGATCATAGACCTAATTGGGATTCTCTATCTGCCAACTCATTTATGGATAAGGGAAACCTGATCATAGGATGGGACCTGAACTTTTCCCTAGGAGATTCAGAGTCGTGGGGACCCAAAGTTGTACCAGACCCTCTATCAGGATATTTTATTCTTCATCTCGCTGAAAAGAAGCTCATTAACATCAAACCTATGAAGATAAAGCCGACATGGAGGAATCGCTGGGCAGGGCTAGATAGAGTAGCAAAAAGATTAGATTGTTTTATGTTATTCAAGCACCTACTGCATCTATTGAACTTGTTTAGACATTGGATAGATGGAGGAGGAGAATTTGATCACTCCCCTATTTTTTTGGAAATCAAGGGAGGATGTAAGAACCTGGGAAGCCCTTTCAAGATGAACTCCTCTTGGCTTCCAAAGGAGGAATTCATCAATCTGGTGAGAAGTCTCACTGGATCAATATTAAGCCTAGGAAGGGTAGTTTAGCGGTAAAATAGTTTGCATTCAATCTCCGTAATCTTAAAAACCGCGTTAAGGCATAGGCCAATCTAAAGCGTGGGAAAGAAAAGGGAGACCTTTAGAAGGTGGAACAGGAATTGAAGGTGCTAACAAAGACAAGAGAGGAGGTTTTTTCCAGTGCAGAATCCAAGTAAGCCCTTCTATTGCTAGAGAAAAGAAGGGACATTCTGGCTGCGAGAGAGGCAACCTGGCGCCTCAAGAACAGGGCAATTTGGCTTGAATGTGGAGACGAAAACACCAAATTTCCAGGCATACGCAAAAGGACAAAAAAAACTCAAAACACAATATGGAGCATGAGAAACCAGGAAGATATGGAAGTGTCTACCTTTGAGGACCTAGAAGCGATGGGCAAGTCCCATTTTCAATCACTTTTCAACGAATACATATCTCAACAACACTACATAAATCGTTGTAGATCCAAAATTAAGTTGAATATTAGGTTGTTTTAATAGTTGATGGATGGGTTGGGATTCCTACTTCTCGTATATATGTTTCGTGGCTTTATTTTAAATCTAGTGTGACCTAATTTTTAAAAGCGATCATCGTTTTAACGAGGTTTCTGATCTTCAGGCGGTTTCTAATCTTCACCATTGACATACAATTAATGAAGGGTTGAGATTATTTTAGACACATGTCGTGGACCTTCAATCCAGCCGTTGGATCTAGATCGATGGCTACGATTCACTGAGTGTGTATTAGGGTTTTGGGCGTTGTCAATTTTATCCCTGTTCTCTATTCGCCAGTGTTTCACTCCAACGAGCTCTCCTGCTGCTCGGATGTCGATCCTCCGCAGCGATGGTTTATTTCTTTTGTTTTTTATTCCATCGAGGTTCTCTTTAGTCTGGTTTCGTTTTTCGGCTGGTTAATTAAGGGGTCTGCCTTTTTATCGCTTCTCCCATTGAGGTTTTCGCATTCAAGTAATATTTGGTATTGTCAATGAAATGTGAACAATAAGCACCAGGGTACTACAGTTTATTCAATGCTTAGATGCGAAAATTCTGCAACAACGCATGAGCCAGGAAGATCTTGCAGGTACTCTCCACTTTTACTAGGCATTTGCTCTCTTGAAAACGCATTCCGTATATAGAGAAGTGTCCTGTGGTTGTGGAGAGTAAAGAGCAATTTCTGAAGCCACTCTAAAGTTGTTTCCCCAGCAAGTTATGAAGTTTCACCTCTCAGCAAATGACCAAAATTTATATGGAATGAACAAAATAATCGAGGTATGTAGACATACATATTTCGCAAGGCTGAAGGGGTTTCATTCGGATTGGTAGGTAAAGTATTTTTGGGATTTTTCTTCATCTACTTTAAACTAAGAACACAAATAGAATGATATATGCATACTTTAGAGTGTCGAATTTCATGATTTATCCTCATTGTCTGTTGATATATTGATTGGTGGCCATTTTCGTGGTGTTTTCTATATCGATGGATATAATTGATGGGTGGCAATTTTCGTGGTGTTTTCTATATCGATGGTTCAGATTTACGATGGTTGGGTTAGTGTTTTGGATGTTGTTTTATCCCCATTTTTTTAATCAGCCAGTGATCTTTCCTCGCAGGATTTAATTTACTCATCTCCATCCTAACTAGTTCTTTATTTCTTGTTATCTCATTTTACATTTTCCCCTTTATTATTGTTTTGTCTCCCTTCTAGTTAATTAACGTGACTCCCATTTTTATGGTTTCTTACATTAAGTTTCCATGTCTATGATTCATTAACTGTCTTTTTTAGGGCAGCGATTTCTATTCTTCAAAAACAAGCATAGATCCATCTTAAATACAGATCTAACAGGAGCCAGAACGATCTAATTTCTTACATGAGCCGAGAGATCTAATTTCTTCACGTGTAAATTTTTTTATGAGCTGATATTATTTAAATGTTTTGTATAGTTATTTAATTTTTATTTATTTTAGATTTTTCATAATTTTTATTTTGGCATACATGAGCAAAATTTCAATTCAATTTTGATGACGGGCGAACAATGTTACACATCATACTCGGTTTTAGAATGAGCCTCAATGAAATTCAAACAGCCCCTTGCATTCATACATATTTTTTTCTACATTATCCTTCTATGCCCAAAATTTTCCTTTAATTGGATGGTTGGAATCCATATATGCATTTGATGCTTGTTTTAAATGTGTTTCAGTTAAATTTGCCATAATTATTTTGTTTTATACTTTCTATATATAGGTTACAATAGCTTTGAGTCAATCCACTTCATGAATGTATGATAGATAAAAAAGGAGAAATAAGATATACAAACATAAATCTAATTTAAAGTCAACATGACTTTATTAATACCTAAGTCTATTTTCTAATTGACGATTGTTAACTTAATATATAATTTAATACCCTCCCTTTACAAGAATAATTTCTGGAATACCAAGCTTATTCCAGAATTTTATATATTTTTTAGGACCCAAAGACTTGGTAAAAATATTTCTCTTTTTCTCTGAAGAAACCCCAACTGGGTTATCATGGGAGAGAGGAGACGAGTAAGGCTTGGGAACGGAAGATGGGCACAAGGTTTTTTTTATCAGTTTTTTGTTCTGTTGTGAATGTTCCTTCTCATTTGACTCTAACTAGGTCTCTGCTTCCTTGGAGGATGAGTATAAGGATGAAGACTCCACATTATCAGAAGAAGATGAAGAAGACGAAGAGGAGTATGGCTTGGCTTTGGCTTTTCGCGACGACGATGCCAATACAGAGGCCATGTTAGACGTAGTCTTAAGTGAAAAATTTGGATGAGAAAAATTGGGTATGTGCGTCCAGTCTTTGTACTTGAAGTGAGACAGAAAAAGCTATAAGCTGAGTGGGAGTGAAGTGCATTATATAGAGATTTCTTAAGAAGCGGATCCAAATTTCTTCAAAAGCTGATCTTTTTGACACATTAAATAGAAATATTGCTCTTAAAGGGTTTCAACGATCAAGTCCTCCTATGTCTCCATTACATTGTCCTCATAGTGTACCTCCATTTTAGGGTGAGCTATAGGTTGATTGAATTCACTTATTGTGTCCACCATTCCTAATTTAAGGAACATGAGATGTTTGTATTCTCCTCACTAGCTAAAGGAAAATTGTAAACAGAGTCGCCCCTAGAGGACACTGATTCTAGCAGGAGAAGATGAGATGACATCTTGGAAGAGGTTAAGGTGGATCAATATCCTTCCAACTAAAGACTACAAAAAACCCATATAAGATTGTAACTTTAGATATTTATGAAGATAGATCGACATGTATACATTGACCTCCTTTGTCATTTCTCTAAGTTTGATCATATGGGTTGCAGTCTCCTCTACCCACTGATCCTTGTCCCAATCATTGGATCATCACCTTGATGTGTTGATAATTCATGGGACATGTAAGAAATATATAGACCCTCCATTTGATTTATGTAATCTTTCATTCATTATGGCTCCTAGGTTGGCTTGCTTGTTGGCCTTCACATTTGCTTTTGCCAAATATGGAAAAAATCTTCCTTCTCAAAACTTGGAGTTAGATTTGTTAAACACACATGGGCAGCAAGAGAGATATGAAAGATAAAACATGCAGTACAATTTTTATTAACCACTGATATACATTTATAGTACATTGTTGTGACCGTTGGGTTTCACTTCCCAAGGTCTCTTGGACTACTTAGTCTATTCAGCTTCCACACTAACCCATTTAGGATTAGGTGTCCAACATTCCCCCCCTTAATCCGAAGGGTTATGTATGAGTCCAAGAAGAGAGCTGTAATACAAAATGTGCAAAAAATGCATGGCAGCACTAGGCTGAATGTGCTCTATGAAATGTTGGTATAAAGGGCAGTGGTTTAAGGATGACCACCAACACTGGAATGCTTAGTGCACTTCCCGGAACTCTTCCAAAACTGGCAAGAAACTGAAGTTTTCTGCTAGAGGAAGTGCGCCTGTTGTTTTGAAGAGGGAAACCTTCAACCAGGAAAGGGAGGTCTCACCCCGCATAAAAGGGAGAACTTCAACCTGAAAAGGGAAGTCTCAACCTGTGATGGTTTAAGGGTAACCAACAACTCTGGAATGCTTAACGCAATTCTTGGAACTCTTCCAAATCTGCCAAGAAGCTGGTGTCTTCTGCTAGAGGAAGTGTTCTCAATTGTGTTCCTAGAATTCTTCCAAAACTGGCAAGAAGCTGAAGTCCTCTGCTAGAGGAAGTGTCCCAGATTGCCAACTGAAGGCATGTTCACGGACACCTTTGTTTCTGGCTACAACTCTGACACTGGTGTGGCAGGTTGTGGCTCAGGCTCGCTTAATGTAGCTTTGAAACTTGTAGATGACCATCATTTCCCCCCGTGTCAGATACAAGGTGAGAAGATGGAGAAAACTCAACTGCAAGATTGGTCAATATTCTAGAACAAGTTCTGACATGTGTTTGGAATATCTTCTTGGCTGTTGATGCCCATTGCCAAGAAGCGATCCATCCAAGATGAATCTTTGTTCTTGCAGGACGTTTGTTTCTGAAGCATCTGTGTGAAGAATGATTGGTTTTATGACAGTGCTTACATGGATGAAGATCAAAACAATGATCTTTCAAATGGCCAACTCGGTCACAGTGTTGGCATTTCACGATCTGTTGTTGTTGTTGTTGCTATGGAAGAGGGGCAGAATCTGGAACAGCTGGAGGCGAACTGTCATGAGGAACAGGTGAACTGTCATGAATGAATCCAGCACTCTGAAACTGAATGGGCTTGGCATAGTCTGGAATATGAAAGGACAAGTCCTTGTCATATCCAAGACCACTTCTGTGCTTGTTGTGAACAAGTTGTTCCCAAGGTCTGATGATGGGCTTGGGAAGTGCTAACTGGGTTTCTGCATCTGCATGTAACCTTGTTGCTTTATGGGAGTCTATTTCAATCTTCTGAACAGAAACAGGTTCAGAATGATGACTCCACTGCTGTAATTCTTCCTGCTGTAGTTGAGATTCAAGCTGCAAAAATTCAATCTTATCTTGTGCATTTTGCAAACAAATTTTAATATCAGAAAGTGTATCGGACCTAATTTTTACCATTCCATCAACAGTGGAATGAATTAGGATATTTAACAACTCTAATGTAACATCAATTCTAGCCATTGTCTCAACAAAGAAATGAACACTCAACAATCCTAGTGGAGACTATAGCAAGTCTAGACAAACCCCAGCTATTGAAGATTTCAAAAATGAAGAATATCAGTTTGAGAAATACATTGTCCAATACCAGACTTTCAGAGATTCTGTCCTTTAAATTCTGTAGAAATGTCACGTCTGACTAGACTTTCAAATACTTTTAAATTAAGTTACGTAGCTGATTCCTTCAAACTTTATAGAACTTGCCTCTATATCCCTTCTGGAAGCTCAGGAATGCAAAAAGAATAAAAAATCCGCGAAGTTTTGTACTAAACGATTGCTTTTAAAGTTCCAAAGTCGATTTCCATCAAAATTCACAGGACTGTTTCTGAAACCTTAAGACAACATCCTCTGTCTGCTGCAATGTTTTCGCCCCTAATATCACCAACAAAACAATATCTAGGTCCACTATACAACATCTGGCCAAACTTATATCAAAATTTCTTGGTCGAATCTCGCCATCGATTTGAAAACGCTCCTGGATGACACATTCTTGATGTTGTTGCAAAGGTTGATTTCAATCAATTCGCACTTCAACTTTCTTATAAATAAATCCTCTCATTCTAGCAGAGAAAATTAAAAAATGATAACGCGTGGCCTAGATGGCCCATCTATCTCCTGCGCAGTAATATTTCAGCAAGGGATGGGAGAGATAGCACGTTCAACCAATAAGAGAGAAAGTTCAGTCTTGGTTCTGCTAATACCAGCAATGGAGACACGGCTCAAACTCCACGAATATACACAAGGGTAGCTCGACCTCTTCCTTCAATAATAAACCCAAGAATCTCAACCCCTTTTTTATTGGAAATGACCCCAATGATGTAAAAAACTTCACCGAAGGTATTCAAAAGGCATTCAACTAATACCATATGCACTTCAGTATATGTGGATTTGCTGAATCCAGAGCAGACACAGGAGCCGGCGATGGAAAACTGCGGGGAGCAACTACTCACCTTCTGGCCGGTGGCACAGTGGCCAGAAATTACATAGATGTCATAATGGTGGCCGGTGTTCTAAATTTCTTCAGAAAGCTGAATAATAGTTGGAAAAGGAATGATTTACATATTTTTTGCACGTTGGGCATCTTTCACATATTCCAGACCATGCGACCTTGAATGCCCAGATGAATTTTTTTCAAAAACAAATTGGGTTTCAGAGAATTTAATCGATGCAAATGCGACAAAATATCACGGTTTCCTCTACTTGGCAGAAATAGAACAAGAAGCTGAAGTCTTAAAGTCGGAGAAAAAATATGCAACTTTGATTTGTAACTCAAATGGAGTCCTGATCAGCTGGTGGAATGGATGCCTGACCGGGGAGGCTATTTTATTGGCAATTTACAGCCTGCTCATATGGACTTCCGCTTCTTTTCACTTGGCAACTTGTGGTCTATAGTTTGCAATCTTGCCACTGCAGAACAGTCAGATGCTGTATTGGATCTTATCGGAGCAAAGTGGAATGATTTAGTTGCAGACATGCCCTTAAAAATATGTTATCCAGCTCTTGAAGGCCAAGAATGGAAGATCATCATAGGCAGTGACCCCAAGAACACGCCCTGGTCATACCACAATGGAGGATCTTGGCCCACTTTGTTGTGGCAGCTTACAGTAGCTTGCATAAAAATGAATCGACCAGAATTAGCAAGGAAAGCAGTGGCAGTTGCTGAGAAACGACTATCAAGGGATGGGTGGCCAGAATATTATGATACGAAAAGAGGCAGAACACCGCCAAAATCAAAGAATCAAATGAACAAGGAAAGGTACCTTCCTCTGTGAACGGAGACCAAAACAACACATTTTCATTCAATTTTTTCAAATGGAGATTTTGCCTATCTTGCTGGGTGTGCCGTACAAAGTTGATGCAAATCACCAAGTCCGATTCCTTGTGGCCTCTAGAACCCCAAACGCATTGACTTGCCTGGCATATTCACACAATGGGGGCAAGTTTATTGCAGCTGGAGAAATAATGCGAATCTTTACACACCAGAAAGTGTAGAGGAGAAGATATCCACGGCACCGTTGTTTATGGCTCAAGGACTTGGCTTCAATGTCATAGAGCGAATCTTTACACACCAGAAAGTGTAGAGGAGAAGATATCCACGGCACCGTTGTTTATGGCTCAAGGACTTGGCCTCGATGTCATAGATCCTCAAACCGATATGGGAGACAGTGGCAGAAACTCTTCATGGAAAGGGGTTTCCACTGGTGGAAGTAGTGGTGGTGACGGATTTGGAGCTGGGCTGCTTCAAGGAAAAGTGACCTTCAATTACAACTGTAATATTATTCTCAAGCTCCCATGTTTGAGACCTCCATTCGATTATGAGCAAGGAACACTGTGTTAAAAAATCCATTCAACGCAATTTAATGCCATTCAATAAAATGGCAGTTTAATACCATATAAACAGCGTTAATATGCAGATTAAGAGAGTCGTGGAATATTAAATAAATCCACAGCGTTATACCATAGTTCAATATACCATTCCACAATGTTTGAAGTTATTTGTTGTTTGAATAGTAAGCGAGCAGCAGACGTTACTCAACAACCATTTGAAATTTCAACACTGATGTTGTCCATCCTCGAATGTTAAACTCGCCATCAACCGAGTAACAGAGTGCGTTACTGTCCTTTCCGTGTCCGCTGTCACCACGTTTCCACTGTGCAGAGCAGCCACACCATTACGCAGAAGGTCTCCGGTTTATATCCAGCAGGGTATTGTGCAACATGTCAGGCCATCATTCAACGTTTCAATAGTGAGTTTGCAGCAGAGGCAGCGTTGGAAAGGCAAGGCGTTATGGACAGAGATGAGTTTGCAGAGAATATGAAACTGTTTTGAAGTCTGAGCTTATGCAAAAAATCATAAATAGAATATGTCAGGGCAACGCGGGTGTGGCAGACAGAATTATAAAGAGAGAAAACAGTAACTCCACAAAGCAAACAATGACTCAAATATGAGCAGGGCCAGAATTCGTCTGCTCTGATACCATGTTAAACACACATGGGCAACAAGAGAGATATGAAAGATAAAACATGCAATACAATTTTTATTAACCACTGATATACATTTATAGTACATTGTTGTGACCGTTGGGTTTCACATCCCAAGGTCTCTTGGACTACTTAGTCTATTCAGCTTCCACACTAACCCATTTAGGATTAGGTGTCCAACAAGATTGATGATTCTTTGAGTAAGTGAAGAGAGATTGAAATTTTGAAGAGGAATTTGATGTAACAATGATCTCAAATAACTATTGAGTAGTTCAGGTTTTTGTGATTCATAAAGTTTTAAAGTAACTCTTCCAGATTAATCTTTCTCCTGATGATGAACCACATGGGTTGGTTCTAAACATCGACCAAAAATTGATCGTTGTGATTAATTCGTAAGAGCTACTTCAAAACTATTGTATCCTTGATCAATATCACTTACTCATTTTACTTTGACAACAACTAAACACGAATAAGCTACTATTTCTCCCACCTCGTTGTTCTGCCCCCTAAACCTCCTCTTACACCTAGTACCCTTAATTCAAGTGAGATTTTTATTTAGCAAGCATCACAAGAATATTGTTCCACTACATTTCTTGTACAATGGGCTTTAAATATTAAGTTGGATATGACTTTGCCTCTTGTATTTGTTAGATTGCTCGTTTGATGTGATAAATAAGAGACTAAGGTAAAAATATTCCAATGATAGGAAATTATAAATAATAAAGTATTTTAAGTTATAAAATTTAATTTATTTGTTGTTTTATAATTGATAAATTAATTATAAAGTATATTATTAGTATCATAAGAATTATTTATTAATAATAAAATAAAAATAATCTATGTAAATTGGAGTTTAGTTTGTTCAATATATTAAGTGTTATTGCAAATAAATTATAAGTTGTCATAAAATTGTGTTTCATGGTTGAAATGAAATATGATTATTAAATACTTTTGCCGTACATGATTTATACTTCCTTAACATGCATGATGTGAAGAACATAAAACCATATATAAATTACAACCACGAGTTTTATAGCAAAAATACAATTATGAGTTGTAGTGATTGGGGAAAAACTGTGATGGAGAGTGATCGAGAAGAGGTCTGCAAATAATGGTGTACGACTAGGGTTAGGAGCTTTAATCGGGGGGGATCTCCTCGCCCCTTTCAATAAAAATCTGTATCTCCTTTACCGTTGTAGTTTTCCTTTTCTACATAACAAATGAGAGGAGTTAACAGGGGCTTTTCGTGAATCACATCGATTACTAAGCAGAGATAGGAATCGACAGCGGTTATAGCCAACAAGTATCATGGCTTTGGTGGGTCTGACATTTCTTTGATTTGACATTCGTTTGACAATTTCCAGAATGGGTATGGAGGATACCATTGATTACAAAAGGGAGGAAGGTGATGGAAGTCCGATGTTTAGAAGTGGGGAAGAACTTATAGCCTCTTGGCATGCAAGGAGATAAGTGTTTATAGGATTCGCCTCCAAACCAAATCCTGCCATGGATCAAGACTCATTGGTTTGGGGCAAGGGTACACGGTTGGAAGAGACAACAACTCAGACCACTGGTAGTTTAGGGAAGGATGTGGTCTTTCCCTCTGGTCAACCTAGGGAAAACTCATTGCTAGAGGAAATCTAGGGAAAAACCTCGACTCTCATGACTCGATCTAGGTCTGTACCCATACGTGCAACTTCGTTAGGGAAGACATTCATAAAGTGAAATGTGTTTTGACCTCCATGTTTTTTAGGAACTAAAGGGGATAGAAGTGATGGATACTTGGAGGATTTTATTTGGTTGGTGCATGTTACTTTTGTTCAGGGCCCCTAAGTGCTGGTTTTGTTTGAAGGTCTCATTTCAATTCTGGGTAGTTTTCCACAAAACCCTACTACCCCTATTGGCCAAGAAATTGGGGGAAATGAACCTTAGGGAGGAGAAAGTGCGATTAATAGAGGCAAGGGCCACACCCAGTCAAACTAAAAGGCCTCAAGCCAAACAAACAAGGAAGAGCTTGATAAGGTCATAAAAACGAAGAGGACATTGAAGACTTACTAGTAGAAGCCACTATAGAAGCGCTAAAGGAGGTGTTGGCAAGTTTCCAGAAAGACAAAATCCCAGACACTGATGGTTGGGTGGTTGAAGTTTTTTTGGTGTTGTTTGAAGTGATGGGGCAAAGATCTGTTGGAAGTGGTAAATGATTCAAAAGAGCATGGTAGTGTCTTGGTAGCCTTCAACTCTACATTTATTGCCCTTATCTCGAAGGGGGTTAACCTTTAGTCCTTTGACAAATTTTGGTCTATATCTCTATGCAACAACATTTACAAAGTTATTGCAAAAGCTATAGCTCGAAGGATAAACCCAATCCTATGAAGATCCATTTCAAAAAAAATAGTTTGGGTTTTGCGAGGGAAGACAAACTCACGAAGCGATCGGGGTAGCCTAAGAAGGTCTTCACATTATGAAGATCCATCACTTAAAAGGGGTAGTTTTCAAAATTGACCTATCTAAAGCCTACGACAGAGTAAGTTTAGTCTATCTTAGACTCATCCTAACACAGATGGGTTCTCGCCTCCTTTTGTCAATCGAGTCATGGGATGCATTCAATTTGGCTCCTTTGTAGTCCTCATCAATGGATCGACTTCTCCTTTCTTCCATGCATCTAGGGGTATAAGGCAGGGATATGCTCTTTGGCTCCCCAATTATTCTTGTTGGTTGTTGTAGGTCTCATTCTTTTGTTGGTTGAAGTGAAAAGGAGGGGCGACTTCCAAGGCTTATTTATTGCTCCAAGTACGATCATTTCACATCTACTTTTTGTAGATGATATCATAATTTTTTGCAATGGATCTTTTAGTGACGTTGATAAGTTGTTTGAGATCTTATTTGTATTTGGGGAAGCCACTGGCATGCTAATCAATGCTAGGAAATCATTTATCTCTTCTATAAATTTGGAGAATAAAGAAAGAAGGCACCTCTCACACAAGTTTTCCTTTGAATTGTGAGAGTTTGAAGATGGCCTAAAATACCTAAGGTTTCAGCTGAAACCAAACAATTATTCAAAAGCTGACTGGGCATGGTTGCTTGCAAAACTGGAAAAAAGGTTAGAGTTTTAGATGGTTGTTGTAGGCAGGTCGATTAGTCTTGGTCAAATTTGTTTTGGAGGCCATACTTATCTATTGGATGACCCTCGCTTGGATTCCTAAGGGGGTGCTTGAGAAAGCAAGAAAACTGTGCTTCGCTTTTCTATGGGCAGGGAAAAAAGACCACTTTGTAACTCCTTAGGTAAAATGGTAGAAGATAGCTTTGTCGAAGGTGTTGGGAGGTTGGGTACTCTAAAACATTTTTTCTCTCCTGGATCGACATTCGCTGCAAAGCGTGGCTGGAGATTGATCACTCGGGACAACTTGTGGACGCAAGTGGTCATGAGCAAACACATAGCTCCTTTATCTCTAGAAGACTAGATCCACCTGTCAGACAAGCCCAGGAAGAATAATTCTATAGTTTGGAGAGCTATACTAAATTACTATGATATCGTTAGCAAGGGTTTGGTATGGAGAGTTGGGGACGGGCATAGGATTCGTTTAGGCATTGATCCATGGGCAGGCAACGGGGCTAGATTCAAGTTTTCAGAGCAGTTGATTCTTTGGCTCAACGAAAGGGGATTTACCAGATTAGCACAAGTCTTTGACCATCTGAATTCCACTTTATGGTAGCAGAGTTTGAGGTCAGCAAGGAATCTAGGCCTGGCAGAACAACATCAGGTAGAATGGTCAAAATATGTCACAATGCCGCAAGAAACAAATGTAAGACTTACTTAAGCAGAAGATGACTTAATCTGGACTTATTCCCTTGTTGGATAATACAATCCAAAAGCAGGCTACTTCCACATCTACACGGGGGGCCAATCAATCGATAAGGTCTGGTGGTGGTAATCCATTTGGCATTTGAAATGCCTGATGAGGTCTAGGATTTCATGTGGTGCTTATTGACTGGGAAGGTACCAACATGGGATGTAATGCAGAGGAGATCGGAATATGTCCAAAGTGGTGTTTCCTATGTAGATTTGCAGGAGAAATGATAAATCATCTTTTTATTAAATGCCCCTTCTCCAAATTTGTATGGGCAACGATTAACTCCTCTCGACCCAACATGCAGTTGGGAGGGTCAGAGTGTGGTAGAATGTTGGAGGTCCCGGTACCAAATCTCGATTATAGCACAAGCGAAAGCTCTACCTTTGATTGCCACCCAGGGCATCTGGTTAGCTAGGAACAAGTGCATCTTCTAGGACAAACTCATTCCTCCCGAGAAATCAATGATTGAAGGCCTAGCAATTCTTTCACACTTTCCTCGACCCTCAATAAAATCACTGTCACGTTAGGTCAGAATGGAGAACCCTGAAAGATCGCTCCCCTAGGGTTATTTTGGGGGGGGGGGGGGGGGTGTCCTTTTCCTCTTGGAGGATCATTTCTTTCATGCCGAAATGGGGTTTGGGAGGGGCACAAACAACCTTACTGAGCTTCCTTCCATCAAAGCACACAAACAAACTTTCTAAACATGCTCTAGACTTGGATAGGGGCCCTTGGCATATCAATGAGCGCAGAGGGCCGGATCACTTCGAGTATTTCCATAGGCCATTCATGGATGGGGATGGTCACGAAGTCACAGTAGATGATTATAGACAATTAAAATTCTGCATTTTTTCTCTTTGTTTTTCATTTTATGTTTTTCTTCTCTAGCTTTTCCAAGCTCGCTAATAAACATCTTGGACTATATGTTGTCAAAGAAGAATATCATAATATTATTGGTCTTTTGTTTGGACTTTGAACAATTTATATTTTGACTACCTCTCATATTGAATTATCGTTGTTTCTTTTGATGTAGATAAGATAAGATAATATAATTATATTTATGCACAACTAATGACCACAAAGTAGGTCAAAGGGATTGTTGAGTACAATGATGTCCATAAAATGTGGGAGAACCAAACGGTCTCCTATAAAAAATACAATGCATGAATATAAAAGGTACAATGCAGGAACATACAAGAGACAATCTATGGAATGCCTTGACAAAGAGGATCAGACCCATCACTCTTAACATCCGACATTCACTGAAGAGCACTAAAAAAATTCCATAAAGTTTGCTGGCCTGATGAAGGGTCAGTGGGAGGTACAGATTGTCCACTAACTCGTTGTCTAGGGGAGTTTGTGCATTGCTGAGGTTTGGAGGACCTAGTCCGTCTCCTAGGGACAGATCTGAGACAGTTTAGCTGCTGAGGTCTCGTGTGGTGGGGTGAGGTCCCACAGATCCTCACTGGTCTAGAGTCTAGATATGAAACGGTATCAATTGTTCTCTTTATGCCCTTGTTTGAAGGTAGTATCCTAAAAAATGTCGTGATCCTTTGTGTAGGGTCTAGTTTGATGGGAGGCTAAAGAATACACGCTCAGAACCTAAGAGCCTCCTGCATATATAGGGCCAAACATCTCTGATCGGGATACTTGAAAAAGTCTGTGAGGGTTTGAGAGTCTCTGAACAAGCAATGGAACCTTCCTTTGATCTCATAGTAGATAGGGCATCCAAAAATGAAGTGCACCTCGGCCTCTACTCCCTGCAAATGACATACCTGATAGATTCTGTCTGTTCTATCAATCTGGTGGTCTGTCTCTATCCGAAGTCTATGAGAACCTACTCTGAACTGGCCTAGAGGAATGCAAAGAGCATGCATCCAGTGGTGAAATGTATACTGGGGTCGAATAATGAGTCTGTCTCTCAACTCCAAGAAGTGCTCAGCGTAGAAGGCCATCTTTGGGCGCAACCCTCTCGGAGGATTGACCTAGGTGACCTGGACAAACTGTCTGTAGATGTCCTCCCTGATGATCTTGTTCAACTCTTGTCTAGTAGGTAGAAGGTGACCAGGAGCATCCAAGTAATATTAGAAAGGAGGGAGATGATCCAAATGAATGCCCACTGACTCTAAGAGATCTTAAACTCCTGTAAACCAACATCTAGCCCGGCCCGAGGGGGTAGAACGAGCAGTATTCTAAGAAGAGCAATATGCCAAGTAAGGGTAACAGTCCCTACTCTTTATCGAGTCTGCAAGTCCCCGGATACGATGTAAGAATGAGACCAAACTGAAGACTGTCTAAAGCCGAAAGGGTTGAGCTCCAAACACTGCAAGGATGATGTGTTGAGGTATTGTCTGTTTGCATCTAATGATGCGGCGGAGAAGAAGAGTTTGGACTCTCTCAAATCAAGCCCAATTCGACTCAAGTAAAGACGACCCCCAAATCTCTGAGCCATATAGAATAGTGTGACGAATCAAGGTGTCCATGAGGCTCATCTTGGACGAGATGTCTTAGAAGTGATGTCGAAAGTATTGTCTCTCAAGAAGGGCTAAAGATCCATATCCTTTGTTGAACCGAGGCTAAAGAGTTGGCCGCAAACTGAAGCAGGGACTTGAGAATTGCACCCCCAAGTACGTATACGTGCTGGTGATCTCAACCTCCTCCCCTCTGAATAGCAAGTGAAGGTCTAAAGTCCTCTTCGCCCCATTGAAGATCATAACCTTGGTTTAACCCAAGTTGACCATCAATTGTTGAAGATCGCAAAACAAAGCTAAGGCATCCAACTGCCTTTGTAATCCTTCCGGAGATGAAAGGAGGACCACGTTGTCAACAAAGAGTAGAATGGATATCATGACCTGGTGAAGAAGGCAACCATCAGTGTCCTGGATATGCTCATGTAGAAAAGCCTCCAACTCATCAATAAAGATCTCAAACAGGGTAGGGGACAATTGACAACCCTGTTTAACCCCAACAATGTTTCGGATGAAATCGGACATCCCATGAACCATGTGAAGATGACCAAGGATGGACTCATATAGGCGCGTAATAGTTGTCAATAGGGGTGTCGAGATGCCAATATCTCCAAATCTCTGGAGTAAGGCTTCCCTCGGAACATAGTCAAAAGCTTTCTGAAAATCTACGAAACAAAAATAGACTTTTGAAGAGTGATGTCGTGCCTCCTCAATCACGATGCAAAGGGTGAAGATGTGGTCAATGGTCTGATGAGATGGTCAAAAACCTACCTGTCCCCTAGCTCTGAGTTGTCTTTTTTCAAGGTCACTGGAGAGCTTCCTACGTAGAACAGTAACATACAACTTCGAGAACGTGTGGCCCAGCATGATCGTTTTGTAGTTATTAGGATTTTAGTTGGAGCCTGGTTTATGGATTGATTTGTGGATTGGATGGATGATGTGGTGTGACCATGCTAGTGGAAAACCTTCACGGACTACATGGTTGAAGAGATCAGCCAAGTAACTAACCAAAGCACAGAAACCGTGTTTAAAGAACTTTGCTTGGCAGCCTTCCTCGTCATCTGCTTTGTTGTTGTTCAACACCCAAATGGCCTCTCTAATATCTTTGTTTGAGAATAGGTAACAAGAGGGGGGTGGGTAGGTAACATGAACTTTGCCGTGCCCCGAAATATCATAAAGGTTGGAAGTGTGAGAGAACATGGATGTAGGGTCAAGGTCAGATGGAAGAGGGGAGCGTCGGGGAAGGATGGTATGCCATAATTGTTTAGGGGAGTGGGCAAGGAGAGCAGAAAGTTCTCGTCTTCTATGAGAGACAAAGAGTCGTTTCTTGTGACGAAGGAGACGATGGTAAGAAGCTTTGATATTAGGGTAGAAGGGTTGAGAGTGGGTGAAAGCATATTGAAGTTCTCGATGTAGAGTTTTGCATTCGTCATCGTACCATTTGTCCATGGGGCAAGATCCAACTTTATGGGAGGCGAAAGTGGAATGAGTGGAGTGAAGGAAGGATTTGAGTGTTGCTTCCCAAATGGCATATGAAAGATGGGTGTATTTAGTGGAAGCAGAATCAAGCAAGGAGTATTGGGTTTCTGATGGGAGCATCTTGCATAAAATAGAGGAGAAGATGTCAGGGTTGCTTTCATCAAATCAAAAGGTGGTTCGAGGTGGGCCTCGAGGGGAAGTATAACGCCCCAGGCCTACGGTAGTTTTCCAACCGTACTTGGCGAGGTGCGGCACCACCGAATACTTTCTTTTCACCAATATTTATGTTTATGGACTACACCTAACCATTAGTCTACTTAGCTTGTTTTTTGCAACCAAGTATTATTAACGTTTCCTTTATACCAATGAACACCCATACACATTCATTATCATCAGCGATTATACATGAAGAACACAATTGCACAGTATAAAGGGAGGGGCAACTCCCTGAACAATGAGTCTGCCCGAATACAATATATTATTCAACTTTCAAATGTTTACAATGCTTTACAAGCATACTTGGGAAACATCAAGTTTCATACTTAGCTAATTTTACAACAAGGCAACATCACCGTGTGCCAACTGAGTTCCTTGCTCGAGTTGGGCGGGCGTGCCCTCACACGAGCTGCCAACCGCACTCCTCAATTGAACTTCGTACACCGCTGCATGATGGGCGGGCGACCTACCCAAGTCCCCTGTTCACCACCACCGCGTTTCCTCTTGCATGATGGGCGGGCGACCTACCCGAGTCACCCGAGACACACCGCCGCGTTTCCTCTTGCACGACAGGCGGACGACCTACCTGAGTCACTCGAGACACCTGTGTCACTCCGAACGGCGGGCGCCTTCCTTACTCGCGCCCTCACCCGATAACCGAAACTTGTGCATATTGTGTGTGCTTGCCCAAGAGCGGGCGCATATATGCTTGCGCCTCTTTTGTGACCTACTCAACTACTTCGCACTTTTTCCTTGATCACCATGCTCATGTTCGAATGTCCATCTTCGAATGATCTCCAAAGCTCCAACGCCTCGTTGTATTTATACGAGCGGTTGGGCGAGTCGCTGCCCAGGCCGAATCGACCACCGCGTGCCAAAATGCCGCTTACACATCGCACTTGCCATCTGATTGTTGGTCGGCCAACAATCCTTCGTTCAAGTTTGCCATCACATGTAAGTCGGCCTGTGGGTTATGCCAAACGCTCCCACGCTATAAACAAGCTATCACTCAACCATCTAATGCGCATTATACTTATGTATCCTCGCACATTTCGGTCCAAGCTGTTCGCACTTCGCATAGAGGCAAGAAACCGAACCGCAAGTTCTTACATCCTCCTCCACCTGAAGTCATTGTTGTCCTCGACAATCATGCCATCCTGGTAGCCATCCACTAAGATCATCATCAACCACTGTCTCATCCTTGGTCCATGATATCAACTCCTCCACATATTGCAAACATCCCTGCAACATATGCAAAACCACCATCTCCATCATGTGTCGTCCCATCTTGTGAACCGTCCTCCTTGTCTGCCTGATGCCAACATCTCTATGGTACAATGCTAGCCCTCATGACTTGAACTAGTTGGGTGATCAGTCCAACTGTCACACTCAAATCATAAGAATGTCCATCCTTATGCCTTCACCAGTTTATCTCGGATTCTACCACATCCTGGACTCACCAAGAATCTCACCCATGCTTAGGTCCATGGAAACTCGATCCCATCTGCAACATGTCATGATGCTTAATGCTGAACCATTCCTGCACCATTTGTCATACCTGCTCAACTTGCTTTAAGGACTCACTGCCACGAGCAGCTAACAATGAGCCCCGTCTTCTATGTCATCTAAGAAGATGTAGAGGGAGTAGAGCCCGAAGGCTCACCCTCACTAATAAGCTCAATCCATCTGTCAGGATTTTCTATCTCCATTCTCTGTAGATATGCAACCCGATCCTCCTCTCGGACCTGCGGCCTCACATAAGCCTCCTCGTCATCATCATCATCCTCAACCACCTCTAGCCTTCTTGACAAATCCAAGATACTATCGGATAGTGTCCTGATAACCAATGACTGCTCGGTAAGCTTTGTCTCAATAGTAGACAACCGCTTACTCATGTCTTCCATGCGCTTCTCATCCTCCATCTGCATCACTGCCAGTTTACAATCAGGGCTTGTTACACCAATGGGTACGTCTTCCCTTCCATCGTAAATGTACAACCTCTTCAAATGTGGAACAATCATAGCATCAAATTGTTTCAAGAATTCCATCCCCAGTATAGCTTCATAGTCATCAATCCGCACTATAGTGAAGTCGACTTTCTCGGTCCACTCACCTAGTGTTGTGTCCACTCTTTCAGCTACACCAAGAACACAATTAGGAGGAGAATTCACTATCTTCATTTGTGCCTTCATCGGTACAAACTTCAGCCCAATCCTTCTCGCAATATCTTCGCTCATGAAGTTGTGAGTAGCCCCACTATCCACCATAGTGAGTACATCAACACCCACAATCTTCATCCGAACATACTCCAAACTGTTCCTCTTAGGATCTCTCCAAGAGACCACCTCTGTAGCAGCAACAGCTCCAAGAATCTGCATCATCCCCACAGAAGCTTCTTCATTCTTCGTATTAGACTGTGCAATAGCGGTCACTTTCGGTCTTGAAGGACAATTCTTCACTGTATGTGGTTCAACACATATCCAACACTTCAAGGCTTTTTTCGTCTTTGACTTATCATCTGATTTCGAAGCATCATCCTTCTTCTTCTCTTCCGACGTATCGGACTTCTTCTTCCTCTCATCAGAAGTCTCATCATAATGCTCCACCAATCGATCCACAGCAGAAAAAGCTTCCTCAAGTGTCTTAACCTTCTGCCTTTTCACTTCATTGCGTGCCCAAGGCTTCAATTTAATAATGAAGTTGAACACTTTGTCCCTCTCCGCCATGTCAGGAAGTTCCAGAACTGCACTTGCAAACTCTTGTTGATATGTCTGTAGGTTCCCTGTCTGCTTTATGAACTTAATCTTCATCCTTGCTTCCCATGTTTCATTATGAGGATTGAAGTGGGTCTGCAAAGCCTTCTTCACATCATCCCACGAAGTTATGTCATCAGCACTGCCATTGGCAATCTAATCCATCCTCCTTTGCCACCACATCTTAGCATCCTTCGTCAAGAATTGAGCAGCTACCTTCACCTTTGTCTCATCATCAGATAGACCCAAGCGTTCCAAGTATTGCTCCATATCCCAAAGAAAGTTGCCAAGAGTTTTCGCACTTCTTGTACTATCATAAGGTTCCGGTTCCTTGACCTCCACCTGAGTTATGCCTCATGGCCCTCTTCAACACCGCGATCTCATCTCTGGCTTCATCAAGAGATTTTTGCAAGTTCAAGATCTCTGCCAAGCCTCGATCTCTTGCCTCTTCAATCTCCTTGACCTTTACTTCAAGTTGTGTACACATAAGATCAGTGTACTTGTGTTGAGTCCGTAGTTCATCGAATTCTTCCCTCATCTTCGAATTTGCCTCTTGATCCTTTATGACCAAGTTCATCTTCGTAGTCCAGTAAGATTCCAAGTCCTTCATTCTTTCCAACACCTTTTCAATGAGAGTCAGAGAAGCTTCCATCGCAACATGGCTAGATTCCCCAACTTGAGATTCACCTGCCATTGCTAACATCGTCCTCCTTTGTGATCTAGTATAGACCATTCACCAGCTTCACCAAGTTCTCTGCAACCATGAACCAGCCCTTGTTCCACTTGTATGTGAAACCAACTTCCTTCACCTGCAAGTACCTGCGTCTTTTGTCACCAACTTTCATGTTTCCAAGTTTCCAAGTTTGTATACACTTGCTTCACCCAGCTCCCTGCAAGACTTCTCCAACCTTCAGACTAGCTCTGATACCAACTGTTACGCCCCAGGCCTACGGTAGTCTTCCAACCGTACTTGGCGAGGTGCGGCACCACCGAACACTTTCTTTTCACCAATACTTACGTTCATGGACTACGTCTAATCATTAGTCTGCTTAGTTTGTTTTTCGCAACCATGTATTATTAATGTTTCCTTTATACCAATGAACACCCATACACATTCATTATCATCAGCAATTATACATGAAGAACACAATTGCACAGTATAAAGGGAGGGGCAACTCCCTGAACAATGAGTTTCCCGAATACAATATATTATTCAACTTTCAAATGTTTACAATGCTTTACAAGTATACTTGGGAAACGCCAAGTTTTATACTTAGCCAATTTTACAACAAGGCAACACCATCGTGTGCCAACTGAGTTCCTTGCCCGAGCTAGGCGAGCGCGCCCTCACACGAGCTGCCAACCGCACACCTCAACCGAACTTCGTTCACCGTTGCATGATGGGTGGGCGACCTACCCGAGTCACCCGTTCACCACCACCGCGTTTCCTCTTGCACGACGGGCGGGTGACCTATCCAAGTCACCCGAGACACACTGTTGCGTTTCCTCTTGCACGACAGGCGGGCGACCTACCTGAGTCACTTGAGACACCCATGTCACTCTGAACGGCGGGCGCCTTCCTTACCCGTGCCCTCACCCGATAACCAAAACCTGTGGGTATCGTGTGTGCTTGCCCATGAGCTGGCGCATATATGCTTGCGCCTCTTTTGCGACTTGCTCCACTACTTCGCACTTTTTCCTTGATCACCAAGTGCTCATGTTCGAATGTCCATCTTCGAATGATCTCCAAAGCTCCAACGCCTCGCTGTATTTATACGAGCGGTTGGGCGAGTCCCTGCCAGGCCGACTCGACCACCTTGTGCCAAAATGCCCCTTACACATCGCACTTGCCATCCGATTGTTGGTTGGCCAACAATCCTTCCTTCGTTCAAGTTTGCCATTACATGTAAGTCGGGCCGTGGGTTATGCCAAACGCTCCCACGCTATAAACAAGCCATCGTTCCACCATCTAATGCGCATTATACTTATGTATCCTCACACATTTTGGTCCAAGCTGTTCACACTTCTCACGGAGGCAAGAAACTGAACCGCAGGGCCTTACAGGAAGTAAGGGGTGGAAGGGGAGAGTCAAACTGAAGAGAGAAGGAAAGAAGTGCATGATCAACAAGGGGGATGGGGGAGATCGAGAGATGGCGAATAAAAGGGAGCAAGCTCTGGCTAGCGAGGACATAATCAACTACACTCGCACCTCCACCATATGGCAGACACGTGAAAAAGCGAGAATCTATGAAACAGGGAAGACCATTTAGAATTAACAACTCCTATGATTCCCCCAACTGCAATAGATGCTTACCATAAACTATTGTAGGTCCCAAAGCATCATCTGACATTCGGTGAAGCCCAGCAGAATCTGGATCTATCCCTTGGATACAAAACACGTCCCCTGGATGCATATGTATTTGGTATATCTCATAGGTTTTTTGTCTATAGCAGGGACAAACAACTCATTGAGAGGATTAGGTACATGTGCTTGTACATAAATAGAATAGAATGTAATTTTGATCTGAAGGAGTAAAATTACAACTCTTTTTCTTTTGTTGGGTAATTAAGATAGATTTGAGTGGTAAAATTCCTTTTGGGGTTTATTAATTCTTGTTGGGTAATTAAGATAAATTTGAGTGGTCAAATTCCCCTTGGGTTCAAATGTTGTGCTATCTCATGGGGTGAGAAGTTGGACACGATGAAGATGTAATCCTACTAAGCTTACAAAAAAAATAGTTGATAGATAGATTGGGATTCCTACTTCTAGTATATATGTTTTCTTTATATATGTTCCCTGTTTCCTGGCATTATTTTAAGTCTAGTGTGACCTAATTTTTAAATGTGATTATCGATTTAACGAGGTTTCTGAGGTTTCTGATCTTCAGGGAGTTTCTAATATTCACCATTGACATACAATTAATGAAGGGTTGAGATTATTTTAGGCATATGTCGTGGACCTTTAATCCAGCCGTTGGATGTAGATCGATGGTTACTATTCACTGAGGGTGTATTAGGGTTTTGGGCGTTGTCAATTTTATCCCTGTTCTCTAGCCGCCTCTAATATTCACCATTGACATACAATTAATGAAGGGTTGAGATTATTTTAGGCATATGTCGTGGACCTTTAATCCAGCCGTTGGATCTAGATCGCTGGTTACTATTCACTGAGGGTGTATTAGGGTTTTGGGCGTTGTCAATTTTATCCCTGTTCTCTATCCGCCAGTGTTTCACTTTAGCAAGCTCTCCTGCTGCTCGGATGTCGATCGGCCGCAGCCATGACTTATTTCTTGGTTTTTTATTCCATTGAGGTTCTCTTTCGTCTGGTTTCATTTTTCCGCTGGTTAATTAGGGGGGTTTCCCTTTTATGGCTTCTCCCATTGAGTTTTCCGCATTCAAGTAATATTCGGTACTATCAATGAAATGTGAACAATAAACACCAGGCTACTACAGTGTATTCAATGCTTAGATGTGCAAATTCTGCAACAGCGCATGTGTTCGGAAGACCTTGCAGTTACTCTCTACTTCTACCAGGCATTTGCTCTCTTGAAAACGCATTCCGTATCTAGAGAAGAAGTGTCTGGTGGAAGTGGAGAGTAAAGGGCAATTTCTGTAACAATTTCAGGGAATAAAGGTAGCGACTTTAAAGTTCCTTCCCCAGCAAGTTATTAAGTTTCATCTCTCAGCAAATGGCCGAGGTTATGTTACTCAGGGAATGAACAAAAGAATCGAGGTATGTAGACATTCATCAGAGTTATGTTGATTTTATACAATATATTTCGCAAGGCTGAAGCGGTTTCATTCGGATTGGTAGGGAAAGTACTTTTGGGATTTAAGGCAATAAAAATGCTTGGTTTCAGGTTGGTATTTTTCTTTATCTATTTTAAACTAACAACACAAATAGAATGATATACGCACAGTTTAGAGCGTAGATGATCAAATCTTTTAGAATTTCGTGATTTATCTTGTGGATATATTGATTGATAGCAATTTTCGTGGTGTTTTTTATATCGATGGTTTAGATTTACGAGGGTTGTATTAGGGTTTTGAATTTTGTGTTATCCCCATTTTTTTTTCGGCCAGTGATCTTTCCTTGCAGGATTTAATTTACTCCTCATCCCCATCCTAACTATTTCTTGTTTTCTCATTTTACAAAATTTTCCTTTATTATTGATTTGTTTCCCTGCTGGTTAATCAACGTGACTCTCATTTTTATGGCTTCTTCCATCAAGTTTTCCTGCGGTCGTGTAAGAAATTGGCGGCCATCGGACTTCGATATTGTCATGCCTATGATTCATTAACTGTTTTTTCTTAGGGCGGTCGTTTCTTTTCCTCATAAATGACAGCGACCTTTCCAGTGCATCTGCCACGCCATTGTTGGCTGTGGGTAGCCTCAATTCCTTTCTTTGGTATTTTTTTGTAGTTTTATTTCCGGTTTAGATACGTGAATTCAAACAGCCCCTCCATTCATAAATATTTTGTTCTACATTATCCTTCTATGCAGAAACTTTTCCTTTAATTTGATGGTTGGAATCCATATATGCATTTGGTGGTTGTTTTAAATGTGTTTATAATGGTTTTGTTTTATACTCTCTCTATATATAAAGGCGTGGTATAAATTTCCTTTAATTTGATGGTTGGAATCCATATATGCATTTGGTGGTTGTTTTAAATGTGTTTATAATGGTTTTGTTTTATACTCTCTATATATAAAGGCGTGGTATAAATTATAGACATAATGACCTTTTCACCGGAATAATCTGTTTTCAGCATGGATAGCGTTTCATGTTAGAGTTTTTGTTTTTTTTTCAATTGAATTAACTGAATATTGCTTATATATATATATATATATACATATGCATACAACTTATCATGTAGTTATTGAGTTTTTCCGCAAATACCTGCCCCTTGGATTTTATATAGAGAACAACTTTACGGCTTACTACATGGTATTTTCTGTTTCTATTTTGTGATAT
Source organism: Pinus tabuliformis (assembly GCA_031772625.1). Taxonomy (NCBI): domain Eukaryota; kingdom Viridiplantae; phylum Streptophyta; class Pinopsida; order Pinales; family Pinaceae; genus Pinus; species Pinus tabuliformis. The sequence goes on from CM062815.1 coordinate 714,272,091, forward strand.
GTAGAGAGAACAAGTCGATACCTTGGCACAATGTCTCTCGGTGCATAACTCATCTCTCGATGTATTTTTAATCGAGTTGTCATGAATTAAGATGGGGAATTCTCAGAATGTCTCTCAGTGCATAACTCATCTCTCGAGGTGATTTTTAATCGAGTTGTCATGAATTAAGATGGGGAATTCTCAGGTTGCAGATACGATTCACAGGTTTGCAAATGTCTATAGGGAGTTAGGTCAATACTTCTTTCAAAGAAGAGACTGCGGTTGACATTTGTAGATATTTAATAGTGTATATTTAACCGAGGATGGTCGCAATACCTTCTGGAATCTGTCCTTCATTGCAACTCTTCTCCTCTTTCTTTCAAAGAAGAGACTCCGCTTGACATTTGTAGATATTTAATAGCGTAAATTTACCAAGGATGGTCGCAATACGGCCTGGAATCTGTCCTCCTCCATTGCAACTCATCTTCTGTCTCCATTGTAGCTCATCTTCGGTCCTTTAGCCACAACCTGAAGGGTCAAGTAAAAATATAAAATATGAGGTTTGCATTTAAAGACTTGAACATAATACAAGGAAAATCAATTCATATATCAAAAGCTATAGTTACATGGTAAATGATTTTATTAAATCAGGTCACTGCTAATTTAAATATAGTAGACATAATGTGGGTAATAGAGTTGCATTTTACCACAATAATTTGAGGTGTATTGTTTAATCATTCTTGTTGTAATTCTCAACAGCATTTCATTGCTTTCTTGTAATAATCACGAGTCTTTTAACATAAAACAGGGAAAAGGATTCCAATCAATACCTTGTATTGTAATACTGTCTTTATTATTTTGAATTTTTTGAGGTTTTTAAGTGGATATAGCAAGTAATACTATCTTTATTTTGAATTTTTGGAGGTTGTTTAAGTGGATATAATTGCTAGTATTTCCAAATTCATGCTCAAAACATCAAGGGAAATCAAAGAACATGTTCTAAATATTATCCAACAATAAAAGAGGATTTCATGGAACTCATTGTAATTATAAAAAAGCTATATACCTATCCACTAGTTTTTAGCATTTTTAGAACATTTGCTTGGCCAAAATAACCATGAGGCGAGAGAATCACAACATTAAAGACCATAGGAATCCTTCTTAGAAACACTTCCAAAGTTGATGGATCAGGTGCACGAAAGATCTCTAAGAACAAATGAATCTTATCATATCTGATACATGTTCTACATTGTCTCCCCTATCCTTTTTCCAATCCCATTTCTTGTAATTTGATAATTCTTGTAATCTGCCCATGCTGTAGTTAGAGCAAGAATGAAACAAAGGAATTGGCTTTTTATAAAAAAGTATTTGATAATTCTTGTAATCTGCCCACACTGTAGTTAGAGCAAGAATGAAACAAAGGAATTGGCTTTTTATAAAAAAAGGTTATACAAGTACATGCACATAGTGCATTCCTTTAACTATCCATGTTTTTATCTCTTATATCTAGAAAATTGAATCTAATATTGTTTCCAATATATTCATTCATTTTTAAATTCATCATGTCACAAGAATTTATATATTAAGTAGACATTAGGATAATTGACACATTAATCATAATGCGGTCTTTATATGTTTCCTACAATAGGAATTTCTTAATGCGGTCTTTTTTCCTTGCTAGAAAAAAAGAAATTATCTTCCAAAGAAAAATTCATATGTTACTTGTGTTTAAACTTTGTATATGGCATATTCTTAGGCAAATTATTTCATTCAAAATAAGTTTTTACAAGTTAAATGGCACACCTTATACTTTTCCCTTTCACAACATACTTATACTATAGGTGGTGAATTGAAAATTAAGTGAAACCAAAGGGAACTCCATTTTTTGACCCAAAAAAAGACAACAAATAGTTCCTCTGATAGAACTTCACACCTCAGATATCCATATTTTGGCTATAATGTCAATTGGTGATGGAAACGATATGTTAATCAAGGTGTGAAATTTATAAGAAAGAAAAATAACATTGCAAGGGAGTGGAGAAAGAGAAACCACTTAATAATTAAATTTCCTCATGAATTGAGTTTGAATTAGTGCAATATACAGTTATCTAAACGATTGCATTGAGGATGAGTTTGAATTAGTTCAATATATAGGTATCTAAACGATTGCATTGGGATGAAAGATGAGAGTAGAGATAGGCATGTAATTTTTAAATCAACTCATATTTGATAGCTGTTAAACAACTATCTGATTTATTTTTTGAGAGTAATATCAATTCGCAAAATATATCTATACAGGATATACCTATATGTATAAGAACCAAAAACACTAAATACATTTTTCATTAATAATGTTTGTTATCTTTTTCTTCTTTAAATTCATAAAAATATCGAGAACATTTTAAAATATGTATATAATTGAGTACATCTGCTATCTTGAACCAATACATATAAAAATTCATTATATTTTTAGCCTCCCATCAGATTAGATCCCACACAGGGGACCACAACATTTTTTCAGGGTACTACTACCTTTAGACGGGCAACAAGAGATCAATTGATAGCAGTTCGTATCTAGACTCTAGATCAGTGAGGATTCGTGAGACCTTACTTTGCCACGAGATGTCAGCAGTAGTTCCGACTCAGATCTGTTCCTAGGAGACGGACTAGGTCCTCCAACATTCAATATGTGAACCCCCCCAGTACACGATTTAGTGGACAGTCTGCACTTGCCATCGGCTCTTCATCGGGCCAACAGACATTGTTGAGTTTCTTCAGCGTTATTCATTCGGCCTTATATATTAGGAGAGATGGGTCTTATCCTCAGAGCTATTAGGTCCTAGATCTTCTTTGCTAGGGCCATATGTTGATTTACTTCATGCATTGTATTTTTAATTGGAGATTGTTTGGTTCTCTGGCTTTGTGTATACATCAATGTACTCAACAGTCCCTTTGACCTACTTTGTGGTCATTAGTTGGACATAAATATAATTATCTTATCTCATCTTATTTTATTAACAACATAAATCATAATTTATAGAAAATTATAAAAAAACACAATTCAAATTACTCATTAATATTAAAATGCTTGAGATTTTAAGTGTATTCTTAAATTTACAGAAAATTATAAAAAAACACAATTCTAATTACTCATTAATATTAAAAGGCTTGGGATTTTAAGTGTATACTTAAGTCTAATGTTAATTCTTTGGAATATTGTTAATAATAATGTGGATATAGTTTCTTATATTTTGAAATTGTAATAAGAATTCCCGAAATATAATTAGATTTTGTAATTAGAATGACAACTTTCCAATAAAATTTAGACTTTTTGAAAGAAATAAACCATTTTAAATATTTTATAATCTAATTTTATGCCACAATACTTCTCTATTCATCTTTGTTATACAACACAAGTGGCTTCACAAGTCAACACAAATAAATATTGAGTTTTACAAAAACAACAAACATGAAAATACCAATTTTCAATTTTATTTTTATTATTTTTAATCAAAATTATAGCTAATGAATTTTTTTAAAATTAAAATAATTAAATATAAAATTTAAAATTTAAAAAATTATGAGGTATAAAATGAGTGGATATTCATTTTAATCCTTCTATATTTAATCTTATACTTACTCTAAATTTCTAAGTTCACAAAAAGGAACCAAAACGTGTAGTAAAATCCTTCTTTTCCCTCTCTTTTTTTCGGTTTTTTTTTTTGTTTTTAAATTGAGAGCAAAACTTTAAAACTTATTCTAATTTCTTTTATATATATATAATTAAACCTTTTTTTTTCTTCTACTTATAACTTTTCAATATAATCAAATATAAAATTTAATTGAGAGCAAAACTTTAAAACTTATTATAATTTCTTTTATATATATATATAATTAAACTTTTTTTTTCTACTACTTATAACTTTTCAATATAATCAAATATAAAATTTATTTTGGGTGCTAAACTTAAGATTTTTTTTATGAAAAGTTAACCATTTTTTTTTCCCTCTACTTGTAACTTTTCAATATAATCAAATATGTGGATCTTTTTAATTTACCCAACATAGTCAAAGTTCTAACAGCGAAGATCTATTTGCGGCCTTGATAGATTGTGTAGATCTTATTAATTTGCTGCCTTGTAACTATGGATCTTCTTGTAGACCATTTTATAACCAAAATTAAAAAATTTAATTGATGGAGCAATGTAGGAGATGTTAAAGAGCCCATCTTTTGGCACTAACAGTGCAAAGGGTAAAGAATATTCTACAGAGGTGGGGCAACCAATGCATGAAATTTCACTTATAAATAAATGAGGAATGCAAATTGTGTTAGTCTTTGTTGCAGTTTGCTAATTTGGAAAAAAAACAACTGTTATACTTCATGAGATATAATTCTCGTGTTTACTCTTTTGTGTGAAAAATATTAGATTAAAAGATTTTCATTTACTTTTTGATTTTTTATCCAATATATTTAATTTATTTTAAATAAAAATATTTTTGAAAGCAAAACTCCACTCACAAGCTAGCGCTAGCGAAATAAATTACTTGATTATATTCAACCAACAAAATAAATGAACTCGATTATATTCATTTGAATGAAATAAGTAGGCGAGACAAAGTTACTCTATTATATATAGAGAGAGAATTATTAAAAAATGGTGTACTTTTGTTTGATATATAATTATATATGTTTATAATAATAGAGAATTATTAAAAAATAATGTATTTTTGTTTGATATATAATTATATATGTTTGTAATTATACCGAAGGTGTTTCTTCTCTATGGAATTGGTTGAACAAACACTGCTCATTCTAGCCTATGGAATTAGTTCAACAAACACTGCTCATTCCAGCCAATCCTAGCGTCCCATTTTCGTCCTTCTACCTAGTAAAAATTTGACCCTTGGAAAAGTTAAACGGGACAATTTTCTTAAGGTCTGCGCTCCTTGAGGTTGATGCAATTAACGAAGGCGTATGAGTTTGGGTTATTCATCCTCACGCCATTGGCCTGAGTGGACAGTACACCCTCTAAAACTGTGCGATGTTTTCCCTTGCTTGCTCTTCCAAAGCGGATTTGCTAGAAAAGAAACAACTTTGGCCTGCATGAGGATTATTTGTTTTAGTTATTATAAAACGTCGATAGCTTGCCTCCTATATCTGCGTGTTCAAGGTGAGGACTTTCATGAATTTGTTTCGCTTCGCTCCTGGAGGTAGAGTGCTTTGGGAGGCGTTTGTTTCTTTGGGTATAGATTCAATTTTGATTTTACTAGGCTTTGGGTTGAATCTTGAACAACTATCAACAATTGTGACTTCTGAATTTTTTTAAAATGGGAGGGAATTCGACTTAGACGCCGTCTAGAATGAGCATGGTGGAGCTTGGATATGGCATCTGCATAACTGTGGGCATTGCCATTGTTATTGTCATTCTCATTTATGTCATTAAGTTGGTCTACTATGCATATATCTGTGTGTAGGGCAAACAAATGTAAGTTAAACAACTGAAAACCCTCCAGAGTGATGTTATTTCCAGTGAACATTCCCCATTACACGCATTTACGGCTTGTCTCCACTCCATTCCTTTGATTAGGAGTTCTTTGCTCCATTTCTCTTATCTGGGGAATCCCTTTCTCTAATCTAGAGCAATCCACAGAGTCAAGAGTATTTTGTGTACCAACTCTGATGAGAAATTGGATCCCCTGAGACTAGGGATTCATTATACCCCATTCCAACTAGAGGTGCATTTTATTGCATAGTTACTATGGGGGCAAAAATTCACCCCTCTTTTGTGTGACTGTCGAAAGTGTAGCCATCTTCAAAATAAGTCAAGCCCGCTGGCAGCTCCTCTACTTTTAATCTAGTGCAGCCCCGCATGTTCAACGTTCTAAGTCAGGCAAGACCACAAAGCCTTACCATATTCTTCAAGGCAAGACAATCCCTCAAAACTAGAGTTGTTAGCATTGTTGGCAATGCTCCAACCTCTTCTAGATTATTACAATGCTGGATCATAAGATGTTGAAGGGTGATACTTCTGTGGAGTATCGTTTTAACTCTTTGAGCTGAAGGATGCCTTTGTCACTGGAAGACTCTAATCCACGAACCCTTTTAAATGGTAGGTTCCATAAGGGACACGAATGTACCCTTAAAACATTCAGATTCTTCATGTTCAAGACAACGGGTGGTAAGTAGTGTATCCCACATTTCGATATGTTCAACTCGGTCAACTTATTCAACAACCCCATTGAATTGGTCAAACATTGCAATTTCATGCATTCTTGGAGCCACAATTCCTTCAAACTCGTTAGACAACCAAGCGAAGGACCTTCTAATCTCAGAACTTCCAAATTGCTTAGGCACACAACATCCATAAGTGGCTTTTCCTCCTTTAAGTTTGTATCCAACAAATTTAACCTTTTTAACGACTGTTGCTGCCCAACTTGGGGAGGCAACAATTGCATTTGAAGACAACCTGAAAAATCTAAGCATACTAAAAAAAAAATGAACTCAACAACAACAACAACATAGAAAGGTGCATGGATTAAAGAATGTAAAATCTGAACAAAAAGCATGAGAATCAAAGAAAATAACTTTATACTTGTAAGTCTATCACCGTTCAATGTCATAGGAATAGACCTTAAGAAACCAAACAATAACACATCATTGTAATTCTTTACAAATCTTTCAATAAAAACTACCTAGAGCCAAAAAATGAAAAAGTTCAAGAGCAGAAAATGTTCAGATAGCCAGTCCCCTTGAATAAATATGAAAGGATGGATTGACAAACCTTAGGTGCAAGCTATTAAGCCATTTGTATCCACCTGTCTCATATTCAAGAACCTCTCCCAAGATTTGACAAGGGTGAACCAATCCAATATCTGCAATAGCTACGTTTCCAAGTTTCCTTGCTTATCAAGCAATATACTCATTGTATTCAAATACATGTTCACAATCCCATGGTTAATCAAGAAGAAATTCCCTTCGGGTATATCAATGGCAATGCGAGGCACATCTCTTAGTGGAAGCTTCTTGCCCCTTTGAATCAGTTCACGAAGAGAACTCCCTTCCATGAATTTTGTAATAGTACACATTCCATGTGTGTCATCTTCACAAATTCCATAGAAGGGGGGAATGTTTCTGTGCCCATAAGTCATGAGCTCCAAGATATCTCTTCTGAACTCTACCTCGTAAGAGATACTTTTCTCACACCCTCTCAGTTTTCTTAGAGCAACCTTTTTACCTTTGTATGTACCCTTGAATAGTGTTGAAGTTATTTACTCCAACAATTTGACCTCTCCAAGGTTGGCAAGCCATTTAACAATTGTCGCTGCCCAACTTGGGGAGGCAACAATTGCATTTGAAGACAACCTGAGAAATCTAAGCATACCCAAAAGAAAAAATGAACTCGACAACAACAACAACATAGAAAGGTGCAGGAATTAAAGAATGTAAAATTTGAACAAAAAGCAAGAGAATCAAAGAAAATAACTTTATACCTATAAGTCTATCACCATTCAATGTCATCAGAATAAACCTTAAGAAACTAAAAAATAACACATCATTGTAATTCTTTACAAATCTTTCAATAAAAACTACCTAGAGCCAAAAAATGAAAAAGTTCAAGAGCAAAAAACGTTCAGATAGTTAGTCTCCTTGAATAAATATCAAAGGATGGATTGATAAACCTTAGGTGCAAGCCATTTGTATCCACCTGTCTCATATTCAAGAACCTCTCCCAATATATGACAAGGGTGAACCAGTCCAATATCTGCAATCGTTGTGTTTCCTTGCTTATCAAGCACTATACTCATTATATTCAAATCTTTGTTCACAATCCCATGGTCAATCAAGAAGAAAATCCCTTTGGAGCAACATATAAAGCATATAGGGTTTCAATAGAACTTGGGAGGATTGTAGACATGTAAATAGAAATGACTATTCGAAGTTGAACCCCTTGGATTTTTTTTTTGATCGCGGGAGCTTTGCGGGGGAGAGAGCAGAATGAGGGTTTGGACCAACAGGGGATTATTGTCGGTAACCATGGAGGGGCGAGGAGGGGGGAGCTCCACTTCCTCCTATAGTCATGTAGTTGCGAACAAAAGCAAGGAAGCGGGTTCGAATCGCTTCAAGAAACCAATGGAGGTAGAAACGAAGAGCATTAGCATAGAAAAACCGAAAAACATCAGTTCTCATCAGCAGGAAGAGAATCATGAGGAAGTCAGAGGAGAGAAGAGAACATGAGTCAGCAATTAGAGAGCTGAGCACAAGAGTGTGACAGGGCTTTACAAACCCAGGTCAGCCATTAAACCTTGGGTTGTTTTAAATAATCCAACACTACAGGAGCATAGTGATCACATGGCGACATACACAATTATATGTAAATTTTTGGGGATATGGCCAACGGAGAAGGCTTTGTAGGTATGGATAAGAAACCACTGGAAACCAAAGGGGGAAATAACCCTTCATCTTGGGTCCAAGGGTTTCTTCACAGTGGTGTTCACAACCCTAGAGGACAAAGACAGAGTGTTCGAAGGAGGACCATACTTTTATGCTGCGGTTGGCCTCTACATGCGACCATGAGTGATGAATTTTGTCTCGGAACGAGAAACATTCACATAAGTACCCGTATGGATAAGACTCTACTCCCTACCTTTAGATTACTAGCTGCCTGAATCTTTAAAAGCCATAGGCAATAAATTAGGTCATTTTTTAAAAATATCAGAGGCGACTTTGCGAGGAAAATACACCTCCTTTGCTCGCATATGTGTAGAAATGGACCTATCGGGAGCACTTCTGGATGAAATCATTCTAGAAGTATATGATGAAGAATGGGTGCAGGCGGTGGACTATGAACATGTCCCATTCAGATGTCGTAAATGTCATGAACACAGGTACCTTATCAGAGATTGCCCTTTAAACAAGTTGGAGGACAATATGAAAACCAATATAGGCAAAGACCCCGAAGGCTTTACCAAGATGGGAGGCAGAGGGAAAGGAGGAAAAAAGTACCAAAGGAAAATTAGCGAGGATAAACACACAAGTCATAACAGTTTCAAAATTTTAGAAGAAGAAGGTGGGAACAATGGGATGAACCAAGCATTGGAGTATAATCCTGCAGAGAAAAAAACATATGCTAGCATGGAGGATGTACCTGAGAACAACAAACTAGAGGAAGATCTGCCAAGGACATGACCCCAAGTGAAGTTGGAACAAAGGACCATGAACTACAGGAGATTCTTAAGAGGGAGAATCTCGATCTAGAAAAGTTCCTGGAGCAAGGAACCACCAAAGGGGTTGATTTTCTACCACAAGAGGAGTTTGATAGCGCACAACAGCTCTTTCTCCGGAGATCTCAAGCAAAGGGTTTTGGAGTCAAAAGAAACCATGAAAGCAAGGAAAATAGAGGGGTTAAAACGATGGAGGTAACATCAGGACGCTCTACCAAGAACCCAGGCAGGAAAAGAGGAAGGAAAAGACAGAATGAGTTGCTAACAGAGTGTGGGAAACTCATGATTAACTCAGGTAAGATGAAAGATCTTACTAGTTACTCATTTACAAATCTTTCATAATGAAGCTCACGTCCTGGAACATTAGGGGTCTAGGAAGTAAAAGGAAACAAAGAAACCTTAGCAATAGAATAAAAGAAGAAAAACAAGATATGGTGTTTATCCAGGAAACAAAATGTTCAATAGATAAAATCAGAGAGATACATAGCAAATGGCTCATTAAGTATGAGTATCCAGAAGTTAAAGTAGACAACACGACAGGAGGGATTCTCACACTCTAGAATCCCTAGAAACTTGGAATCCTGGATGCTTGACCTTTCAATGGTGATCCAACCTTTGGGTGATAAGGAAATATATATGATCACAAATGTTTATGGTCCTTAAAAACTTGAAGACAAACTCAGGATTCTCACCTGACTGGAGGAGTTGAGAGAGAGACATCCTATTATGCCATGGATTCTGGGAGGGGACATTAATATGATAAGATCTCTTACAGAAAAAAAAAGGCGGGACTGGAATACTAAGAAGAGACTCCATTGCCTTCCAAAACTTCCTAAACGAGATGAGGCTGGTGGATACGGAGACAATAAATGGTACCTTCACCTGGAATAATAAGAGGGGAGGGGCTTCTCAAGTTGCCTCTAAACTAGACAGATTCATAATCTCGGAGGACCTCTTTCTCACTGGCCTTGACTTGACTGCTTTAATCCTTCCTTTCGGAGGCTTGGATCACTGGTCTATTCATCTTGAAGCTTCTTTTATAGGCTCTCTGAGGAATAGAGCTTTCAGGTTTGAAAATGTCTGGCTCACTCACCCTGACTTCATCACTAATATTGGAAAATGGTGGGTGGAAGACATGCCCATTCAAGGCACGAAGATGTTCCTATTGCAACAGAGACTAAAACACATCAATCTCAGGCTAAAAGAATGGAACAAAAATGAGTTTGGCAATATTTTCAAAGCCAAAAGAGAAGTTGAACAGAAACTATAGGGAATTAACCAAATCCTCATCATAGATGGATTTACCGAGGAAAGGAAAATGCAAGCTGACTCTCTTCAACAGGAATGGGAAAATAGATGCTAGTAAGAGGAGATCTTCTGGAGACAGAAATCGAGAGTGCAATGGATTAAAGAAGGGGAAAGAAATACAAAGTTTTTTCACAAGTCAACCATGGATCATAGGGCACATAACAGGATTGTAAAACTCAGAGATACTCAAGGGAAAGAGCTAAATACCCACAAAGAAATGGAATCTGCTTTGGTACAACATTTTCAAAGCATAGCAAAGGAGCCTCTCTTAGACAAATCACAATTGATCAACTTCACACAGTACATTCCAAAACTAGTAACCAGGGAAGACAATTACAATCTCAATAGGCCAGTGACTGAAGAGGAGGTCAATGAAGTCATCAAAGAGATGCAAAATGGGAAAGCTCCAGGCCTGGATGGGTTCAATGTAGACTTCTTCAAAACATGCTGGGAAATAGTCAAACAAGATATCCTTGATGTTGTGGACTTGAGAAAATCTAAAACAGTTTTGAGGGCGTTCAATGCATCTTTCATAGCCTTAATTCCAAAGCAGGAAAAAGCTATGACACCAGATAGATTTAGACCCATAGCTTTATGCAATGTGGTGTAGAAAATTATTTCTGAAGTTATTGCAACTAGACTCAAGCCCCTTCTTCCAACTCTTGTGTTTGAGGAGAAAATTGGATATGTGGAAGGAAGGCAAATTCTCAATAACATCATTCAAGTTCTCGAGGTGGTTCATTCTCTCAAGAACAATAAGCAAGCGGGTATGATCATACAACTTGACCTAGCGAAAGCTTATGACAAGCTAAGCTGGTCGTACATTAGGGAAGTACTAAAAGCATATGGATTTGACCACAACTGGATAAGATGGGTAATGGCCCTTGTTACCACAACTAGTTTTTCAATAATACTTAATGCCTCTCCATCCAGAACATTTAGGCCTTCGAGAGGCCTCAGACAAGGAGATCCGCTCTCCATCGTTCTCTTTATTCTCATGATGGAAGGATTAGGCAAAGCGATCAAATCAGCCAATGCGGAAGGAAGAATCCGAGGTCTCAAACTAACCCCGAATGAGGATAACTTGACTCATCAACAATTTGTGGATGATACCATGCTGCAGGGTACACCCACGGTCAAGGAAGCTAAAGCTTTCAAACAAATCCTGAATGATTTTGCTATGGCTGCTGGTACAGAGGTAAGTCTCACAAAATCAAAAATTTTCTTTTTTAATACTGACATTGCAATTCAAAGAAATCTCTCTAGAATTCTCGGCTTTCAAAGAGATCAACTATCCTCCAAATATCTAGGAATACCTCTCACCGACAAACCTCTGAGTAAGGAAGTGAAGGGTTCAATGTGTGATTACCAACACCCTCGCATATTTCTGGAAAGTGATAGGTGGCATTTATTTGCGCAATCAATGCTGTGTACTCGCCTTGGGTCGCATTTCCCGCTTCTCGCTTTGCCAAAACTCCTCCTCTGTCGCTCATTTAGTCATTTTCCTTGTGCTTGTCGAGGGTTCGTTTGGGTATGGTTCTGCTAGTTGGGTATGCAGCTGCGCTGCAATTTCTGGGCGCGCCTCTTGGTATGCTTGCTGGTCCGACAGTGTAACTTCCGTGCTTGTTTCTTTATGCCTGTGTGGGTAGTCTCTGGCCCTGGTTCGTTGGGCAGTTGAGAATGTTCCTGCTGTTGCTTGGGTAAGTGGTTCTCTGTGCTTTTTCTGTTGTTGTCTCAACAAGTCTTCGTGTTTCAAGTTCGTGGTTTGGTATGTTATGGTCTGGTTTGCAACTTAGTGGTTGGCATGCATTCAGGGCTCGAAAACAACGACGTTCTTCGGTCCTCAGCTTCAATGCAGTTAGCCTCCTCTCTCCTTGATTCAATTTGTCGTTTTCATTCCTCAGTTTCTAACGTGTTTGCTCCTTCGTCTTAGCCGTTGGTTGGAACTCGTGGGTGGAAGGCTCGTCCTCTATTTCCACTGCAAATTCCTCAGGTAAGATGTATGTGACTTCGGTTTATTTGTTTTTCATGCGCTGTGGTTACGTTTTCTCTAACAATGTTGCGCTAACACCTGTGTGTTGGCTTCTTTGCAGGTGTTGGGGTTTGCGGTTGGATGTATTGGAAATGAACACTTCGGTCTTTGTCCGGTAGGCTCTGCCAACATGAATTATCTTCAGTCTTTGTCTTGTTTTTAGAATAGGCCTCTGGGTATGAGGGTTTGTCTCCCCTCGATGCTTGTCAAATGTGGCTCTCGGCCGTAGGTAGCGCTCTGGTCGTCTTGTTGTCTTAGGCTTCCACTGTCTGGTGATTATTGGCTGTAACTTGCTATGTATAGAAGCAATTTTCAAAACCCTCACCTAGGGTTTGTCGTCCATTGGCTTATATGTCTGTCAGTGTTTTGTCTTGCAATACTATTGTATATTTTCATACATTTGCTTTTGCAATTTGAAGAAAATATACAGGAAAGAATGTTGGGTTCGATTTACCTAAATGTTAATTATATGCTTAGGCCATCATTCTTTTTTTATCTGGATTCTACGCCTTCGAAATTCAATTGTTGCTTTACGACTATGCTTGTAATGTTTTTCCACGAACAAAAAAATGTTGTGGTTGCTCTGGTAATTTGTTTGATAGACAATTTCAAAAATAGAAATTATCATATGGCCTGTGGATGCTTTACCCGTCTTGGAACTTATTTTTGTTTGCTCCTATTCAGTCAACGCTGTTTTCTTCAATAGAAATATAAACCCTCGTTTTGCCATTTGCTTTTGTCTCACTGTTAGGACTATCTTCTCAGGAAAGACAAAAAGAATTAAATGAAATGGTCTGTGAACAATATGTTGTCTATTCAGATGTTTGTTAATTAGGAAGCACAACGAAAGTAAAGTAGAACACATAGATGGATTGAATTGTCTGTTCTGTTATTGTTATTACTAGAATGCAAGAAATGCTGAACCCTGTATATGACTTTCATTGTTACATTTATATGCTTTTGTTTACAGTGAATGAAACTGTACAGTTACCTACAGTTGTAGACCTTATAGTTATAAAACTATTAAGTATTCGGTTTTGTCCTTATGACAAGATTTCCCTTTTAGACACATTTGTCTTTTCCTCTTAAAATAACAGGACAATTATTAATCCACTGTTTATTAAAGACAGACAAGTAAATAACCCTAACCGACCAAACTACCTTTGACTAATACAGAGATTAAGATAAAAAAAATCCGACCTCCTACTCTGACAAACTAAACTTATAAGACAAACAAGATGTTAACTCAACTTTCCAACCTGGTAGAGACCAACACCCGGTCATGGTGCCTTAGCCTGCATCAGGCTCCCGAGCAAAAAGAAATCATGACTCCGGTCCATGAGCTCCTCGACTGAAGAACCTGTCTGCTCAATCTGCCGACATCAAGCCACGAACTGTCCTCAATAGGACGATTCTTCCACTTGACTAGGTATTGCAGATACTCTTTCCGCCGAGTTCGTTTGGCCACCTGAGTGTCGAGAATGCTCTCGATCTCGGGAGGCGAAACGTAAGGCATCTGTCTCATCCAAGCTTCTCCTCCAACCTGGGTATTCCGTGTAGGCCGCGTGGTTCTGTCTTCTTCTTTTTCCTCTGGGTCAGCAGTGTAAGGGAACAAGTCTGCTACATTAAAGATAGGCGAAATGCCTATTTCGAGCGGCAACTATATCTCATAGGCATTCGCTGAAAATTTCCGGAGGACTTTGCAGGGACCTATCTTCTTATATTTCAGCTTATTGTACGTGCCTTTAGGAAAGTGTTCCTTGCGCAAATGCGCGACGACTTCATCTCCTACATTGAACTGTACTTCCCTTCACCTGCTCATGCAAATCCCTCATCGCGTTAGTGAAATCTTCTCCATACGCGCTTCGCCTTTCTTGCAGTCCAAGATCCCGCAACTCATGCACTCCATGAGGATGCATGCCGTACAGGATCTTAAATGGATTGTAGCCTGTGCTGCGATTAGGTGAGTTGTTATAAGCGAACTCTGCCTGTGCAAGCACTCGATCTCACATCTGCGAATTCTCTCCAATCAAGCTTCGTAGCAAGTTTCCCAAACTCCTGTTTACCACCTCTGTTTGTCCGTCGGTTTGCGAGTGATAAGCAGAGCTGTAACTCAGCTGTGTATCCATTTTCTTCCATAGGGTGCGCCAAAAGTGCCCCATAAACTTCACATCCCTGTCCGAAAGAATAGACTTAGGCAACCCATGTAGCCTGACAATCTCTGTGAAAAACAAGTGGGCCACGTGAGTGGCATCACTGGTTTTTTTGCAAGGGATGAAATGCGCCATCTTCGAGAATCTGTCCACTACTACCATCACCGAGTCATAACCTCGCTGTGTCTTAGGTAGACCCAAGACAAAGTCCAAGTTGACTGAGTCCCATGGCCTCCCTGGAACAGGTAACGGTGTGTACAGTCCCGTGTTTTGACTGTGACCCTTCGCCAACTGGCACACTTTACATCTGGTCACAAATCGTTGTACATCCCTTCGCATTTTTGGCCAGAAGTAGAAATGTCTGAGCTGCTCGAGTGTCTTGTCCATGGCGAAGTGTCCGGCTAGACCTCCACTGTGCTTTTCCCGAATAATGTTCTCCCTCATCGAGCAGTCAGGAATGCATAGCTGTCCTCCTCTAAACAACAGTTTCTCTTGCAAGTTGTAGTCCAACCATGGACTGTTATCTCTCACCAAGGGATTCTGACATGCCTCATAGGCCTCCTTAAAATCTGTGTCAGTCTGGTATAAATCTTTCAAGTGCTCAAAACCCAGCACTTGCACAGTACTCTCCTGCAGAAGTAAAGCTCTCCTACTCAGAGCATCTGCCACCTTGTTGGCCTGCCCGCTGATGTGTTTCAACACGAAGGTGAAACTCTGCAAATATTCCACCCATTTGGCATGTTTGTGATTCAGCTTGTGCTGTTGCATTACATACTGTAGCGCAAAATTATCTGAAAACAACACAAATTCGTTTCCCAGCAAATAATGCCTCCAGTGTTTTAATGCCTGTATAACAGCATAGAACTCCTTGTCATAAGACGAATATTTTTGTCTGCTTTCATTTAGCTTCTCGCTGAAAAATGCCACAGGCTTATCCTCTTGGCTAAGTACAACTCCAATAGCCATACCGCTAGCATCACAGCGAACCTGAAAAAGCTTCTTGAAGTCTGGCAATCTCAGGATCGGCCTCTCTGTGATCTTTTTCTTTAATAGCTGAAAACTTCTCTCCGCTGCATCCGTCCATCGAAAAGGCTGACTGGCCTTTTTAATGGTGTCCAACATAGGTGCACAAATTTTGCTAAAATTTCTTATGAATTTCCGGTAAAAACTCGCTAGTCCATGAAAGCTACGTACCTCAAATAAACTTTTCGGAGATGGCCAATTAACTATTGCTGCAATCTTCTCCGGATCCATCTTCAGTTCATTTTCTGCTATTACAAAGCCTAAATAAATCAATTCTTTCTGCAGAAAAGTACCTTTTTTTTTCGGATTTATCAGCAGTTTGTTCCGCTGTAATTTTTCTAGCACTTTCTGAACATGTCGAAGGTGCTCCTCCCTTGTCCTGCTGAAAATTAGTATGTCGTCCAGGTACACTATCACAAATTTTCCGATGTACTCCTTCAGCATCTCATTCATTAACCGCATAAATGTACTGGGCGCATTGCTCAGTCCAAATGGCATGACCAGCCATTCATACAGTCCCTTATTCATCTTAAAGGCTGTCTTCCACTCGTCCCCCTCTCGTATCCGGATCTGATGATACCCGCTCTTCAAGTCTATCTTAGAAAAATATGCTGCCCCACTTAAACAATCCATCATATCGTCCATCCGTGGCAGTGGAAACCTGTACCGGATGGTGATTTTGTTAATGGCTCTCGAGTCTGTGCACATCTACCAGTCTTCTCCTTTCTTGGGAGCGAGAACCGTTGGAACTGCGCAAGGGCTCAAACTCTCCCTTATCAATCCTTTGTCTAGCAGTTCTTGCTCCTGCGTCCTAATTTCTTCATTGTCCTTGGGGGTCATTCGGTATGCTGCCTTGTTCGTCAAACTAGCTCCAGGTATGAAGTCAATATGATGACTTATGCTTCTTTTGGGGGGTAATTTGTCTGGCAAGTCATCCACCACTATGTCTGTAAATTCCTGCAACATTTGCTGGATTTTTGGAGGTAAATCCGATACCTCTGTATGCAACAACACTGTTTTTGCTCTTTTTACAACTACATAACCCATCTCACTGTCCTCAACTTGTCTCAGAAACTGTTTTCTGCTAACCAACAATGCTCTTGGCTCACTTGTCCCTGTTGTCCCTTCCTCCTTGATGGGCACAAGCGTATGCTTTATTCCATCCTTGACAAACTTATAACAGTTCGTCAATCCATCATGTACTACCTTTCTGTTGTACTGCCATGGCCTGCCTAGCAGTATGTGACATACATCCATCAACATGATGTCACAAACGACTTTATCCTTATATCTACCTATTTGAAACTCCACCTCGCACTGTTCATCCACCAGCAACTGATGGCCTTTTTGCAGCCATGAAACTTTGTAAGGGGTGGGATGTTTCAATTGCCTCAATTCCAACTTTTCCACCATCTCTGTGGATACCAAGTTATTCGTACTACCGCTATCAATAATTAATTTACAACACTTACCATGCGATTTACAAACTGTTCTAAACAAAGCCTTCCGCTGTGTCTATTCGGTGGCTTCCTTGGCTGGTTTTAACAACACCTTGTTCAGCACCAAGGCTTCCCCTGTTTCTGGAGCATTCTCTGCTTCTTGGGGAGGTGCCTCTGCCTCCTCTGGTTGTGCGACATACGCACCCCTCTGTCCAGCCTAATCTGCGTCCGGACACTCAAATGATCTATGTCCCTATTTATGACACCTGTAACATTGATAACCAGCTCCTCTACCTCGACCATTTCCCCTGCCTCGTTGATATGACCGTCCACCTCTTGCATTATCACCTTTGTCCGCTGATCCAGAAGCTCTGAAACTGCTGCCTTCCTCATTACTACTAGCAGTCCGCCCTCTGCCATATGACTGGCCTTTTCCCCTGCCGGCTCCTCGTCCTCTCCGAGCATTCTGCCTTCTAGTAATTTTCTCTTCAGCTTTCATCGCACTCTGATACGCTTCTTCAATGTTCTTTGGGGACAGAATACTAATTTCATCTAAAATTTCTAGTCTTAAACCATTTACGTACCTGGCTGTCTTTTCCACGGTATCCTCTGTATATCCGACTCTTAGGTTCACTCGATAGAACTCCTCAGTGTACTCCCTCACCGTCATTCCTTTCTGTTTCAGATTCTGCACTTGCCTGTGTAGTGCAATTTGATAATCTTTCGACAGAAATCTACCCTTCAACTTGGCCACCATCCTTGACCAAGTTTTGATCGACAACTTGTTAAATTTCATTCTCTCCGTTTGGACACTATCCCACCACAGGGCTACATGTCCCTTCAACTTTGTCGCAGCGAACTTAACTCTGCAGTCTTCACTGATCTCCTCACACTCGAAATACTAATCCGGCTCGCTGATCCAATCCAATAGAACTTCTATGGACAAGCTGTCGTCATAGGTTGGGAGTTCTGGTTTGGGTTTACTGCTTGCCACTAAAACAGATCTCAACAGTCTCACTTCTGGGGTCTCGCCATCCGATCCATCTGTTGTCGCTTCAGCTTCCTCTTCGCTGTCATCGCCTACCTCAGGGTCTCTTCTTCTTCCTGCTTCGACTGCCTCCAAACGGGCAACAAGAATCCTGATCTCCTCTCTTAGTCCTTCCTCTGCTATCCTTCGAACACCTCTTCCACGACCTCTCCTTCCTACCTCCATTTCTTCAGTCAATTTCACTTGCTTTGATACCACTATGATGGGACCAGCCCAACACTGTTCGGACTATCAATAATTAAATGATTGTATGATTGTAAAGGTGTTACAACTGTGGTTCAATGTGTGATTACCAACACCCTTGGATATTTCTGGAAAGTGATTCGTGGCATTTATTTGCGCAATCAATGCTGTGTACTCACCTTGGTCGCGTTTCCCGCTCCTCGCTTTGCCAAAACTCCTCCTCTGTCACTCATTCAGTCATTTTCCTTGTGCTTGCCGAGGGTTCGTTCTGGTATGGTTCTGCTAGTTGGGTACGCAGCTGCACTGCAATTTCTGGACGCGCCTCTTGGTATGCTTGCTGGTCCGACAGTGTATCTTCCGTGCTTGTTTCTTTATGCCTGTGTGGGTAGTCTCTGGCCCTGGTTCGTTGGGCAGTTGAGAATGTTCCTGCTGTCGCTTGGGTAAGTGGTTCTCTGTGCTTTTTCTGTTGTTGTCTCAACAAGTCTTCGTGTTTCAAGTTCGTGGTTTGGTATGTTATGGTCTGGTTTGAAACTCAATGGTTGGCATGCATTCAGGGCTCGAAAACAACAGCGTTCTTCAGTCCTCGGCTTCAATGCAGGTAGCCTCCTCTCTCCTTGATTCAATTTGCCGTTTTCATTCCTCAGTTTCTAACGTGTTTGCTCCTTCGTCTCAGTCGTTGGTTGGAACTCGTGGGTGGAAGGCTCGTCCTTTGTTCCCATTGCAAATCCCTCAGGTAAGATGTATGTGACTTCGGTTTATTTGTTTTTCATGCGCTGTGGTTACGTTTTCTCTATCAATGTTGCGCTAACCCCTGTGTGTTGGCTTCTTTGTAGGTGTTGGGGTTTGCGGTTGGATGTATTGGAAATGAACACTTCGGTCTTTGTGCGGTAGGCTTTGCCAACATGAATTATCTTCAGTGTTTGTCTTGTTTGTAGATTAGGCCTCTGGGTATGAGGGTTTGTCTCCCCTCGATGCTTGTCAAATGTGGCTCTCGGCCGTAGGTAGTGCTCTAGTTGTCTTGTTGTCTTAGGCTTCAACTATCTGGTGATTATTGGCTGTAACTTGCTATGTATAGAAGCAATTTTCAAAACCCTCACCTAGGGTTTATCGTCCATTGGCTTATATGTCTGTCCGTGTTTTGTCTTGCAATACTACTGAATATTTTCATACATTTGCTTTTGTAATTTGAAGAAAATCTACAGGAAAGAATGTTGGGTTCGATTTACCTGAATGTTAATTATATGATTAGGCCGTCGTTCTTTTTTATTTGGATTCTATGCCTTCAAAATTCAATTGTTGCTTTACGGCTATGCTTGTAATGTTTTTCCATGAACAGAAAAATGTTGTGGTTGCTCTGGTAATTTGTTTGATAGTCAATTTCAAAAATAGAAATTATCGTATGGCTTGTGGATGCTTTACCCATCCTGGAACTTATTTGTGTTCGCTCCTATTCAGTCAACTCTGTTTTCTTCAATAGAAATATAAACCCTCGTTCTGGCATTTGCTTTTCTGTCTCGTTGTTAGGACTGTCTTCTCAGGAAAGACAAAAAGAATTAAATGAAATGGTCTGTGAACATTATGTTGTCTATTCAGATGTTCGTTAATTAGGAAGCACAACGAAAGTAAAGTAGAACACACAGATGGATTGAATTGTCTGCTTTGTTATTATTATTACTAGAATGCAAGAAATGTTGAACCCTGTACATGACTTTCATTGTTACATTTATATGCTTTTGTTTACAGTTAATGAAACTGTACAGTTACCTACAGTTATAGACCTTATAGTTATAAAACTATTAAGTATTCGATTCTATCCTTATGACAAGATTTCCCTTTTAGACACATTTGTCTTTTCCTCTTAAAATAATAGGACAATTATTAATCCACTGTTTATTAAAGACAGACAAGTAAATAACCTTAACCGACCAAACTACCTTTGACTAATACAGAGATTAAGATAAAAACAAAATCCTACCTCCTACTCTAACAAACTAAACTTATAAGACAAACAAGATGTTAACTCAACTTTCCAACTTGGCAGAGACCAACACCCGGTCATGGTGCCTTAGCTGGATGCTCCTGCATTAGGAAGTTTGGGAGCCAGTGACTAATAAACTGCAAGACAAAATCAGAAAATGGACAAGCAAATCATTGGATTTAGCAGGACGACCAATGCTTACAAAGGCTGTCCTGCAAACCATCCCCATCTTCATGTTTTCAGCTCTTCCTGCCCC
The DNA here is from genome assembly GCA_031772625.1 of Pinus tabuliformis. Classification (NCBI taxonomy): domain Eukaryota; kingdom Viridiplantae; phylum Streptophyta; class Pinopsida; order Pinales; family Pinaceae; genus Pinus; species Pinus tabuliformis. The sequence goes on from CM062815.1 coordinate 714,292,711, forward strand.
AAAAGGAGTTTTACATAACATCAGGAACGTCCAAAGAGATTTTCTTTGGGGCAAAGGAGAAGAGAAAAGGAAATGGGCTCTGGTAGCTTGGGAAAAGCTCTGCAAACCCAAGATCCATGGAGGTTTGAGACTTCATGACTCGGAAACCCTAAGCAAAGTTTTGAGGGCAAAACTTTGGCGAAGATGGCTAAAGAAAACGAGATCTCCTTGGGCCAAGCTTTGGAAATAGAAGTATGCAAATAATTGGCAAGAAAGGGATCATATTCGAATGACAGGGATCATCAAGGGCTCCCACATTTGGAACAATGCTTTGGAAAATAGAGCCATTGTTTAGAAGCATAGTTTCTGGGAGATTAGAGATGGAAACCTAGCCTGGTTTTGGGAGGATAACTGGCAACAGGAGCCTAACCTCTGTAGAGAAGAACTAGACATTCTCAAGAATGACACTGACAATAAAGGGCTGCTCAGGGTAAGTGACTTCTGGGATCAGACAAGGGACAAGGGCAAATGGAGAACATGGAAGGACCTAGTATACAATGAAGAGACCCCTTTGAAGGCCCAGGCAAGAGCTCTTGCAGTGATCCTGAAACAGAGAGATTTTGACTTCAACTTCGTCTGACCAACTAAGATGGGGAAGAAACAACGAAGGAAACTTCAACCTCAAAGAAGCCAAAAGAATTGCCACTGGGCTTGACTTTCCAAACCCTGATAAGATATGGAAGGACCTATGGCAGAACCCGCACTGGATGAAAATCAAACTGTTCATGTGGTTGGTGCATCATAAAAAAGTTCTGACTTTGGAAAATCTCAGAAAAAGAGGTTTAGCAGGGCCATCTAGATGCCAGTTGTGTGGTCTACAAGAAGAAAACCTCTACCCTTCCACCTCTACCTTGTAGAATTGGGTAGCCTCAATCTTCAGGCAAACTGACAGGGACGAATACGACATCACTTGCACTTTAACGAATTGGAGAGACTTCTCAGAAAATGAAATAGTCAACAAAACCTGGACTTTGGTACTAGGTTTTTGATCTGGGATGTATGGAAAGAACGCAACAATAGGATTTTCAAGAATATAATTGGCTCAACACAGAGAATCATAGCTCAAATTTTAAGACAGCTCAAAGAAATTGTGAGCACCCTTCTAAAGCAACCCCCCGAGAACCCTCCTCTAAACTAGGATTCTCTTATTCTTTTGCATTTGGGTCTCCAGTCGCCTGTTCCCCAGGGCATAAGCAAGATCGTAAGACATCCAACAACGAGGAAGGACTTTTGGCAATCGCCCCCTCATGGATTTTTGAAATTTAATATAGATGGAGCCTCCAAAGGAAACCATGGGGTTGCTGGTTATGGAAGAGTCATAAGAGATGAGCAAGGAAACATAAAAGTCATCTTTCATAGTCATTTGGGGAATGCCATTAATAATATGGCGGAACTCATGGCCTTAGAGCAATGCCTAGAAATCTTGATTGAATCCAATTTACACAATACCATCATAGAGGCAGACTCTGAATTGACAATTAATTCGGTCAAAAAGATAGGCAATGGCACAACACCAGAAAAAGTATCAAATCACTGGTGGTTATTGCAGGTTTATCAACCTATACAATCCCATCTGAGAACCCTAAGAACACTCAGATTTGTTCACGTGCGTATAACAACCAATAGATTAGCGGATCGTTTGGCGAATGAGGGGGTACTCTGTACAAGAGATAACAGAAGCTATGCGTGGGAGTTAACACCCTTAGGGAATCTGTGTGAGGACTGTCACAGACAGGCGATCGCAGACAGGGAGTATTGTCAATTTATGAAAGAAAAGTAGCAAATTGACCAATGAAGAAAGGAGAAAATGAACCAATAACAGGGAAGAAGCAAGGGGTAAACAGTGGGCAGGTTGACAGGCAGCCGACCGACGATGGCAGAGAGCGTCAGCATCCAATGGATTTCAGGCGGATAGATGCACGAAGGATATCTCATAAAACGGACCCGAAAAACTATAGAGTGGCGGTTTAGGCCACCCATCGGGTCCGATTGGAAAAATAGAGAGTGGGCATGTTACCGGCCTGAAATCAACTCTGGATCGTCGGATCGAGGAGGGCTGGATCGCACGGTAGTCGGGCCATAAAACTAATTGAGGGATATTCCACAATTCGGACCCGAAATTTTATAGAAAGATGGTTTTAGTTTCTCATCGGGTCCGAAAGGCAATTAAGGAGCGGGCTAGTTGGTTGATCCGAAATCAGTTTATTCCGTCAGATCTTCGAGGGCTGGATCGCTCGATCATCGGGTGGCCAAGTCAACCACAGGTTAAGGCCTGTTTTTAGTCACTCAATGTTGCTTTGTGGGCCATAGGATATGTGGGCCGTAGGTTATGTGGGCCCTCGTCATTAAGAGCTGTCAGGTTCTTTGTGGCACGAGACTCACGACATTTAGTGGACCCAAAAGTACCTTAGAACTTTTCATATTTACCTTTCGGGTTAGGTTGGAAGGCAGGTTTTATAGTGTGACACTTTGAGAATGAGCAGTTCTTTGGTGGTTTAAGTATCATTCCTTTTGTAGTTTTGTTTGAGTCAGGTACGGGGTTGTGTCAACCCAGCTATCTGCTGAGTGTTCATAGAGCTGGTGTTGCTGTTCTTGGCTCCGTTAAAAAAGTGTACATTATGTAATTTTTTCTTGATTAACGGAAGGCTCCACTCTTACTGAATCAAAAAAAAAGAGAAGAAAATCCCTTCGGCTATATCAATGGCAACGTGAGGCACATTTCTTAGTAGAAGCTTCTTGCTACTTTGAATCAATTCACAATGAGAACCCCCTTCCATGAATTTTGTAATAGTGCACATTCCACAAGTCATGAGCTCCAAGATATCTCTTCTAAACTCTACCTCGTAAGAGCTACTTTTCTCACACCCTCTCAGTTTTCTCAGAGCAACCTTTTTACCTTTGTATGTTCCCTTGAATAGTGTTGAAGCTATTTTCTCCAACAATTCGACCTCTTCAAGGTTGGCAAGACATTTATCTAAGTCCTTTGCCATAAGATTTTTCTACCATTCATCTACTTCAACTTGGACAAAAGAACCCAAATGAGGCATTTTAGGTAAACTGTGAGGGGGTCATTAATATGAGTGGTCCTAGCTAAACTCAAATTCCTTTGAGGGTGAATCATTTGTTGTTTCCCCTCCCTATTTTCGTGTGCTTCAATCATCAACTGCTGCACTTGTTGAAGCCTGACCAAGAGAATCTCACTCTTCACACCCACATATCCCAAATGTGAGTTTCACTATTTTAGGTTTCTTAACTGTTCATTTAAGGGCACTTTTAATATTTGTTTTGGAGCACTTATCGTGACCGCAATGAATGGTTATGATCTCCAATGTGAGGTTTTTTTTCTCAAAGAGTTGTGTTTCCTTAAAGGAGATGCCAACATTTTCAAGTGCATAGTTCGCAGCAAGCCAGGAAATAATGGAATTACAAGCAAATGTGATCTTCAAAGAGGCAACGCTCATCATCAAAGAATGTAGAGTTAGACTTTGGGAATTCACATGCATCGGTAGGTGGATATTTAGTATTGCCCACTTCTTGTATTATAACTTCAGGACGGTCTTCTGTTGCTTGCTCTATCAAATGAATGTGAAAAAATACTTCTTTCATATCAAATTCAGCTTGAGCATAGATATCAAATTCAACTTGAGCATAGAAAGCAAATGCAGATGTTAAAAAACAAAGCCCAAGATCTCTCCCAAAATATAAAACAATTATAAAAATTGCAGATTTGCCTACAAGCGATACCAAAGAGGGCATTTGAAATTTTATGAGAGGACCAAACAAAGAATATACAAACGAAAAATTGAAGAGTCGGATATCAACTTTAAAATCATAAAACAAGGTGCTTTAGAGGTCAAAGCACCAACAAAATTGCAGGTTCATGAGCTCCAAGATACGTCTTTTGAAATCTACCTCGTAAGAGCTACTTTTCTCACACCCTCTCAGTTTTATCAGAGCAACTTTTTTACCTTTGTATGTACTCATGAATAGTGTTGAAGTTATTTGTTCCAAAAATTCGACCTCTTCAAGGTTGGCAAACCATTTGTCTAGCTCTTCTTTTCCAGAAGAAAATTTCTACCATTCATCTACTTCAACTTGTACAAAAGAACCCAGATGAGGCATTTCAGGTAACCTATCAGGGGGTCGCTTATCTGGGCAGTCCTAGCTAAACTCAAATTCCTTCGAGGGTGAATCCTCTGTTGTTTCCCCTCCCTATTTTCGTGTGCTTCCATCATCAACTGTTGCACTTGTTGAAGCCTGACCAAGAGAATCTTGCTCTTCACACCCACATAGCCCAAATGTGAGCTTCACTATTTTAGGTTTCTTAACTGTTGATTTAAGGGCACTTTCGATATTTGTTTTGGAGCACTTATCGTGACTGCAATGAATGGTTATGATTCCCAAAGTGAAGTTTTTTTTTTCTCAAAGAGCTGTATTTCCTTGAAGGAGATGCCAACATTTTCAAGTGCACAGTTCACAACAGGCCAGGAAATAATGAAATTACAAGCAAATGTGATCTTCAAGAGGCAAAGAGGGCATTTGAAATTTTAAGAGAGAAGGACCAAACAGAGAATATACAGACAAAAAATTGAAGAGTCATATATTAAATTTAAAATCATAAAACAAGGTGCTTTAGAGGTCAAAGCACCAGCAAAATTGCAGATTCATGAGCTCCAAGATATCTCTTCTGAACTCTACCTCGTAAGAGCTACTTTTCTCACACCCTCTCAATTTTCTCAGAGCAAAATTTTTACCTTTGTATGTACCCTTGAATAGTGTTGAAGTTATTTGCTCCAAGAATTCGACCTCTTCAAGGTTGGCAAACCATTTATCTAGGTCTTCTTTGCTAGAAGAAATTTTCTGCCATTCATCTACTTCAACTTGGACAAAAGAACCTAGATGAGGCATTTCAGGTAACTTGTGAGGGGGTCGCTGATCTGGGCAGTCCTAGCTAAACTCAAATTCCTTTGAGGGTGAATCCTTTGTTGTTTCCCCTCCCTATTTTTGTCTGCTTCCATCATCAACTGTTGCACTTGTTGAAGCCTGACCGAAGAGAATCTCGCTCTTCACACCCACATAGCCCAAATGTGAGCTTCATTATTTTAGGTTTCTTAACTACTGATTTAAGGGCTCTTTCAATATTCATTTTGGAGCACTTATCATGACTACAATGAATGATTATGATTCCCAATGTAAAGTTTTTTTATTTTTATTTTTATTTTTTTATTTTATCTCAAAGAGTTGTCTTTCTTTCAAGGAGATTCCAACATGTTCAAGTGCATAGTTCACAACAGGTCAGAAAATAATGGAATTACAAGCAAATGTGATATTGAAGATGCAAAGCTCATCACCAGAAAATGCAGAGTTAGACTTTGAGGATACACATGAATCAGTAAGTTACTCTTTAGTACTGCCTACTTCCAGTATTATAACTGCAGGATGGTCATCTGTTGGTTGCTTTGTCAAACGAATGTGAAGAAATACTTCATATTAAATTCAACTTGAGCATAGGTACCACATCCAAATCCAGAAATACAAAACGATAGTAAGGAAAACACAATTCATATATTCAGATAAAGGTAGAAAGCAAATGCAGGCGTTAAAAACAAAGCCCAAGACCTCTCCCAAAAGATAAAACAGTTATAAAAATTGCAGATTGCCTAAAATCGATATCAAAGAGGGAATTTGAAATTTTAAGAGAGAAGGACCCAACAGAGAATATACAAACAAAAAATTGAAGAGTCAGATATTAACTTTACAATCATAAAACGAGGTGCTTTAGAGGTGAAAAGACTAGCAATAATTGCAGATTTACATAGGTATGACCACCAATTGAAAATCCACCAAACCCTAATCCATATAATCATCCAACATTTTTTTTAAATGATTTGAGGAAAACAATTTGAGGAACACAGCCCAAGGGGCTAAACCACATAGAGTGGATTTCCTTTGGCTTAGGTATTGGGTCTGAGGGGCAACTACTCTGCCAACATTGCAGGTGACATGCCCTCCACCTCATCGCTTTGAAATTCATTCCATTTGTGTGAGGAAGAGCACAACGAAAATATAACTTTGATAAATGACTTAATACTTTGTCGGCCTCAGTAGTAAACCAAGGCCTCGTTGGCAATCCCAAAGAACATTAAGTGAAAAGGACTACATATTCATATTTTGAAACCACGTCATTTCAAATCTTAATTTTTTGGTGAATTTCATTGAGATATTGAATCCCAAAGAACATTAAGTGGAAAGGACTACATATTCATATTTTGAAACCACGTCATTTCAAATCTTAATTTTTTGGTGAATCTCATTGAGATATTGAATATGAAACCATGTCATTTCAGATCTTAACTATGTGGTGAATCTCATTGAGATACTCAATTTGCATGGTACATATCCCTAGGAAATCTTGTTTGCAACATGAATTTGTAATTTGCTTTGACGAGGGGTGCAACATTACAGCATAAACAAATGCACTACAAGTGTTGTACTTGCAAAATACTGGAGATTCAGACAGAGAACAATAACACCAATTGAAAAAGGTCTGGAAAAGATGACATCAAATATCAAATATTTGCAACTTTATAAATCGGAATTTGCAAAAGCACTACATCTCTTCACAGATGTCATTAAGATGCTTTTACAATTTATGCCTATCGGGGACGAAGGTGATTTATAGAGTGCCCCAGCTCAACAGAATCACGATAAGCAAAGTTGCAAGAAGGTGAACAACAATTATTGAAATTTATAACTTCCCAGTCCATAGTCTTGCCAACTCAATAAAAATTACATTTTTTTGAGAAATCATAGAAGACCGGAGTACCCACCTGAGAGGCATTGAATCAAAATGCTTTCTGACATTGTTGATGAGCTTCTCTGGAAGCTAGCTCCCGGGGTACAATTGCATCAAATTCTTGAGCATATTTCCACAAACCACCTTCTTTTTTCTTTTTTTCAGAAAGAAAAGCTGAATTGTATTATATTAAATCTGTATAATAGAACAATCATACAAAATATAAAGACATAGGACAGATAACCCATAGAATGAGTCCACAGAGCAAATAGCCAAGAGACCAGACATCGCCATTCATTTATGGATCCATCTCTGGATATGGTGTTAAGATTCAAGTGTTTTGCAATGTGTTAATAGCCCCTGCTACGTTTTTTCTCCAGTCTCTGCCATTTCTTCTGCACGACATTAAAAATAATTGAATTGAAATACGATCCATCTTTGGATATGGTGTTAAGATTCAAGTGTTTTGCAGTGTGTTAATAGCCCCTGCTACGTTTTTTCTCCAGTCTCTGCCATTTCTTCTGCACGACATTAAAAATAATTGAATTGAAATACCAGAGTAGAAGGTAAAACTATCAAATTGGAAGGAGTTTGTGAGCTAGCCATGGGAAGGACAGCTTCTCAGGTGAGCTAGTGGGTGCAGGGGGTGATGGTTCCCATACCACAACATGGTTCTTTCGACTGCTTGCCCATTCTTGTTAAATGGCCAACACAAGATACATAGTATTATAATATATAGTAAGTTATCCCGGTTCATTAATGACCTCCCTACCCGAGTTCGAATGGCGATTTATATATAATGTGTTGCCGTCTGTTAGACTCAGTGATGTTGTAATGATGATGTAATATATGCATTTGTAATAATGATGTAATATATGCGTTTCTTCCCAGGATCGCTCTCATGTAAAAATAAAAAAGTTATCCAAAACATAAAAGGTCGACCTGTAGTTTTACAGAAATTGCAGTATCCAACACAACAATAATAACAATAGAATGTGCACAGAAGAAATACAATTTTTAATAGCCTAAAATACAGTGAGATAAAGTCAGATAAGCTGAGCTATATGCGTTTCTTCCCGGGGTCGCTCCCCTTTTAAAAAACATAAAAAAATTATCCCAAAACAAAAAGGGTCGACCTGTAGTTTTTACAGAAATTGCGGTATCCAACACAACAATAATAACAATAGAACGTGCACAGAAGAAATACAATTTTTAATAGCCTAAAATACAGTGAGATAAAGTCAGATAAGCTCAACTTCAACGTTTGCGCTTCTGGTAGAAATGAAAATAAACGGAAGTGAGATATGCGGATTGATGCAAAACTGGAACAATCAGCGGTAGCCAAAGAAACACTAAATATAGCAAAAATAGGCGGGGACCATGAATCCAAAATACCATAATGATGACAAGTTGCATAGAAATCCCAAAGAACCAATTATTACTAACATAGCCACAAATTGAAACCATGAACAATGAAAGAAGAAAAAAAGAGCATAACACTCCACTTACATTACCTACCAACTATTCTAACGTGACTAAAAGTAGCATAACACTCCACTTACATTACCTACCAACTATTCTTGAAGTGGCAGATGCAAGATATATACCATTATAATGATAAAGTAATGTTTAAAGCCTCCCAAAAAGGTTCAAACTGTAGTTTTTGTAGGCATTGCAGAAGCCAACACAACAATAATAGCGGCAGAACAGACAATGAATACAAGTCTGAATATCCTAAATTACAGTGTGATGAAGGCAGATAAGTTGAGATTCAATGTTTAAGCCACTGGCAGAAATGAAGAGTAAAAGAAGTGAAATATGTGGATTGGTACAAGATCTGAGTTGAATGGTATGAACCAGATTATTAAAAAAAATCTGAAGTAGCAGTGTAAGCCAAATATAGATTCCCTATACAATTTTATATCAGAACAACGATGAGCTGCACAACTAATATGCACATTTGATATCTTTACCAAAGTTATGATGTTGGCATGTAACATGGATTTCCTATACAACTTTAGATCATAACAACGATGAGCTGCACAACTAATATGCACATTTGATACCCTTGCCAAAGTTATGATGTTGGCAGAATTTACATGCTTTAGGAAGGGAGTATTTTGTAGGTGATTTCAAAGTACAAACTTCCAATTTTCAACAATGAAACAAAGAAGTTCCACATATAAATTTTCAGACAAACCATTCACCCAACCAAAGTTATGATGTTGTTAGAATTTACATGCTTTAGGAAGAGAGTATTGTGTAAGTGATTTCAAAATATAAATTTCCAATTTTCAACAATGAAACAAAGAAGTTCCACATATAAATTTTCAGACAAACCATTCACCCAACCAGATTGACTTAATGCGACCAACATACGGATGATTGAAACATTTTCCATACTCAAGAACTTAAAGATATTAGAAAAATCAGGCTTATCACTGCAATGATAGAATATTTTGTTTTCTTGGGCCAAGAAAGCGTTCGTTCGAATCTCAACATTGGTAGGGAATTTAATTCACCCCACCAAAAAAAATGTTTAGCATATTTAATTGACCGGACATTTTAAAAAACATTAAACTGTGCTAATGTCTATATACTTGTAAAAACATATTTCTGAGTTGCCAGTCGGCTTATATGTTTAAAAAACATTAAATTCTGCTAATGTCTATATACTTGTAAAAATATGTTTTTGAGTCGCCAGTCGGCTTATATGTTTATGAGTCGTCAGTTGGCTTATAGCACTCACAATTGAGTTGATTGATTCTCAAGGATGGGTAGAGAATTTAAATGCCCGCATTTTATTAAAAAAGTTAAAAAATATGAAGTTATGTTTATTTGGAAAAAAAATAAATATTTATCTAAATATATTATAAGGAGATATATATTTATTTATTTTCTACGTTTAAGGAGATGTAAATTTGCAGTGACATTATAGGGTTTGAGTTGATGCCCAAGCCTCCTCCAACATATTACAAGAACCTCAAATAGAGTTTTAGATGTGTTGAGCAAAAAACACATGGAGAAATGTGAGGAGTTTGGGGGGCCTCCTCCAACATATTACAAGAATCTCAAATAGTGTTGTAGATGTGTTGAGCAAAAAACACATGGAGAAATGTGAGGAGTTTGGGGGGTTGATCACGAGTGCTCTTGCAGATTTTAATTATTTATTTTTAATCAAACAACCCAACCCAACATCACCATGTTCTTTTAATTATTTATTTTTATTTAAAAATACATTTTTTTTTTAGAAATAAGAAATTTTATATTTATCATTTTGTTTTCTCAATATGAAATTTCTCAAACCTTCTGATTCCTTCAGTGTACCTTTGCACCTTTAGGTGCAATTGCTAGTTATGTGTCTCTTGCTAAAACATATTTCATTCAAATGAATATAATTGAGTACATTTATTTCGCTAGCTCATGAGTGGATCCTTGCTTTCAAAATTATTTATATTTAAAAAGCCTAAATCATTGTTGACATTATATTTGACAAAAAAATCAAAGCTAAATGAAAAATATTTAATCTAATACCTTCACATAGAAAGTGAACATATGTCAAGTGAATTAACATTGTTATTTTTTAACAAATTGGTGAATTGTTGCAACACCAATGCTTGGGAGAAAGAGATTAAACACAAGTTGTTTTCTTCATGGAATTGCAAGTGAAATTTCATCCACTGTTTTCCCCACCTCTATAGAAGATTCTCTACCCTTTGCAGCTTTGGTGCCAAAAGATGGACTCTCAACTCTCCTTAACATCTCTTGCACTTGCTCCATCGGGTAATTTATTTTATTTTATTTTGGAAGCATTATAAAGTGGTCTATAAAGAGGTCCATGGTTATAAGGTTGAAAATTAAACCCTAGTCCAAACTCTGCAGTAGATCTTCATTGTTAGAACTTTGAGCCTGATGTGCAAATTAATTAGGTCTGCACAATCTTCGCGTTTAACACCTAAACTGAGTTAATATGCCAAAAGCTCCGAGATCTAGAACGTTTGATATATATAAAAACCTTCATGTATGCCAAAGTCTTTATGGAAGACCCTAATTGCATAGAGTTTGGTTTTGTTTGTTTGTTTTTTTTTTTTTTTTTTTTAATCACAGAAAATCAGGTGAGGCCCTCCCCAAGGGTCTCGGCTAAATTAATCCAAGCCTAACCTCGAGAGCGTCGAGGAGAATTGAACCCGTGACCTCCCCAATGGAAAGGTGCTTTAGCAACGAGACCTCAACCAATTGAGCTAACCCTCAGGGCTTCTTGATTGCACAGAGTTAGTGCAAAGCCTAAATATAATAATTGTTACAACCGAGTCAAGAATGTTACTACAGAGCTAAGAATGTTATTGTGGATATATTATTTTGCATGTCAGAATTATATTAATTTGTTGATCTGTTGTTTTTGTGTGAGGATAATATCAATTTGTGGATCTACAAGCCCTTTGAAATGACTTGTAATGCTACAATGAGCTTAGTTCGAATTCGTGAGCTTCAAATCTTCAGCCTAGAACTCTTGCCACTTAGTGAATTTGCACTTTGCTTGAATTTAGTAGTACGACAATTAGAAATTCAAGGTCTGATATTAAGCTTTGAAGATCTACCACAAAATTTGGATTATAGTTTAATTTGTGGCCTTGTATCTATGGATTTTTCTGTAGACCATTCAAATATGGGCCTCATCTATTATTATAATATAGAAAATTTCTTGGTGGAATTATGATTTGTCATACTCAGCTTATTAGTGGTTGTATTTATTGTTATTTCGATTAATCAATATAACTTAATCATTTACTTATATAGGTTAATCATTCAATAGCGCTGACATTTAAAAAATGTTGACATGTAACACCTACACATCTCCCTTGCATTGAAAAATGTTTACATATAATGTCTAATGCCTACACATCTCCCTCATATTGTGTTGTAGAGTGCCTCTTGGCACAATAGTCAAATATGAAATTTATTTTTTTAACATTCTTATAGTGTAGTAAATTCATCTTTTTTCTCTCTTTGTGAGACCATTACTCCGAAACTTATTAAAAACCTTTATAAATAGTTAAACTGTATCTTTGCTTATATGTGGAAAATTTATGTATAATTATATATAAAATTTATTGTATTAGCATTAATGTAAAAATGCTATTGTTATAAGTGGATTTTGTATTTTATTTATTTTTTTAAAAGTAAAAAAATGACTTCCTTGTCACTGTTCTTCCCACACATTGTCTCCCGTTACAAAATCTCTTAGTGGAATATTATTTTAACATCATATTTGCTTAATTTTCCCTCATATCTCATGAAATATCTCTAATAGGATAAAATATATCATCATTACATTCATTCTTTATAAAAAAATGTATCATACTTTCTTTCAAAACATGTAAATCTTGGTTCGAGGACAAGCGAAAAAATAAAACATATATCATCAATGATTTTGTGGACAAATTCTGTGATATCTATAAGATATTGATACTCCCCGAGTTTTTCAAAGTACCATAGTTAAAAGTAGAAAATTTGATCGTGCCCGATTCTGCCAAAACTCCTTCCTTTGACATATAATCTACAACTTGGTTTTGTTCTCTGTATATGTCGGTGAACGAAATATTCTGGAAGGTCTTCTCCAAAGTTCTAATACATTGCATCCAATTTGAAAAAAAAGACAGATCGAAATGAGTAAGCCCCATTGAATCACCATGCACATTAAGCTCTTCAATACCAACCATTTGGCACAAATAAGGACTCCCTATATAGCAATAAGTTCGGCACAACTATTGGTATCGGCACCACCAACCCACCAGAAATGATAATACATACCAAGCCATAATACAATATAAGCACCACATCCACATATCCTTTGAGTTGAAGCTAAAAAAACTGACAGGGAAGTTATGGCACACCTCTTTATATTGGATCGATCTCTTAACTTGTAGCTTCTTTCTAGGGCTTATCTCTTCAAAATATGAAACAATCTTCATAATTGTTCCTCACATCTGCCACATTCAAATAAAATATTTTGAATTTAAAAACATATTCTATACATTTTCTGTATTTTTTGTACATTGTTTTGACATCTTTGAATTGTAAATTTGTTGATGGTTTTGGTAATAGTGAACCTAATGCACGATACACAATTTGTATTTAACATCTTATTGATGACCTTCATTTACATAGAAAATGTCAAATACATATTATCTATCCTTGAAGAAGAAACCCTTTAAGGTAGAGATAAAAGAAGAACTTGCAAATAAATTTAATATTTCTCATACACAAATTATTCATTTTTTTTTTTTTCATACAAGAGTCCCATTCTCTAAAGACTATGGAATAATATACGATAATATGAAATATGCATTGCAATATGAACCAAGGTATTACTAAGCTCAAAATGGTCTTTAATTCCTTGTTGAAAGATCTAAAATGAGTACAAGTAGACCAAAAATTTCCATAATATTACAAAGCACACGAAAAGAAAAACTTTGTTAAAGCATAGTTAAAGGCTAGGAATGTTTTAAAATTGTAAACTTTAAACCATGAAATTTTGATTAGTCCCTACCCCTTCAAGGTTGTAGGGACTATAATCAATTCTTTAATCTGTTAGTTGGATGCAAAAACCAATGAAATCTTTGTGTTTTTCACTAAACTTTTCTTTTTATATTCAATTTAATATTTTTTCTCTCTTTATGAAATACTTACACATGTTTTTCTATCCAATATATGATTTTGAGATCTTATTTGGCCTCATATCGAGACCATACTTAGGATAAATTTCAAGCAGACGAGCAGTTCTATGTTATATGAACTAATGCCAACATTAATTCTGAAACATTTAATGTTTAGAATACATTTTTCATGCTCAAAAATTTAATAAGCCAAACCTGATAATGGACATCATCTCTGAGTGAGATCTAGTGGAGATGCATTTTATATTATATCTTTTATATATATATTACATGGTTGTCTTGTATTTTGAGTTCTATAACTCTTTTTTAGTTCCTTTGCACACATGTTCTCTCGCACATCCTTTATTCCACATACATCCCTGATTCCATACCCCTGCTGTTCCACACAACTACTTTTTCACTTGGATATTTTCTAAAAAATGTCACTTAAAAAACATTTTGTATATAGTTTTAAAGAACTATATAATTATTGATATATTTGACTTTTAACTCAAAGTCTTTTTTTAGTAATTTCGCCAATTGCCCTTATTTACAATTATTGATTCCATATTTGTGTACACTTCATGTAATAATGGTTATCATTTTTTTGGATTAAAAGCCATGTGGATTAAGAAACCATGTTAATTCGTACAAATGAAGACAAAGTAGATTGTGAATTTATTCAATGGGAAAAGTAAAATATTATCGAGTTTGCAACTACTTAAGTGAGATGTTACCATTGAATGGTGTTGTCATTGATGTCAACGTTAGGTCTTGAATGCTCTTAATATTTGTCTGGATTGCATTTATTGGAAGCTCCAATTGAAGGATGTGAAAACTTTAGTAGCCCCACATTTGTTGAGGTTTTTAAGAATGAAGATCAGTAAAATTGATCCCAATATCATTGTTATTAGATGCTCATCATCAAGCCGATTCTGGTGGTATGTTACATGCCACGAGAGCCTTCACGGTTTGGGAGTTTTGCTTGTTTGAAGATGAAGGATCCATTTTGTGCTCAAAAACCCCAAAAGGTGTGATGATGTGGCAATTTCTTATTAGCTGAAATAAAAAGGAATTTTGTTATAAATTAAATTAAATAATTTCTATTAAGGGTTTCATCATTTATTAAAAGTAAAATGCTTTCGAGAGGATTAAATTTTGGCTTAAAAAATAAAAAGGTCAAAGAGAAATAAAGATTAAATTAAAATTGGAGTAATGGAGGTCAACCTTAATCTTTGGCACAAATTTTCTACAAGTTTGAAATTCATTTTTCCCTCTTATTTTGTTGATCAACTCCAAGCTTGAAGGTTAGTTGGCTTCTCCAAAAAGGCATCATCGACCTCTATATATACCAAGTGTAATTTCCTATGTTGAAAAATAATATAGCTATGGTCGACATTTTTCATTACAAACATGGAAAAATCAATTTGTGGACACCTACAAGTTGGCCCAACTAGCTCTACAATTCGGCTCCAAGAAGACCTACATGTTGGCCCCATCAGGGCTAATTATCCCTCACACACACATATATATATGAGCTTGTTGGCACTCATTTTGACCAACCAATTCATCAAGCAATTCAATCTGCAATGGGAGGAGGTACACCACACTAACGAAGTAAAGGAAAGGGTTTCTTTGATATGCATTGACCTTGTTCTTGGAACTGAAGTTGGCCGAGTTAGTCTTGGGCATTTTTACTTCTATTTGGGCTTTATCTCACCTTGAAGGCCGAAAACTTCAAAGACTTGGATATTTTAGCTGACTGTAATTGTTGCTTATTGACCAAGATTTCTTAATTGATCTTGTGGTCGAGCTCTTGTGAATGGTTCGTTGATATTTTTATGGTAGCTATAGTACCACTCTCGCCCTTCTATTACAGTGATTACATGCCCCAACTTTGGCCTTATTGAAGCAATCTATTACAGAGAAATTGTAGTTGATCTTCCTCATTACATTGACAATCTACACTTGATATTTCTCATTGAAGAATAGTTTGGATTTGTTGGAACATTTTGATGTAACTTTGATGGACATATTTTCTTTGACATGAGGAAAGAATTTTGGGTTTTCCCCATGTGGGTTTTGCCTTGGCTATGAGCCTAATCCTGGTGTCTCTTGTCTCTTTTATCATTTATTGTTCATTGTCTACTGTGATCTCTATTTACTGCTCTTGTTGAAGAATTAATGGTTGAAGTTTTTCATGTATAACTACTTATTGATTAAAGCATAAAGAAAGAATTGAAGAAGGAAGAAGAGAATTTGAAAGGTTTTTGGTTTTATTCTCTATTTTGACTTGCAACCTTCATCATGAATTCTTCCTTCATGAATACTAAAAGAAAGCTTAAAGGTGCCACTAACTACAAGGCTTGGAAGACTAGGGTTGAGATCATTCTTGAAAGGAACAAAATCTTGGGAATTGTCACAGGTAAAGTCATTGAACTATCTGATCAAACAGGAAAGGAGAAGTATCACGAAGATTATATTTTGGGAAGAAACATTTTAGTGGATTCTGTTAAGGATCATTTGATTCCAAATCTTATTGAACATAATATTGTTAAGGCTATCTACAATGCTATTATTGGGTTGTATACCACTAATAATGTAATCAATATATCAATTTAAGAGGTCAACTTCGTAATATGAATATGAAAAAGAATGACACATTGGCCTCATATTTTGTCACTATATCTCAAATTAGAGACCAACTCAAAGTCATTAATGAAGAAGTATCTAATAAGGAATTAGTAGTTGTCGCTTTGGGTGGTCTCCCTAGATCTTGGGACTCATTTGCATCAAGGATTAACGCAAGAGAGAATGCCTCGACCTTTGACAAGCTATGGGAAACATGCACTCAAGAATAGTCAAGACTCCATTCCAGAGGAGAAATTGAAGATCCAAGTATAGAAGCATTTGCAACTCATGCGAAGGGAAATAAGAATAATAAACCATTTTTTTGTAAATTCCAAAGAAGTGTTGGTAAAAGGGAAGGTCCAAGATCTGCTTCAAGGAAGGATTCTACCTCTCATAGAAGACCTCCTCATTTCTCTCCAAGTAAAAGAAATAGAAGAGACAACAGAGCTAGAAATGATCTAACAAATGTTCAATGCTTTTGTTGTCAATCTTATGGTCACTATCAAGCTCAATGTCCTCAAAGGAATTGAAGAGATGACTATGAAAGGGATGATGATTGTAAAGAAGAAGAAGACATCATGCATCCGTTGTTGATCTAAATGAGCCATCACCAAAGAGGAGGCATGTGAGAAGTGATTTTGCATCTAAACACTCATTTATTGTGCTCTTATAGGTTCCATTGAAAATTGTCAGGCCAGGGTAACTCCAGAATGAGCGAGAGAGAAAACTGATATATTATTCATTAGCTAACACACATTTATATACATAAACATGACGGATCAGTTCATCTTCTTGATGACTGTCCAGTTCACCCATCTGTTTCGGATCAGGTGTCAACATTCCCCCCTTAATCTGAAGGGATGTTGGTGAGTCCAAGATTAATACAGTGGAATTTAATAGAATTGAAAGAGAAATGAACGTGGGAGGACGGTGTAGGAAGACTTCTGAATTGGGGGCTTCTTATACGAGTAGGAGTCGACGAAGGAGTCGACGAAGGAGATATCTTTTCTCCAAAAGTTTCAACAAGGGAGTTGGAGGATATGTTTAAGGCATTTACAGTTCATGGAGTTGTTATTCGTCGAATAAATGACACCATTGCGTTAGCAGTTTTTAGGAAACCTGCTTCTGCTTGTGAAGCACTACGAATCATTCATAGTCAATATAATATCCGTGCATTGGATGAGAATGACAGTCTTCTCAGCTTACTTTCTGATAAAGATTTGGAACCTCCCTTTCCAAGACCTCCTACTTCTGCCCGAACCGCACAGAGGATGATTGTTGGAGCTTTAAGAAGCCAAGGGCTCACCAAACTTCCGCTGCGCCACTTCCGCTGGCTCACCAAAGGGGTGTCTGTCAAATCCAGCTTTAATTCTATTCAAAAACAAGAAGGAGATATCTTTTTGCAATGGAGTGAAGATGACAGACAAGTATGCATACTTTTTGCAATGGAGAAAATGATATAAAGTATGGTAAATCATTTCATAGGGCCACGGGCAGGTCCCGCGATCAAACCCGCGGACGTCCCAGCTTTGAATGGAAAAGATGACAGACAACCGGTCTACAGTCAATACCCAATTCTACATCTGCTAAATAACTGAAAGGATCTCGGCGGCAGGCATTTTAATTAAACACATAATATAATTTTGCATTCTCCAGAAAACTCACTGTTCGTTAATTTGGAATTCCGACCAGGAGCAGGGACTGTGTGTTCACCTTCTTTGTCATCTCTCGGCTGAGCAAAAATGTACAGATGCATGTAACCCGACTTCCATGTTGAAGAACATTGGTCGCAGAGCTACAACCTCTAGAATGCTAGGGTTTCGAATGATTCCAGTCGGCGTGAGGGAAGAGGGAAGGGCGTTACCAATGCAGTGACGCTTCAACGGATGTATAGTGCGCAGTCTTCATGACAGAGGCGCTCAGTCTCAGGACAGAGGGGTCATGAGGCAGCAGAAAACGGATGCGCAGAGATTCAATGAGGTGCAGGGAATCACGCAGAGGACAGAGCGCTGGCAGAGGCAGGAGTTACAGCTATTTTAGGAACTGGGACCTGTGCTCTGATACCATGTCAGGCCAGGGTAACTCCAGAATGAGCGGGAGAGAAAACTGATATATTATTCATTAGCTAACACACATTTATATACATAAACATGACGGATCAGTTCATCTTCTTGATGACTGTCCAGTTCACCCATCCGTTTTGGATTAGGTGTCAACAAAAATCATGATAAATTTTGGCTTGTGGATTGTGGTGCTTCTAGGCACGTGATTGGAAACCGTGATGATCTATCTGAATTACTTGAAAATAATTTCACTTAAAAGGTCGAGCTTGGAGAGAATGGAAAATCTTAAGTCAAGGGCATTGATACGTCATCCCTCTAATTGAAATCTCGAGGTAATTTATCCACACTATTTTATATGTTCCTGTTCCTGGTTTAAAGACGAATTTGTTGTCCATATCATCGCTTGAAGAAAAAGGATATAGAGTTGTTTTTGTTGATGGACAAGTCTTAGTATGGAAGAAAAATGCATCCTTTGAATCTGCTAAAGTCATTGGGGTACGAATTGGAGGACTATATTGTCTCCTTGGTCGTTCATTCCAAGCTCTTCTTCATAATACTACAGAACTTAGTGAGATTTGGCATAGAAGGTATGCTCATATGCACTACAAAGCTTTGGGAAGATTGAAAGATTTTGTTAAAGGAGTACCTGAACTTAAGACAGATCATGATGGAGTATGCAAAGGATGTTCCCTTGGGAAAAATGTTAAAGGGAGATGCACTAGCAGTGATAGTAGATCCAAAGGAATATTGGATCTTATACACTCTAATGTTTGTGGGCCCATGCCTGATAAAACCTTGGGTGGATGCTTATACTATGTATCTTTTATTGATGATTATTCTCGCAAAACTTGGATTTATCTTCTCAAGACCAAGGATCAAGTGTTTGAAAAGTTTCGTGAATTCAAAGCACAAGTTGAAAATGCTATAGGAAGAAGAATCAAGACTCTAAGGTTCAACAATGGTTGGGAGTATGTATCAAATGAATTAATAGATTTTTGCAAGGATGCTAGAATTAAGAGGGATAAAAATCCAGAAACCTTATGACTTCGTACAGATGAAGACAAAGTAGATTGTGAAGTTGCTCAATGGGAAAAGTAAAATATTACCCAGTTTGCAACTACTTAAGTGAGATGTCATTGTTGAATGGTGTTTTCATTAATGTCAACATCAGGTCTTGAATGCTCTTAATATCTATTTGGATTGCATTATTTGAAAGCTCCAATTGAAGAATGCTAGAAACCCTATTAGCCCAACACTTGTTGAGGTTTTTGAGGTTTGGGAAGTTAACTGGGCTACCATACCGCTGACATCATCAGCCCATTGTGAAGGTACAAACCAATGAGGTTCTGTCAAGTGGTAGCCTTGTATTGGTCAAATTGTAGAAGTTTGATTGGTTCATGTTTTTTGTGGTGGGCCAATTAGGGTGTGCCACATGACCCAACTAGAGGTCGCCACATGGCAACCCACAGCTGGCCAAAATTATGGTAAGTGTTTGGATGGCCTGGGCAGGGCTCGAATCCTCGACCTGCAGTTCAACAATCAAGCGCTCAACCAATTCTCCTACATGGTGTTGCTTAACACCATATGGCCACGACACTTTATAAAGTTTCATTGGCGCATATATTGGAGGAGGGGTCGAGCGGTCAGCCCTGGCCCTGACCCCCAGCCATTGCACTGCATACAACCTTAGGTGCAAAGGTTAAGGGGCTTGGGACCTTAGCCCGACTCTTGGTCACAGGTTTCCCACAATACCGCTGGCAGTGACTGAAAGGCACCAACAGCGGAGGGGGCTTCAGACTAGCCCATGGCCTCGGTCACATGTTACGCACAGGACCTCAGGGGAAGTCTGGAAGGCGCTAGGCCTCAATATTTCACACTTAAGGATTATTGGGAAATTTAATTATCCAACAAATTGCACCTTCGACGGGCGAATTTATCACCTTCGCAGTGGAAAACAGGGCGAATTTGTAGGACAATTAAACTGTTAGTCCAAATTGTAAGACAGATAACAAAGAAACTAAAGGGAGAACTTGTTGAAGCCATAACTAGGAGAGATTTTGGCCTTTTAGAGCTCAAGAAGAGTTTATCTAGGGTTTTTGGACATTCTGGATCCAATGGTGACCTCTATTTTATAATTAGAGCACATCAGAAGAGACTTTTTCCAAGTTCAAGTCCATGGATTTATGCATCAATTAGTGTTTTGGAGCAGTCCTTGAAGGTGTTTGTGCATGGGGAAGGACTTGTATGGGTTTTCTTACCTTCAGAAGTTTACTGCAACAGTTTTTACTTGCAGGGTTCAACTCATTTATTCTTTTCTCGCTATATATTGTTGAGGAATGTTTTTTTTGGTATTTCAATGTGGAATTGGAGTGCTTGTATGCTCATTATGCTCATTTTCAAATGGAGTACAAGGTATTTTTAGGAGACACATTGTGTCGCTGATGTTTTCATGACTCGCTGTAGATTGTCATGATGTTTAGAGTGAGGGTTATTTGCATGAGAACATTTCCTTGAAGGGAAAATAGCCACTTGTTTTGCTAACAAACGTTTATGTATTCATTTCCACTGAATATATGGAGTGGTCTAGCTATGTTTGCAGACTGAGAGATATAGCCCAAGCGGGGTGAACTTCGTCACCAAATTATTTGTTGTTGCTCTTCATGAATGTATGTATGAGTTAAATGATGAGATATTGCTTATGTTTTAAGTTTACATGAAAAACTAACTCATAACTTGAAGAAACCTTTGAAAACTTTTTTTGTCATAAGACCCATTTTTCCTTTCAAAGCGTCAAGAGAACGATCATTTTTAGGAAGGAGAGTCTCTCCAATTTCAGATCATATGTTGCACACCATGAGAGCCTTCATAGTTTGGATGATTTCTTGTTGACTAAAATAGAAGGGAATTTTGTTATAAATTAAATTAAATAATGTCTATGAAGGGTTTCATCTTTGTTAAAAGTAAAAGGATTTTGGGAAGATTAATTTGTGGCCTAAAAAATCAAAAGTCAAAGGGCAATGAAGATTAAATTCAAATTGGAGTAATGGAGGTTGACCTTAATAATTGGTACAATTTTTCTGAAATTTTGAAATTCATTTTTCCCTCTTATTTTGTTGATCGGCTCCAAGCTTGAAGGTTAGTTAACTTGTCTAAAAAGGCATCATCGGCCTCTATATATACCAAGTGTAATTTCCCTCCAAATAAATAATTTGAAATTATCTCTTATGAAATTAAAGTGTGACTCTAATTAAATAATAAGGGTTTATGAGATTGGAAATCTTTGGTGTATGGTTTTATTGGGATTCATTGGGTTCTAAATATGTTTGCAGGTGGTTTTTGGCCAATTCTGAAACTGTTATCATCTCTCCGCAACCAGACATGTAAGGTATTATGGAATTCAAAATTTTATTGGTTGTTATGGATGGAAATTTGTAATTAAACTGTCACTGTCACCAAACAATGTTCTACGACACCTCTTCAAACTAGTCTTCACTTAAACTATTATCTGTGATCATATAGAGTTTATCAGATTCGTTTGAAGAATTTTGATATGCACATCTGAACGTATTTGCACATATATTAGAATGTGATCCTTGCAATGGAAGGTTTGATGGTCAAATGTCGTGTTGCTATAGGATATACGCAAAAAGGGTTGCATAGAAAGTCAAAATGTTGACTATAACTGCATATTTATTTATATTTCATATTGTCATTGATGTTGCGATCATTAGGGGAATTTTGTGGTCTAAAATGGGCCTCTTAAGAAAAATGTACAACCAAAATAAACTTGATAAGAACCAATAGGATTCAAGATGATGATGTCAACCGTGGGGGATGATTCATCATTTTTTGAGTAAAAAGGTAAAAAGATTAAAAAATAATAATATAATAAAACTACTTTTTCAACTCGTATTTTCAATTTATCTCCCTAAGGTTTTACTCAAATTTTGAGTGGGATTACTTTTTGGATGCAAAATTTAATTCATCATCCAAGGAGTACTCATGTTGCATACTTTAAATGGACCTCCCTACATGAAAAATGAAAAGTACATGAAAAACGTGATTAAAATCATGTTTTTCATGTATTTCTCATTTTTTTGTTGTATGGTCCATCAAAATTATGCAACATGGGTACTCCTTGGATGAGGAATCAATATTTTCATCCAATGAGTGTTTTTGCTCGAAATTTGGGTAAACCCATAGGGAGATGAGTTGAAAAAATAGTTTTTTCTTTTTTCCCACTAAAATATGATGATGTAATATAATCTTATTTTATTATTTCCACTATTATTTTATAATTTCCTTAGGAGGCCCATTTGAGACCTCAAAATTCCCCTAATGAATGTTGTATTGACGCATATGTTGGGGCAAATAGTCCCATGGCCAATTAGTGCATTTGTTCAACTTATGATTATAATTTATATAGTATATATATGCATGAAATGCACTATACGGTAAACAAAGTGGTGGAGCCTAGTTGGTTGAAAATTTTAATAAAGACAAATAAACCAATGCACAAAGGTTAGAACGAATTACACATTATCCACCGGTGTGCATATACACTATATTTCTAGATTCATGCACAAATATTCATCTTTTGCAGCAGTGAGCAGATTCAAAATAATGAGCTAAGGTTTCATCACATGTAGCTGAGTTGGAATGTTGCTTGCATATGGTAGATGAATTATATGATTTAGAATATTAGATTGTTGTGCTAAGATCCTCCTTAGATTAGAAACAAAATGCTTTCATTGTGCTTAAGGATTCATGAATTTTTGCAAGTGAAATGATGAGTTTTTATGTTAATTTTGTTAGACATTTAACATAAATTAGAGATTGAAAAACAACATAAACATGTACAGAGCATCATCAAAAACACATTATAACATGAATATGATAAAGGAAATCACCCCTCTTGGGCTACGTCTCCTTGGTCCAGTTCCCAATGGCTTGGGCCTCTCTATTATGCTCAAAAGTGTATAAAAATGTGTTTACAATGCTCAAATGCTTCTGAAACCCACTCCAATCAGTCCAGAATGTCCAAAAATGACCATCTAGCCTCTTTTTGCATCCAATTTGGTAGAAAAATGAAGAAGTTATGACCTCTCCCAGTTTTCCCACTATTCACTCCACAAATTTCTCCAAATCCGACATGATCCTACAAACTAGCTCTAAAAAGTGCTAATTAAGAGAAAATTTCACTGCGCAGCGGTCCATAATCTATCGGCACGACTATCCCATCGCAAATCGCAATCTGTGGAGTATCGACAGTTTTCTATGGTGTGTGATTGCGATTTGTGATTAAGATTATCGCATTGCAACCCTTCCCTGCTCAGGGGCCGATCGTCGCATCGCAACTGCTATTTCTTTAATGCCTTTCCGCTTACCTTGTTGCGCTGTGTGATTACGATTATCACATTGCACCCTGGCTTGTTCCAAGGTCGATTTTTAATGCCGACCCACCTGCGACATGCGATTTGCGAAATGAGGGGGCCAATGACAGCTTGCCACTTGGAACTTCCCCATTCGCTGAAGAACCCTACCACATCATCTTTTACTGCCATTTGTCTAAGTCAAACTTAAACTTTGACTTTCTCTAACTTCTTCATACGAGCTTGAATTCGAGTGTCGTTCGCATCGTTGGAATCAGGATGAAGAGATCTTCGATCTAAAGTTAAGTTTATACTTGGAACTTCACCATTCGCTGAAGAAACCTACCACATCATCTTTTACTGCCATTTGTCTAAGTCAAACTTAAACTTTGACTTTCTCTAACTTCTTCATACGAGCTCAAATTCGAGTGTCATTCGCACCGTTAGAATCAGGATGAAGAGATCTTTGATCTAAAGTTAAGTTTATAGAGATTATGACATTTTGAGTTTGAGCCCAATTTTGAGCACCTGATCACTCCTCCCCACTGGAAGCCTTTTGGACCTCAAAGGGATCGCTTTCAATTGTCTAGCAGGTGAGGGTATAGTTCCCTCACCTTTCCGACCTCTATCCATTTGGATTTTAAAAGATTTGTACCCTTGAGCCCCACTCGAAGATAATACTTACCCTTTTGATGTCCTTGTTCTTTTGTCAAGTATAGTGTCTTGGTGAATCTCATCAAGGAATTTTGGAGAAAATTCTTCAATAGATGGAATTTGAATATTATCTCCTTGATCTTCAATCAAAGGAGGCTAATACAACCTTAAATGATCAACATTAACAACATAAATTTGCATATATGAAGGCAAATCCAACCTGAAGGCATTGTTACCAATCTTTTCCAAAATTCTGAATGGACTATATCTAATTGTTTTTATCTTTTTACCTTCTCCTTGGAGCCTCTCCTTGTTGATGTGAAGCCAAACTTCATCACCAACTTGGAACTTGCGATCTTGACGATGCTTGTCATGCCTTGCTTTATACTTGGCTTGGCTTTTCTCAAGTTGTTCTTGAACCTTTTGGTGTACTAATTGTATTTGTTCAATGAAATTTCTTTCTTTGTCTATGTCGCTATGACTTTCAATAGCAACATCTTTGCCAAAAATAAGATGTAAAGGAGATTTAGGTAAGTATCCCAATAATGCCTCAAATGGATAATTTGAGTTGAAAAGTGCTTGGCTCGATTGTAAGCACGTTGAATATAGTGCAAATGTTCATCCCACAACTTAGGATGCTTGCTGCAATACCCACGAAGAAGATGTATCACTGTTCCGTTCACTAATGTTTGACTATCTGTTTGTGAATGAAAGGTTGTACTCTTTTTCAATTTGGTTTCCATGAATCCCCATAAGCTTAACCAAAAATTCCCAATAAAACGAGGATCTCGTCACTAACAATGAATGTGGGAAATCCAAAATGCACCCAAACATTCTGAAAGAATAACTAAGCAGTTTGTTCAGTTGTAACTTTATTTTTACATGGTCTCAAAATACACATTTTGTTGAACCTGTCCACAACTACATACAAATAATTATGATCTCTTTTTGACAATGGAAGACCTCCTACAAAATCCATAGAAACACTCTTCCACAATCGTGAAGGAATTGGAAGTGGTGTGTATAATCCTAACTTCCTATTGCTAGGCTTACTAATTGCATTTAATGAACATCCTTTAATAAATGAGACACACTTTCAAGCATACGAGGCCAATAACAATACCTCTATAGATGTGCCGCCGTCTTACTTACACTGAAATGACCAGCAATAAGAGAAGTATGTGCCTCTCTTATGATGTTAAATCTTTCTCCTTTTGGAATACAAAGCTTGCCAAGATGGTACAACAAGTTATCATGCAAATGATAATCCAATTCCTCTACTTGGTTACCTTGACTCAAGTTTGCATAAACATCTTGAAAGTCATTATCTAATGCATATTGCTCAATGTAACTGTCATCTAAAACATAATTATGCTTGAGTAAAATGGTTGCACTAACAATATTCTTATATCTAATTACCAAGTGGAATTGTTGAAGAAAATGCATCTATCAGAAGTGCCTTGATTGTTGCAACTTTGATTGAGATTGCAAGTATTGCAATGGTTTATGATCAGTGTGAATGATTTCCTTACCCACCAAGTAGTGTTTCCATTTTTTCACACTTTTCACCAATGTGTACAATTCCTTGTGATATGTAGGATAGTTAATCACTACACCATTAAAAGTTTCTGAATGAAAACAGATAGGCTTACCATGTTGCATGAGGACTGCACCCATAGTGTATTCACTAGCATCATTCTGAATCTCAAACCATTGTCTCAAGTCTGGAAGTGCAAGGACTGGAGTTGTACTAATTTTTTCCTTCAATGCATCAAAGACATTTTTTTGTTTGCCTCCCCACTGAAAAACCTTTTCCACGCTTATCAACGCATGCAAAGGAGCAGCTATAAGAGAAAAATTAGCAATGAATTTCCTCCAATATTGGGTTGCTCCCAAAAAACATCTTACCTTAGTAACTGCCTTGGGCCTTGGCCAATTTACTATGACATCAACCTTGGAGGGATCTATTTTCAACTCACCTCCTCCAACAATATGACCCAAGTAAACTAAAGAAGTTTTTTCAAACTCGCACTTTGACATCTTAAGATACAACTGTTATTTTTTTAAGACATCAAGTACTTTTCTTACATGCATGACATGTTCATCACGAGATTTACTAAAAATTAAGATGTCATCTAAGTAGACTATGAAAAACTCATCAAGAAATGGACTTAATACATCATTCATCACACGCATGAATGTAGTGGGAGCATTACATAAACCAAACGACATAACTAGCCATTCAAACAAACCTTGTTTTGTTTTGAATGTTGTCTTCCAAATGTCTCCTTCATCTATTCTAATTTTATGGTAGCCACTTCTTAAGTCCAACTTAGTAAAATACTTTGCATCTTTCAATTGATCGAGTAAATCATCTATTCTAGGCAGTGGGTAACAATTATTTACCGTAATCTTGTTCAATGTACAAAATTCCACACACATGCGCCATGTTCCATCCTTCTTGGGCACCAAGACAATAGGTGAACCACATGGTGAGGAAGATGGTTTAATGATCCCTTTATTCAACAACTCTTGAATTTTCTTCTTAATTTCTGCGCTTTCCGTCACTCACATCCTATACATGCCAACATTAGGAAGAGGACAATCTTGCTGCAACTGTATCTCATGTTGGATTCCTCTCTTGGGAGGTAATCCCTTCGGTTCATGAAACATCTTGTCATATTGGTTAACTACGTCAACCAAGTTAGATTTCAAATTTTAATCACAACCTTTAAAAGCTTCATTATCAACATCATCCTTGGGTTTGATCATTAGAAGCACAAAATTCTTGCTCGAATTCACTAGTCTTTTCATTTGCCCTGCATTGACAAGCAAAATATTTATAATCTTTCTATGAGCTGTCACAATATATTCTACTCCACCTTTGAGGAAATGATATTTATTTTCATGTCTATGGAAGATAGATTTTCTATCATAAAGGTATGGGCTGCCCAAAACTATGCCACAGATATGTAACGACACAACATCAAGCTCCACTTCATCTATGAAATTTGCAGTAATGGCGAATCTTAGTTTACACTTTCTAGTAACCTGCAATTGCGCATTGTTACACACCCATCCAAGTGGATATGGTTTATGATGTGGAACAGTTTCCAAGTTTAAACTTTTGACAATGTTTTCAGAGATAGGATTGGCTTGAGAGCCATTTTCGAAAAGCGTATCAATCTTTTCATGTATTTAGATCACTCTTATGTGAAAAAGTTCTATTCTCCTCTTTTCATTTGAAGCTTCATTTTGTGAGTTTTAAGAACTAGTGCTAGCAATGGATTCTTTTCCTTTTGACCCCATGGTTGTGATTTTAGTTTCATCCCCCGAATCAGATCCCAAATCCTGTTGAGTGGTTGCAGTTGTTTTTTGTTTTCTCTTTTTGTTTTTATTGGGTCTCATATTATGATGAAGCTTCCAACAATGACATTCATCGTGACCCTTTCTGGAAAAATGTTTGCATATAACTTTCTCTCCTTTTTTGATAGACGCATTTTTCTTTGCCTTTCCTTTGAAAACTTTTCCCTTTCCTTTACTCTTAAATGGATTTTTACTATCTTCTTCTGGGGTGTTTTTCCCTCTTGCTCCAATATGAATGGCTTGCACACACACATCATCTAGATTATTTTTATTAAACATTAAGATAGTATGCCTAAGGTAACTGTGTAAAACCCCTACGTACTTCAACAATGTGTTCTGTGATTACAAATCTACACCTGACATCAAAGACCTTTTTCTGAATTCTTTGGTGTAATATTGCATATTTTGACATTTAAGTTGTCTAAAGTTCTACCAATTCATGATGGCTTTCTGTATATAAGCTAGAGGGTAGAATTGTTTTGATTGCATCAATGAAATCAATCCAATAAATTGAGATCTTACCGTGTTTTTTTTAACTCCTCTTGGGTCTTTGATTCCCACCATTCTAGTGTTGCACCCTCCATTCTCAAGGAATCTAAATGAATCTTTATGTCATCCTCTTGAAGGTTTTGAATCCTGCAATAGACCTCCAACTGATGAATCCAATTATCAAGCTTCTCTGCATTCACTTCACCATTATACATGGGCAACTCAAATTTAACGTCAAGTTTTAAAAAATGTTGTTTACTAGTTCCTTTTGAAGTATG
The DNA here is from genome assembly GCA_031772625.1 of Pinus tabuliformis. Taxonomy (NCBI): domain Eukaryota; kingdom Viridiplantae; phylum Streptophyta; class Pinopsida; order Pinales; family Pinaceae; genus Pinus; species Pinus tabuliformis. The sequence goes on from CM062815.1 coordinate 714,321,055, forward strand.
ATGATGAGTATGAGTAATGGTTGCGTTAGTGGAAGAGGGTGAAGATGCTTGTGAAGAAGAAGATGAAGAATATGGTGGAGAGGGTGGAGGTTTGTCTCCATTTCCATTACCTCCTCCTAAAGAACCTTCTCCATTGGGAGGCTTGGAACTTTCCCCTTACAACCTGGTATTCCTCTCTTCATAGAGGACCTTCATCATCTATGTCATGTCAAAGAAATCCTTTATGAAGGTATTCTCATCTTCTGTCATGTTTGTAGGTTATCCTTCATGAGACATGATCTTTGGAGTCTCAACTGCAACTCGGGGCTGAACTGGTGTTGGAGATTGTGGCAACCTTGCTCTCCTTCCCCTTGAACCAACTTCAGGGCTTCCAACCAACTTCCCTTCTCCTCTTTTGAGTTTTAACCTTGTAAGCATGACATAAACTTGCAAACATTTAAATCTTTCTTTCAAAAAGCAAACCTAAAGCTCTAATACCAAAAATGATCTGATTTAGAATATTAGATTGTTGTGCTAAGATCCTCAGATTAGAAACAAAAGTGCTTTCATTGTGCTTAAGGATTCATGAATTTTTGCAAGTGAAATGATGAGTTTTTATGTTAATTTTATCAGCAATTTAACATAAATAAGAGACTGAACAACAACATAAACATGTATCAGAAACACATTACAACATAAACATGATAAAGGAGTTCACTCCTCTTGGGCTATGTCTCTTTGGTACAACTTACAATGGATTGGGCCTCTCTATTATGCTCAAAAGTGTATAAAAAGATGTATTTACAATGCTCAAATTCCATTGAAACCTACTCTAATTAGTCCAGAATGTCCAAAAATGGCCATCTAGCCTCTTTTTGCATCCAATTTGGTGGAAAACTAAAGAAGTTATGACCTCTCCTAGTTTTCCCACTATTCTCTCCACAAATTGCTTCAAATTTGGCATGATCCTACAAATTAGCTCCAAAAAGTGTTAATTGAGCGAAAAATTCACTGCGCGGCGGTCCATAATCTATCGACACCGACTGTCCCATCGCAAATCACAATCGGCGGAGTACCGACAGTCTTATATATGCGGGACTTTGTTTTCTGCGGTGTGTGATTGCGATTATCACATCACAACCTTTCCCTGCTCAGGGGCCGACCTCCACATCACAACTACCAGAGACGATTCTTTAATGCCTTTCCGCCTACCCTGTTGCGATGTGCGATTGCGATTATCGCATTGCACACTGGCTTGTTCTGGGGCCGGATTTTAACATCGACACAACTGTGACATGTGATTTGCGAAATGCGGGGGCCAATGGCGGCTTGCCACTTGGCACTTCCCCATTCGCTGAAGAGCCCTGCCACATCATCTTTTCCTGCCATCTGTCCAAGTCAAACCTGAACTTTGACTTGCTCTAACTTCTTCATACGAGCTCGGATTCGAGTGTCATTCACACTGTTGGAATTAGGATGACGAGCTCTTCAATCTAAAGCTAAGTTTATAGAGATTTTGACACTCTGAGTTTTGAGCCTAATTTTGAGCACCTGTTCAATGAAATACTTGGAATTTAGGCATTAGTGACAAGTTTGATTTGACTATAGAGTTGGTCAAGTGTATATTGTTTTCACATTTTGATTATTGGTCAGCATGTTGTCATCTCTTAGGATTCATATTTGAAATGTGGAATGAAGGCTCTTGAAGTAAGGCATTCAACCTCCTCTCTAAGACACTCCAATAAGTGATCCAAGTTGCAGTGTCTATATAGTAGGCATGTTCTGATAAGCTAAGTGTATAAATGGAAACAAGTATAATGCATTTGACAGTAATACCTTTGTGAGTTTCCATATATAATTATGCTACTGATATGACTGGACAAAGATTGTTTCAAATTATAGTTGATGCATTCATAAGCAGTTACAGTGACATACCTTGATATGAAGGTTTCACTGATTACATCTCTTGTGGTGAACACATACTTGGAAGTATTGAATAATCGACCATATTGTCTAGAAAACATATTAAGCACTGGTAGTAAATTAAGGATAGATGTAAAGAAGCTCTTGCAAATTATACAATTGTGCAGTAAGGAATTTGTTAGCAGGAACCTACAGTAGTAGGGTTTCATCATTATTTGGTAGTTATAGTTTCATATTTGTAGACTTTCTCTTTGAGATGTGTATTATCTTGGAGTTCACTATCAAATGTAACATCTACAACAATCATGTTTCTGGTCCTGATAACACTTAAGCATACTATAGTAAATCTAATATATTGTCGTAAAGCATCATTATTAGAGCAGGCATTGGTTCACATTAGCAACTCTTATTTTATGGTTAACTGTCAAAGCTACTATTTTGGGTTTGCACAAAGTAATTTGAAATAATGCAAAGGAATCAACTGACAACTTGAAAAGAATCATTACATATAGCATTAGGCACTTCAAGAAGACACCTTCAAATAGAAGGCATCAATATACTATTACCAACTATAAAGAAGGATTGAGGCATTGTTGATTTGTAGCTACAAAATTGTATGTCTATGCAGTAGTGATATTAGTAGTTAAGGCTCCGATATGATGCTAATCATTAGTGTTTCCCAAGGTATGTAGTTTGAGTAGAGGTTGATTTGAAATGCACTTGATTATGTTAGCACTTAGGGTTTTGTACTGACCTTGAGCAGAAGTACATGTTTGAGCATATGTATTTGATTATGAACTGACAGTACATTATTACAGAGATGTGAAATAGTAAATTGGGTCATTGATGTGAGCTGCTAGGGTTTGCAATTTGATATACTAGCAACAGTGGATTTGTTGTGATAGCTAGGGTTTGATGTACAGATTGGGAAGACACATAATTGTGTATGACAATGGATGCTGATTGATTTTTAGGTTTGATGTGAAGATTAAGAAAAGACAGAATTGACTAACAAATATTATATTGTAGTTTGTTTTTCTATTGATTCTAAGCACAAGTGGATCCAGTCTGAAAATTGTGAAAAATGGTCCAGTAGCTAATTAGAGTGGTCGGTTGGTGCAAGTAAAGAGAGTGGAGTATCCTTCAAGTTGGATCCTGAGAACATTTCAAGATGGTAGGGTGGTGCTAGGGTAGGTTGGAGCTTGCATAGGTTTTTGAAGCATTTGTCTAGTTGCAACTGGTAAACAGGGTATTGGAGCATCCTTTAGGTTGGAGCTTGTAAACCAAGGCTTTGGAGCGTCTGACAGGTTGGAGCCTATAAACTAGGGGGTTAGAGCCTCCCTCGATTAAAGTTGAAAACATTGATGTACAATTTATTAAAAGACAAATATTAATAAGTGTTCAGTGGTTTTTGTCACAAAGGGGTTTCCACCTAAAATTATGTGTCTACTATTTTTATTATTATGTGTTGTTGAATGGCGTTGGTGAATGTTTATGTTTATTTGATGCTAATAATGCTTTGTGAAGTTAAAAATATACTAATTGATAAGAAATATTGATTCACCCCCCATCAGTATTTCCAACAATTGGAATCATAGTAGGTTCCTTCAATGGTAGTTTAACAGTTGGAAGGAAGATCTTAGAATGCAAAGATGGGAATATAAAAAAGGCAAGCCACTAAGCATCCAAAGGAATCAAAGGAAGTCCATGATATTGAAACAATTTTAGAACCTATTATAGTTAATGAAGAGAAATAGGTTGGTCCAATTCCTCTATTTAATGAATCAAATTTTGCATTTTGGAAAGTTAAAATGGAAGCCTACATGCAAGCTCAAGAATATGATGTGTACGTCACTCTATTGTCTCTAGAGACACATCTATCGATGAATCTAGAAGGTACAATACAAAATCCATGAATGTAATTCTTGGTACTCTGCCAGACACTATAAAAGCAAAAGTTGGTCAATGCTCAACAACCAAACATCTTTGGGAGAAACTTCAAGATCTCTATGAAGGTCAAAAACATACAGGTCAAGATAAATATGTTGATAATCATGTGGATCCTCATATCAAAGAATCTAACAATGATGATGATGAAGAAGCAGAAGAGGACATGGAAAAAGAATTAATTAATGCCTTCAAAGAATGGAAGAACACAGAGAAGGAAAATCACACACTCAAAGAATAAGTTTCTCTTTTGAGTGCAGGAAGCAAAAATGAAAGAAAAATACTCAGTAAGACAACTAAAGAAATATGGTCAAAGGTACATATCTGAAGTTGATAAAAAAAAGGAACCAGATGCATCTTCAACAAAAATTATCTGGCTCATAAAGGAAAATGAAAGGCAGAATGAAAAATTAAAGTTCTTAATAGAGAAGCAGAAAAGGTCACTCTTCTAAAGCTACAAGTAGAAGAAGTTTAAGAAAGAAGGAAAGTCTTGAAAAGAAGATTTCAGGAAGATATTGCTTAAAAAACAAAAATAACTTGACGTTGCCCTAATTGAAATAAACAAGCTTAGGAAAGAGAATTGTTGGATGATGAAAGGAATAATAACGACAAAACCATTAGGGGAATTTTGAGGTCTAAAATGGGCCTCCTAAGGAAATTATTAAAAAATAATGGAAATAATAAAATAAGATTACATTACATGATCAAATTTTAGAGGGAAAAAAGAAAAAAACTATTTTTTCAACTCGTATTTTCAACTTATCTCCCTATGGGTTTACTGAAGTTTTGAGCGGAAGCACCCATTGGATGCAAAATTTAATTTCTCATTCAAGGAGTACCCATGTTGTATACTTTCGATGGACCCTAATAGACGAAAAATGAGAAATACATGAAAAACATGATTGCAATAATGTTTTTTTTCATGCATTTCTCATTTTTCGTACAGTAGGGTCCATTTAAAGTATGCAACATGGGCACTCATTGGATGAAGAATTAAATTTTGCATCCGACGAGTACTCCCCCTCGAAATTTGAGTAAAAACTTAGGTAGATAAGTTGAAAATATGAGTTGGAAAAGTAGTTTTATTATTTTATTATTTTTTAATATTTTTACTTTTTTACTCCAAAAATAGTGAATCATCCCCTAGGGTTGACATCATGATATTTTAGTTGTACATTTTTCTTAGGAGGCCCATTTTAGACCTCAAAAGTCCCCTAATGTAAATTGAAGATGAAGGAAAAAGAAGCAGGTAAAGCCCCATGCGACGAAGGTACAACTCCAAGTCCCTCCATAACACGATCAATGAGAAGACTGATAACAGGATCCCTCAAAGACCAAATCGAGATGAAGGACCGAAGAAACATAAAAACATTCCTGCTCCAACAAGTAATCAACAAATGACTGTACCTCCTTCAAAGAAGAATTACTACAAAAGATCATCAAGACATGACATCTCATCTAGGTACCCTAACATGTTTAATAGTTATTGTTTTTCATTAACTTTGGGCATATGGCTAGGAATTGAAGAATATATGAAAAACATTATCAAAACCCTATAAGAATGTTTGCAATATCGAAAAATAGGTTTCACAATGATTTTTCCAACATAAAGTATATGCCACTAATTCAATCATTCAAGCCCAACATTGAATGTTACAAATGCCATAACTATGGGCATATAGCTCGCGATTGCCAGTTCAAGATGGAATTTTTTAGCCCTAACACTAGGTACATGAAAGTCTAGAAAATAACGCAGATGAAGACCAAGAAAATAAGAAATTCTCAACAATCATGCTTTCAAGTTTTGTAAAAGTGAAAGGTCATAATGAATCTCCAATGGAAGATGTTGAAGTTTAGGATGATCCAACCGAAGAGCTAGTTCACACATTATTTTGAGGAATTCAACATATTGACTTCCTGTAAACATTAAAAAGGGGGAGTCTATTGTGATTTTAAAGATCTATCTTTTGACAGGTTGACAATTGGTAGATATGAAGAAATATTGTGGGCAATTTCAATGGAGTAATAGTTTTGGTAGAAAAAGTTAAGGACAAAATCGTGAAAGGACCCATGTTGTTGACAATTAGAATCTGTTGTGGCAATCCATATGAAGCATAGCATGTCAAGGAGAGATAGGTTGTTTTTAAGGAAGAGAAGCAGACAAACATCTTGTAGGAAGACAAATGAAGGGATTTCATTAAGGGGAGCACCGACAGATTACAGGTCCATAGAAACAGACAGTTTGTCAAGGGAGTCACCTTTTGCCATTAATGTCAAAGGGGGAGAGAAATCAAGAGAAGAAGATCAAGGCATGAAGTCAGGGGGAGTTGTACTTGTGGAAGGAGTATGTATTGTCATCAGTGACAAAGGGGGAGATTGTTGAATGGTATTGTCATTGATGTCAACATCGGGCCTTGAATGCTCTTAATATATGTCTTGATTGCATTAGTTGCAAGCTCCAATTGAAGGATGGTTGGAAACCTTAGTAGCCCCAAATTTTTTGAGGTTTTTAAGGATGAAGATCAATTAAATTGATCTCAAGGTCATCGTCATTAGATGCTCCTCATCGAGCCGATTCCGATGGTATGTTGCATGCCACGAGAACCTTCACGGTTTAGGATTTTTGCTTGTTTGAAGATAAAGGATCCATTTTGTGGTCAAAAACCTCAAAAGGTGTGATGATGTGGCAGCTTCTTGTTCGCTAAAACAAAAGGGAATTTTGTTATAAATTAAATTAAATAATGTTTATGAAGGGTTTCATCATTTATTAAAAGTAAAAGGCTTTTGGGAAGATTAATTTGTGGCTTGAAAAAACAAAAGTCATAGGGAAATAAAGACTAAATTCAAATTGGTGTAATGGAGGTCAACCTCAATCTTTGGCACAAATTTTCTAAAAATTTGAAATTTGTTTTTCCCTCTTATTTTGTTGATCAACTCCAAGCTTGAAGGTTAGTCCGCTTCTCCAAAAATACATCATCGACCTCTATATATACCAAGTGTAATTGCCCTCCAAATAAATGATTCAACATTATCTCTTCTAAAATTAAAGTGCGACTATAATCAAATAACAAGGGTTCCCAAGATTGGAAATCTTTGGCTTATGGTTTTATTGGGATTCGTTAGGTTTTAACTATGTTTGTACCTGGTTTCTTGCTATGGCTTCAAATCTTTGTGTAACCTCTTTCCTATGCTAAAATTGATATCATTTATCCGCGGCCAGCCATGTAACGTATTGTGGAATTCGCATTTGTTGGTGGTTATGGATGGAAATCTGTAGTTAAATTCTTATTGTTACCAAACAATGTTCTATGGAACCTCTTCAAACTAGTATTCACTTAAATTGTTCTTTACGATCTTGTAAATTTTATTAGATTTGTTTGAAGAATGTTGCTATGCATATATGAACGTTTTTGTACATATATTAGAATGTGATCTCGGCAATGGGAGGTTCTATGGTCAGACGTTGTGTCGCTGCAGGATATATGCAAAAAGGTTTGTATAGAAAATCAAATTGTCGATTATCGTTACGTTATTTGTTTATATTTAGTATTGTCATTGATGTTGTGATAATGTTGTATTGACAAAGGATACCAAAAACTATTGAAGCTTAGGTTTCAAAATGATCAGAACCTACAAAATAACTCTATCCCAAATCCCATAGTGTTCACTATTTTGAAATTTAACCACTGTAACTTGGATTTACAGGTGAGAAGCGCTGTTGAGGAATGGATGCCTGGAGCGGAGCTTGAACGCAACGTGTTGGAATCCATGGAACCTCCCCGCCGCATTGACAACGAATCCAAGCTCTTCAAGCGTTTAACGCTCGTCACCTCCATTGTCCACTTGTCTCTCATGAGACTCCTGTGATTCGTCTTCAAAAGGACTCCACCAACCTTGCATGCAGGTTTGTTTCTCTGTGCAAAGAACATCCACCATGGTCTTAACACTCTAAACTTCTCCATCCTGCCGAGGAACTCATGCCGAGAATGGCACATGGTCTCCTCGCTCTGAGCAAGATTATGCCCATCTGAATCTCTGACTCAAGCTAGCTTTCTACCCGCGCTCTGGTCGTATCTCCTGCTGCTCTTTTTGCCACAAGCTTCCTATTTCTTAAGCCGGCCGTCATCCCATCCTCTTCCACTCCTGGCTTTTACTGTTGGATGGTCTTTTCGGTTCTTGGAGGACGCGCGTTCCGGGCATATGGGTTCCTGCTCTAGGTTAGTTTTTACAGAACCGTTGCCTCGAATAGTTATGTTTTCAGAATTATTCAGGATTTGTTAAAAATTTCTTCAGTGTTACTGTTTTAGGCTATGAACTGTTTTCTGCCAGAAGGATGTTAAAATCTTTCTTTAACAAGCTTCGAAACCACTTCATTCTTTACAAGCCCTGCAATGATATCCGTTTTAAAATTGGCTATTGGTGGTGTATAGTAAAAGTATACTGCTGTTGCATCCTTTGTGATGAACAACTTGCTTAATCTTTTGCTCCCCACAGTGGTTCAGTCATCGAACTCTCCCTCTGCTAATTCCTTGGAGCGAATCGAACTAGGGTCCCCTGGAAAATCTTTCCGGTCGCATTTTCCCGGCTGTTCCATCTTTCCGGTGTCTGTCTGCATCCAGGCATTACTCTCTGCATCTAACCTTGGTACGATAGATCCGTTTCGGGATTTCGAAATTCCTTTCGTACATCGAGGTCCGATCCTCTGATCCTTTTTCCTTTTTCACTAGCTAGAACATTTATTTCCTTAATCGGTGAGTTTGAAAGGTGGTTGAGTTTGGTCAGACTTTTGATTTAATCTAATTTTATACTTTACCCACCGTACCCCTTCCTCGTTTTCTCCCCATTTGGCAGTGCATGGAGGCGGCTTACGACTCCATTGCATCTGAGGATCTTGTTAATGCCGCTGTCAATGTGGAGAATGCATGGTCGGCTGCCACCCTGGCAACAATGGACAGCCTGTTAGTCAAACCATATATGCCAAAATGGATGCCACGTTTCAAGAATATGGATCGCGGGCCCAAAAGGCAGCATAAGACCGCGAATACTTCCTCTCCTCCACGAGCGCTCCGGATTGACATTGCTCAGCTGGATGAAAGACTAGAAAGCCTGCAGCAAAACGCTCTCATTGGGAAATGGCATTTCCCTGAAATGTCGGACGCTGAAATGAGGACCTGGCTGGCCAAATTCTGGAAACCGACAATAGGATATGTTCCGATCATTTCTAGCCTTCTGTGTGATTGGTATTGTTTTCACTTTCAAAATGCTGAAGATGCGAGAATAATCCAATGTCGGCCTTGGGTTTCTAAGCGCAGCTTCCTTGCTTTGTACAAATGGTACATAGGATTCAACCCTCTGAAAAATACCCCGGTCAACAACTTAATCTGGGTCAAATGCCCCAACCTGCCTCTGGAACTATGGTCAAGTGAATCCCTTCAGATGATTGGCAATGCAATTGGCCGATTTGTTTATGTTGACCCCTGGTGTCTCGGTGAACGAGACAAACGAATTGCCTGGATTCTAATTCAGAGATCATATAAGGGGGGATTCCCGGACCATATTGAAATAAGTTGGAAGGATTAAACCATTTCCCAAAGGTTGGATTTTTGGGGAATTCCGTTCCGTTGTGTTGCTTGCAAAAAAATAGGTCATCTGGGCAAAAATTGTCCCAGTGCAAAATTATATGAACACAGGAGAGCCCACAGGAAATCATTCTTAAATGGCAATCATTCGACACCATCATCCCCTGTGAAAACCCGCCCTCAAGGTAGCCCTTCCTCTCCTTTTCGCCCTGCTAATGGTCTTCCCACAGCCAGGCACACCCCTCCCTTCACCGAACCCATTGATGACCTCCCTGTTCCTTCTCCGCCTCCAATTAATCCAAAGGATTTCACTCCCATCCCTCAATCAGCGCCATCTACCACTAATGACTTCTCAGTTGGCTCTATCCCCATTCCCATCTCTTCTTCGTCTCCGCAACCCAGGCAAGCTGTTAACAAAGGGAAGGAGAAATTGCATTGTGTTGGACCCACTCCTCCAAATTCCCCTTTCTCCTCCCCTGTCAATCTCTTTGACAGCGATCTCGACCTGGTTCAAACTAGAGCTTCTCTTCAGCTTGAACCCCTCTCGATCCACAAACCTAACCCATGTTTGCCTGTGATCAGTCCGGAATCAGCCAAAAATATTATGGTCCGGAAGAAAGGTCGGGGAGGCTCTCGACACTTCAGAGGCAGAACCATTGCATCAAATGAAGGAATCCGAAATCTGTCTCTTGTTGAGGTTCCCGTCCTTGAAGATTCGTATCCATAGCCCCTTAGAGCAAGCAAGGCTGCAAAGTCTCCAAAATGATCCCTGTTTTATCCTTCAACATCCGGGGGCTTGGCATGGACCCAAAATTCATCACGCTAAAAAGTTTATTTTTTCATTCCAGGGCCTCAATCATTCTAATACAGGAAACTATGCATGGGAAGGAGGACTCTCTGTCATACTTTCGGAGAATGCTGCCCTCTTGGCACATGGCTGCTACAGAGGCGAATGGGCTTTCGGGGGGCATGATTACTCTTTGGGATCCGTCCAAGGTCAAGGCAAAGGCTTACAGATGTTTCGCTGGAATATTAATAACAGTATCAATTCGTGGAATTGATTTTCCTATAAACATTCTTAATCTATATGCTCCGTACAAGTCCCGATTGTCTTTCTGGAACAGGGTATTCGCATCTGAACTATTCAATATGAACAACCTCATCATAGCGGGAGATACAAATTCTGTTTTATCTTCAAGCGAGGTTTGGGGAAAAGGTAAGATAAACAATGTCTTGGCAAACCTCATCAATTCTGAGTTGATAAACATAAATATGGTTGACATCATTCCCGCTAGGAACAGGCCGACATGGTCCAATGGAAGAATAGGAAATGCCTTCATTGCCAAAAGGTTGGACAGAGTGTTCATCCACTTTAGTCTCATTGACAAATTAGGCCTGCCGAAGCTGTCTGTGGAGAATGTCATGATCTCTGATCACTTCCCCATTCTCTTATCTTGGCCTGACAAGATCTTCAGAAGAGGCTACTCTTTTAAGTTCGACAACAGCCTCCTTCTTGACCCTGCCTTCAATCTTTTTATTCAGAACGCATGGGAAGAAATCAAGGACAGGGAAAAAACAAAATTCATTTTTTCCTCTTTCAGGGAAAAACTATCCGAGCTCAGGGATATGGTGAAAAAATGGCAATACCAAAAACACCAGGAAGACAAGGCGGACCTAAAACGGGTTCAACAGGAACTGGAGTCCATTATGGAATCCACTGACTTCTCCTCCTGCTCTCTTGAAAGGAAAAGCCGCATCAGAACTCTGGAGAATAGAAGATACTGCTTATTAAAACAGGAAGAAGAAAAATGGAGGCTCAAAAGCCGCGCCATTTGGCTAGAACAGGGTGACAAAAACACAAAATTCTTCCATAAGTTTGCCAATGCAAGAAGAGAGAGGAACTTTATTTGGAAAATAAAGGATGACCAGGGGAATGAGGCTGTCTCGCAGGAGGATATCACGCGACACGCGGTAAGTTTTTTCAAAAAGTAGTATAGCAGATCAAATGATATTGCTTTCAGTTATATAAGATGGGGGATAGACCCGATGCCAGTGATGTTTGATCATGATATGAATGAGGATATGTTCTGTCCTATTGATGAGAATGAACTCCTCGAGGCCATGAAATCCTTCAAAAAGGATAAAGCCCCTGGGCCGGACGATTGGACTATTAATTTCCTTACTCACTTCTTTGACCTTTTTAAAAGAGATCTGCTAAGCATGGTCCAGGCCTCTAGGCTATCTAGTCAAATCCACAACCTATCCTCCTCCACTCTCAGCTCTCATTCCCAAGAAGGATGAGCCTACTTCCTTGATTTCCGCCCTATCTCGCTCTGCAACATCTCTTTCAAGATCATCACAAAAATCGTTGCTCTTAGAATAAAAGGAACTCTGGCCCATTATCTATCTCCAAACCAGCATGCATTCCTAAAGGGATGGAACATCCATGACGCAGTGGCCACCACTCAGGAATGTCTCCATTCCATTTCTATCAACAACTCCAAAGCAGCCATCCTGAAGATTGACCTGCAGCGGGCTTTCGATGTTATTGACTGGGGGTATCTTCAATGCCTCCTTGCCAAAATTGGATTGTCTCCTGCAGTCATCTGCTGGATTATGGGCTGCATTGAAAATGTTAACTATGCTATATTGGTGAATGGTCGCCCTTCCCTTTTCTTCTAGGCTGAAAGGGGCCTTCGGCAAGGATGCCCTCTGTCTCCCCTTCTCTTTATCCTTGCTATTGATGCCATGAGTCTTCATATCAATCGTGTTGTGGCACTGAAAGAATACTTTCCGATAAGGATCTGCAAGAATATCAATATATCGCATAACCTCTTTGTCGACGATGTACTCTTATTTGCTATGCTTTCAAAGGCTTCATGGCTGTGCATAAAATCCATCCTTGACCGTTTTCACAAAGCTTCTGGTCTTGCCATCAACAAAGCTAAATCAATTCTCTACCATAATGGCTCTGATGAGGACCTGATTCTCTGGATATCCCAGCTCTTCGAAATTCAGTCCAAACCTCTATCAGATGGCATCAAGTATCTTGGGTTTCGATTAAAAGCTCGTTCCTACAAGTTGGCAGACTGGCGTTGGCTTGTCGACCGTTTTCTCAATAAGATTGCTCTCTGGAGTTTTCGCTCCCTCTCTTTAGGTGGCAGGATTGTGCTCGTCAAATCGGTTTTATCCCAGCTCTCAGTTTTCTGGGGTCACCTCTTCCTCCTCCCGGCAAGTATTATCCAAGCTATCAACAAGATTATATCCAGCTTTATTTGGGGAGCCAAGGCCGATCGTAGGAAAATTCATCTTGCAAAGCTGGACCTTCTCACATTACCAAAAAATTTTGATGATTGGGGTCTTCTAAACATTAAGACTTTTGGGACTGCTCTTGTCTGTAACTCCCTTTGGAGGGGTATTTTTGGTTCCAACCCATGGAGCGACATCATTCGACAGAAATATCAAAGAGGAAGAGGCATTGAATTCTGGTTCAGATTTGATTCTATTGGCATTCAACAGGGCTCCGCCATATGGCTCAGTTTCAGAAGGGTCCAACGATACTTTCTCAGGAATCTTAAATGGAAAATCTACATAGGCAGAAAGATTCTCATTGGCCTGGACTCCTTTGCTGGATTCAAGGGCATGCTACAGGTTCCTCCTCCTCTTCTTTTTTTCCTTCGCAGATCTGGCTACTTCACATGGGACCGCATCATAAAGGAATGGTGTGGACTTTCACCCATGCTTCGAGATGCTGATGACATAGGTCTTCCACGGGACCTGCTCCCACTTTGGACCAATCTTATTTCCTCTCTCCAGCTGGGAGGAGTCCTGCGCTCTACAAATGATGATCATCTAATCTGGTCCCTTCCCTACTCTTCCTCTCATGCAATTGTAAAAGATATATATTTCGACCTCATTTCGAATTCAATCAAATCGAACAGACAACGCTTTCCAGTCTTCTGGTGGAAGCTTGGATGTCCCCTCAAAGTGACCTTATTCTCCTGGCTGGTGCTTTTCAACAAAAAATTGTCTTGGGATTCCTTGAGGAGGCGATCATGGCACGGTCCCAGTAGATGTGTTCTCTGCAAAATGGAGGAGGAGACAAACTTCCACCTTTTCTTCAAATGCTCTGTCTCGCAACAAATTTGGTATGAACTTGCACAGTTTTTTTTCTTTTCAGCATCTTAACTTCATCTTTGTTGATGCAGCGTTTGCCTGGTGGGGACGACAAAACACTCTTCGGCCTATTCTTCCCATCACCTTATGGTCTCTTTGGAAGTGGAGGAACCTAAAATTTTTTGAGGATTGTTCTCTCTGCCAAATATGTTCTCTCTTCCATCTCTGCTCTTTATCTTCCAATCAGCTGAATGATGCAATGGTTTTTGTCCTTTCTGATTTTGGGATTTGATCATATGAACATACAGCATGATGGTAATCTGTTTTACATGATGTGCTATGTTGCTTATTGGTAGTATTCATGAGTTTTCAATCTCATACAGAACTATATGAATATCTTGTATATATATCCTCAATATAATATCATGATTTTCTTTTTGGAAAAATGTTGTATTGACAAATATGTTGGGGCAAATAGTTTCATGGCCAATTCACGCATATGTTCAAACTATGGTTATTATTTATATAGTATATATGCACGATATGCATTATACGATAAACAAACTGGTGGAGACCAGATGGTTGCAAGTCTTAATGAAGACAAATAAACCAATGCGCAAAGGTTAGAACAAATTATACATTATCCAACGAGAGTCTGAAGGTTTGATTTATGTGGTGTGCGTATAAATTGTATTACAAGCTTCATGCACAGATATTCATCTTTTGCAGCATTGAGCAAATTATAAAATAATGAGCTAAGGTTTCATCACCTATAGCTGAGTTTGAATGTTGCTTGCATATGTTAGATGAAATACTTAGAATTTGGGCATTGATGATAGGTTTGATTTCACTGTAGAATTGGTCAAGTGTATATTGTATACACATTGCGATTGTTGGTGAACATGTTTTCATCTCTTATGATTCATATCTGAATTGTTGAATGAAGGCTCCTGAAGTAAGGCATTCAACCTCCTCTCTAAGACACTCCAGTTGTTGATCCAAGTTGTAGGGTCTATATGGCTGGCATGTTCTGATAAGCTAAGTGTATAAATGGCAACAAGTATAATGCATTTGTGAGTGCCATATATAATTATTCTACTATTATGACTGGACAAAGATTGTTTTAAATTATAGTTGTTGCATTCAGACGCAGTTACAGTGACATACCTTGTTCTGAAGGTTTTACTTATTATGTCCCTTGTTGTGAACAAATACTTGAAGTTTTGAATAACCATCCATATTGTCTAGATGACATATTAAACATTGATACTAAATAAAGGATGGATGTAAAGAATCTCTTGTAAATTATAAGATTGTGCAATAAGGAATCTGTTTGCAATAGCCTACAGTAGTAAGATTTCATCATTGTTTGGTAGTTAGAGTTTCAGATTTGTAGACATTCTCTTTGAGATTTGTATTAGCTTGGAATTAATTTTCAGAAGTAACTTCTACAACAATCATGTTTCTAGTCTTGACAACACTGAAGCATACTATAGTGAATCTAATATCTTGTCTCGTTGACTATCAAAGTTACTATTTTAGCTTTGCAAAAAATGTATTGAAATAGTGTGAAGGCATCAACATACAACTTGAAAAGAAGAATTACATATAGCAGTAGGCAATTCAAGAAGACACCTTCAGACAAAAGGCATCAATATACTATTAGCAGCAGTAAAAGATGACTGAGGCATTGTTGGTTTGTAGCTACAGAAGTTTATGTCTATACAACAGTGATATTAACAGTTAAGGTTCTGATATAACTTCTATACAACAGTGATATTAACAGTTAAGGTTCTGATATGATGTTAATCATTAGTGTTCCCTAGGGTATGTAGTTTGAGCAAAGGATGATTTGAAATGCACTTGATTATGTCAACACTTAGGTTTTGGTACTGGCCTTGAGAAAAAACAGAGTTTTGAGCAGAGATTGAAGATATATTTGATTATGAATTGACAATATTACAGAGATGTTAAACAATAAATTGGATCATTAATGTGAGTTGCTAGGGTTTTTCATTTGATACATTGGTAGTAGTGGATTCGTTGTTGACAACTATGGTTTGATGTGCATATTGGGCAAAGGAAAAATTGTGTATGACAATGGATTTTGACTAAGGTAAAGGTTTGATGTGAGGATTAACCAAAAACATAATTAATTAACAAAGATTTCATTGTAGTTTGTTTTTATATTGATTCTAAGCACATGTGGATCTAGTTTGAAAAATGTGAAGCACAGTTTGTCAGTTGATCTAAGAGAGTGGAGTCCACTTCAGGTTGGATCTTGAGAACACTTTAGGGTGGCAAGGTAGTGTTAGGGCAAGTTGGAACTTGCATAGGGCGTCGAAACGTATTCACCATTGCAACTAGTAAACATGGTGTTGTTAGATGATCCAAAAATACAATTTTATCATAGGTTATAAAATTAGAATAAAATAATTATTAATTTAAGATATTAAATCAATAATTATTATTCTAGAATGTTTAATTATTTAATGGAGACTTTTAGAATTAGCATATTGTTGTAGCTAGATATGACTCTCCAAATGTGTCGTATCTTAGGCTCTATTTTAAGAGATTAGTTAGCTAGTTGGTTTGAATAACATTTATTGTAAATGGACACTTGTTATTTAATAAGTGATCCATAATTAGAGGTAGTTAGGACATGGAGCTTATATATAGCTCATTGCAAGAGTGTTTGTGTTGTTCGGGTGTAAACTCTTGCAAAATCAATTATGTAATTATTTTTTCTGATTAATAAAATTATGTGTCTGAGGACACTTCTGCCATTAGGTGTTGGAGCATCCTTCAGGTTGGAGCCTGTAAACCAGGGTGTTAGAGCGTCCGCTCAGTTGCATTTGGTAAAAAGTTCGTTGGAGCGTCTAACATGTTGGAGCCTATAAACTACAGGGTTGGAGCCTCCCGCAGTTGGAGCTAAAAACATTGATATACAATTTATTGAAAGATAAATATTAAGAAGTGTTTGGTGGTTTTTTGTCCTGAATGGGTTTCCACTTAAAAATCTGTCTATTTTCTTTACTATTATGCATTATTGAATGGCATTGATGAATGTTTCTATTTATCTGATGCTAATAACATTTAATGCTCTATGAAGTTAAAAATACATTGATTGATAAGAAATATTGATTCAATAGTGCCATGTTTTTAATAATATTTTTAAATGTTATATCTTTCTTTTCTTTTTTTTCTTTTGAATAAGACTATGCTATTATATTACAAAAAAGGCAAAAATTACATCATCAGTGTTACAACAGAGCCGAAGCCCTGTGATTCCTGTCGAAGGACTGACAGTAAGCTCAGGAATAATCATCTCCAAAATTACAAAAGACTGACACTTGAACCAAATCGACATTCATGAGACCGACATACATGTTTAGCTGAGACTGAAACACATGGAGACTGAAACAACTATAGATAGCCGTCACTGTAACAGAGAAGGACAGAATTACATAATGACAAAGACCTGACACATATAAGATAGCGGTGAGAGCAGACAGTGAAAAAATTCCTTGCTCAGAAACCTGTGGCGAATTGCAGAGCGAACTAGTCATCATCAGTGGTGTGCGGGTCGTCCTCCGTTTTGCATCTGGGAGGCTGGTGGATGTCCGGTTCGGTGGGAATGTTGCGCTGCACAGGTTCACTTGGGCCTGCCCCAGGATCTGGGGAGAAGCTGTCTTGAACAGGGCGCAGCATGTCAATGGCGGGAAGTTGCATATCAACTGTGGGAGCCAACCCAGGAATCCGCGGAGGGCTGGCATGAAGAGCCTCATCTTGACCTCGAGGATTTCTGCAGTGCTCCACCGAAACCGTTACAAAGAAAGTAGAATTTGACAGTGTGCATGGAATGCGGTATCTTACCATGGGATGCTCAGAGTGCCCACATTCCATCCGTTCTTGGTGTTCCGCGGCTCTTCCTCTGCCCACTGCCCGTCCCCTGGATCGTCTGCGTTCGGAAGAAACCTCGATTGAGGAGGAGGGGGAGGGGGCTTGCCTCTGAGACGAAGCCCGGCCTCTATAACTCCCGCGCCGACTTATCCCTCGTTGGCGCTCTCGCTGCATCCTTGAATTGGGCGGGTAGCAGGTATACTCTCGCGCAGCCTCCCTCGGAACCAGAGAATGAGCCCACACCACCGCCGAGCACCCAATCCTTATACCAGACTGCGGGAGAATGACATACATCCCCGAATTGCTCGAATTGAAGGAATACCCCCTCGCGACCTCAGAACCTCCACAACCACCTTCAGAACCAGAGCAGGAGCCAACACAATGAGCCACCACAACCTCCCTCAGGACCAGAGCATGAGCCAACACGAACTGCGGGAGAATGACCGAGAAGCTGTGGCTTTGAAGCGCCATGTTCCAGTTACCAAGAAGGGCAGTAAATGCCGAAAGGACTCGACTGCCATGAACCATCACCTGCGAACTTAAATGCTGCACGCTGCTACACCTAATACAAATCCTCCTGGTATACGTGGCTCGTCCGGGCGTACACATGCCCTTATGACGAGCCACGGACCTGCTATGCCATATAACCACCCGCATCCGGGAAATGTTATATCTTTTTAATCTTAAGTAGAATTTTCATTTTTTTTTGGCTCGACCTATAGGGATTTGAACCTTGGAACTCATTGTTTACTTAGTACTTCGTATCACGACAATCCCCAATTGAATTGCACTCTATGGGCTTTCAATTTTTAAACTTCAAAATAATTATAAAATTTATAAATATTTATTATTTATAGAGAAATTCAAAATATTTAAACATTTTTAACTTTTACATTTTAAATGTGTTAACATTTTTATGTAAATCTCTTTTAAATATTTTATTAATTTGTAAAAACTTTGTAAGTAAATATTTGAATTGTGTCAATTACTTTTATTAGATTTTAAAATTTTGAAACCTAAGTTTTTTTTAATCGACTTATGTAAGTTTTCCTATCATAAGTTTTCACTACAAAAGTTTTTATTTGGTTTAAATCAAACATTTAAAAATATGTTATTTAAATATTTATTTGGTTAAACTATGTTATATTTTTCTATTTATAGTGTTTAAATAAATAGGTTATGAATGGTTGATATGGTTGTAATGTAATGTAAACATTTTAACCCGATCAAAAAAACAAAATTTTTTTATTATTTTTTATAATAGATTATGCTTATTTTTAGCTTGAGGTTATAGGAATCCATGGTAATGACCCGTGGTATTCATGTGGAATATATCCTATCTAAAGGGGGGAATTAAACCAGCCTAGATTCATCTTAACTCCAGATTTATCAAGCGTCGAGAGAGATCAAATCTCTTGAAATGCAAACCTCTTTTAGAGTGAAATGATATTAGATCCCTCTTGGTGGTTAGTAGATCAAGAGTTAAGATGGATCTAGGCTGGTAAAAAAACTAATGTATGAGTTAAACATATATTCATTAAAAAAATATGTAACAAGATTCTTAACTATCACCCTTTACTGTAGAGATTTTTGCCTGTAAATTTGGTTTGTTTTTTTCTCCGAAGAAAAAATTGCAACTTTCTATTAAATAAAAAGTTACATTTAGTACATACATCAAGTGCTTTCAACCACTATCCCAAAGGACCAAATAAGCTAAAAACGGCCTACATAAAATAACCTTGATACCAACATTTACCCATATAAATTGAGCTTCTTGTTGGGTAATTTAATTGTCAATTAAATTACTTGCATTTAATTGTCAAACTAGGCGTTTGTGAACTTGTGAATTACACTTGCACTATATGTGCTAGGTTATCTACTTTCAATCTAAAGAGGCTATTCTAGATGCAAAATAAAAATTAAACCTATTTCTGACAATATCTTAGTAATCACACGCACACATACTGTCTTAGAGGCTCAAATCAAATTCAAGACTTGGAAATTAAATACATTCAAAGCAACTACACTAATGAAATGATTCAAAATCTATTCTATGAGACAAGGAAATGAAATCTTATTCTAATTGAATAGGGAAATGAAATTTGATTCTACTTGAACAAGGAATTGAAATCTACTCTATTGAACAATGAAAGAGAGTCTAAACTAATTGACTTGAAAAGGAAATTTATTCTTGAAATAATTCTATTCTAAAGCTAATTTATGAATTTTGAAATAAATATATTCTAAGAGACTGGAAAGAAAATCTAATTATCAAATTGAAAGCACAACTATTCTACAAAACTTGGAATTGAAAACTATTCTAGAAAGCAGTGAAAAACAATGAACTATTGACAAAATTTCAAGTGTAAGAACCTTAAAATATTACCAATGTGCACATTCAGAACTAGATCCAATCATAATCATCAAGCATAAAAGACAATTCAAAGGAAATATTTTGATGTTTTTTATTTATTATCAAGCACCTGACCTGTGATAAAAAAAGATAAATGAGTGTGATTCTAATTCAAATATTGAGTACTAAAATAAAACTAAACAACTAAGTAAAGCAGATTATAATCTAATGGTAGAGGATAAGAAATAAAAATGGAATAATGAATGATAACAATGTTGTCCCTCACACATCCACAGAGGACCCTCTTGGTGAGTGTGAGATGCTTAAAAACTCAAATCACTAAACTGGAATTGCCAACACAATCATGTGTATGCCATGGAAAAGAGTTGTATTACTCAGAAATGTAGAAACAAGTTTTTTTTTAAGAAATAATACAATAATTCTGAACTTTATTCCTCTCCCTTTCATGACATAAATTACATTATTTATAAGGCTATGAAGCAACAATAAATTCAAAGTTTAATTGCTACAATTTTGGTCATGATATCTTTGTGGATCAGTTTCAAATCAAATATGTTTATGTAATGTAGAGTTCTTCTTGAATGTATACGCAAAGAAACTATTTTAGGTTGTGGATGACAAACAACCCTAACAATAAAAATGGTTTTTAAACAATGTGGATCTGCAGCAAATGATAGAAGCAAAACCTGTCAAAGCCCTGATCTATGCAACATAACTAGTTAAACAACAGAATGAAATAAGCGCAAGTAAATCCAATAATCCAATGGAAACCAACTATATAAAGAATATATTTTATTAAAAAACACCTGTGAAGGGAACAAATAATGTTACCAATCCCCTTCTATGAGATGGGTTCTTGGCTATCCTCAATGTATTCAACTTCTGTAGAGTCTCCTTCCTCTATAATGTGTAAAACTCAACAAATGAAGTGTTTGAGCTCAATGAGAACTCAAATGGAAAAGAAAAATGGTGTGCGATAATGATAATAACCAGAGCTACAACAGTGAGTGCAACAATGAAAATGATCGAAAGTGAAGAATGAATGTAAAACTCTTCTATTTATAACAAAATATTGGGTTATTCTTGAATAATGAACAATAATAAAATATTATTAACCCCATTCTAGAATTAACCATTTGGAATATTTTATTATATTTGGTTTTGAGGGAAAAAATATTTAAACTTTTATTTAGAAATAATAAATAAATAAATGATTTATTTATCATCTCAAGAAATATGGTTAAGAAACAATAAACAAATAATGATTTATTTAAGTATTCCTAGGGGATTTAGTCAAACTTGACAAGGAATAATAACTAATTAGTGATTAATTAATTATTCCTAGAGAAAAATAAGATAATTAATAATTTATCTATTTATTTCTCATAAGTGGGTCCAATGTGAAAAGGAATATTAATTAAACAATGGTTTAATTAATTATTCCTAGAAGATAATTAAATAAATAGTGATTTATTTAATTATTCTTCATGGGTTTAATTATAAATGACTTAACAAATGTGGTTTATTAAGTAATTTCTCACAGTGAAAGCAATTTTACTATGGTAAAATTGGCCCTACATGGTGTACTTCAATCCATCTAGTAAATTATGGTTAGATGATCAATTTTTTGTAATGACATATTGCCCCCCCAACGTATTAGTATTAGGAGAAAAACATATGAACGAAGTACGTTGTAAGGACACAATCACTAGACAACAAAGTGCGGTTAGAGAGAGAGAGAGACCAATGGAGCTGAAGCGAAAGAGGATAGTGACAGAGGGGGCAAGACCAATGCAAGTCTCCTTTTATGTTGTGGTACCGAATCTCATTGAGACGGGGGAGGCATACCCATACTCGTTGAGATAACTTAGTACAAAAATAATGATGCGCCCAAAAACATGAAACTGAGCAATAAAATACATGTTGAATGCTACATGACATGCTGGCAGAAATGAGCCATAAATTAATACAATATATCCCATATGCATAATGCACCTGGAAAAAACATGAGTCAGGACTGAATACAATAACATCTTAGTACATGAGACATAATGGCCCTTCCCTCAAAAAATGGGTGGGAGGGAGGGTAGAACAACCAAAGAAGCCCTGTTGAATAGGAAAGGGCTCTGCAAAACTGAATGGATCATCTGAAGGAGACATGCATGCTATGAACGTTGCAAGCGGCAAGAACCGAACCCATCAAATCTGTAGAACTGCATCTGAGGTTGTAGCATAATATGAAGTCATTCGAGCATGTGGGGGGCTACTTGAAGGGCCACCCCCTCATGAGGTCTGAAACATCTCACACACACTCGGGAATCATTGGTACAATCTGCTGCATCATTGGACCATCATGTGTATGAATCATGAGCATGAAACAACCAAGTCAAAGGGAAATAATGATTCCCTTTGCTTGATCTGAGGCACCGAACAAGAGTGGAAGTTGGAACCAAGATACACCACCCTCTAGGTCATTCTTCTGGAATAGATGTGTTGATGTCGACAGAATAGGGCCCGCCATAGGTGAGGCAATGAGGATCCTCAACTAAGGCACGAGGGAAAATAGTAATGTGACTGATGGAATGACACCAGGGAAAATGGAGAAAATGGGACTGAGGGACAAACAGACGACTTCCCTTGTCAGAGCATAAAGTGCATGGTTGACCTGGCAGTGACTGACTCGACTCTGGAGGGGATGGTGGATAGTATGACTGAAGGCCAAAATGGGCAACACGAGATGAATGGTATGCAAAGATGGATGGAATACTGTGACATGATATAATGGGATGCGAAACAGACTCCATGGATGCAAAGGTGACTCATCGCGAATGCTCTAAACAAGGGTGACTCAATGATGCTGCCACACAGAATAGGCCTGGTGGGGGCCATGAAAACATGAAATGATGCAACCTACCTAAATGCATGACATGAATAAATACACACAAATCAATGGGATATTCTATGGGTGAAATTTCTTAAGGTAGAGTGCATTGCAAGGATTAGGAAGGATTTGGCCTTCAAAACCCTCTAGAAGATATGCTCCCTTGCCTAAGTCCAAGGGTAATCAGGGGTAGACATAACTTCCAGGATATCCTCATCAGAATGGAAGATGGGCAGACAGGAGGAAGACTGACTACATGATGTGGTAGCGAGATTTGGGTCATCATCATGAGAAAGAATATTCACATACACATCATCTGGAATGGTAGATGACGAGCTAGTAGATGGAAAATCTACCTATGTTGAGACCTGGATTTCCAATGAAGGAGGTTTGATAGAAGCGTGCGTAGAAACCTCAGAGAGGTTTTCCTGCGAGGAACTCAAGGATGACAACAAGTAAAGGATATGGACCGTGGAGTCCATCATCTCGACATCAGGGGGAGGGATCACAATGGTGGGACCAAAGTCCCCCTATTCTGGTGTACTAGTGGTACCAAAATCCACAGGTAGAGGAGTAGGTGATCCACTACGAGTGGCCTCATACTCGCAAAGTTCTTGAAGGAAATCACGAAATTCATCAAGACGAGGGAAACAATGGGAATAGTGACCATAATGATTGCACAAGGCACAAGGGTGATTTGTGTGCAACATTTTGAGTTTCTTGGCTGGTCCCAGTAAGGTAACTTGGACCTTAGGGATATTTGACTTAGGAAACGTTTCATGAACCAAAGGTTTGAGACAAGGAAGCTTAGGACAGTTATTGGTGGCATGCCCAACAACCTCACACAAAGCACATGGAGGTGTCGGCTTTGGAGCTTTGGGAGCGGAAGGTACTTGAGCCTTGTCCTTAAGTTCCTTTTTCTTGGCTTTCCCCCCCTATTCAGATTCTTTCGCAACAAGAGTGGGTTCTTGTTGAGGTTACGGTGGAACTGGAGCAGTGACAGGGGTCGTAGGGACCGGTTGAACTGGGGTCAAAGCATGATATGGTATGAGTTAACCAGGCGGAGTGTTCATTGGGGGATCAATGTACCACACTAGGATCCCCAAAGTCATATTAGGGAGAATCAATGAAGCCATGACAGGGACAGAAAATATTCCAGGAGGAGGAAACAAGAAAGGTATTTGTCCTACAAGGTAATGTCCTGGTAGAACAACTCCTGGATGGTTGAGACCTGGAGGAATAGTTCCTGGTGGGAACAAATGAGAGGCACCCACAAAAGGAGGAGGTCCTAGGGGGGTGGATCCGGATGGCTCAGTTAAGATGATAATAGTGGGGTGCTGAGGAGCTGGTTGTTGATCAAATGTACCAAAATTCTTTTGAGCATCCCGTGACACTTGTAACATGCAAACACTCAAAGAGCTAGGCTCAGAGATAGGAGGGGGAGGACCGGGGAAAGCACCTAATAATGAGGAATATTTGTAGACTCTGGGTGAAACACCGGTGAGAGGGGTAGAAGACTGCTTGTCAGAAATCAATGAGATAATGGACTCAAAGGAGGTCAAGCATGACGACTCATAGTATGTCAACTGATTGTTAGTGACGATCTTCTCTTCATGGGGTAAACACATCTTGCAGAAACCTGTAGATGTGACGGATGACATGGCATAAGTGTAACTACGACCCAAGAGAATTTTGTAATCTAGAGGGGCATCAATAACCTCAATGTCTACATGAACAGTCTTGCTTGCAAGAGTCACTAGACAATTGCGATACATGTCGAGAGGCTGGGAGGAGTGACTGTCCCAAGCACACAAAGTGATGGTGGATGGGGACAGTTTAGGTGACTTGAGTTGCTTCCAAACGACAACGGACATCACGCAGGTGGATGCACCTTCGTCAATAATGCATCGGGAGATGATGGCATTATGGACTCTAACTGGTATCTGGAAACAGATGGAGGTAATGGAGGATGTTCTGACATATCAACAGGAAAGACAATCAAATGATCATCTGAAGGATCTACTACGCCCAAAGCAGTTAGTAGAGATTTCTTTTGAGATGGGCATGACTGGAGGACTTCTAGCGTTGACATGGCAGCAGGGGATTTTGCCAAGTCGTCTATTATACTGTATGTATGGGAAACTCGGTTAGAAGTCGTGTTATGGTGTAATGGTCCCTTAAGGATCTTAGGAATTGACTCAAATTTAAGTTGAGGGATTTGTAGCGGAACATTTGGTGTCGTAAGAGGCTCAGTAAATGCTTTGGTTTTGGACTCAGTGGCGGATGAAGTCGATGGCTTGTCATATCAACTTGACGGAGTTTGCAAGTTGATATCCAAGGTATTAACCTCGTCAGAATTCATCATGAGGATCTATTAGTCACTAGGACTAGAAGGTGTGGGAGGGTGGGTTGCTTGACCTTATTGAGGTTGACCAGTAACAAATCCTTGCCAAGGGAAAGGATTTGTGAGCACGGCCGGTTGAGATGGCATAGGATTCTAAGGCGGTTGTTGCATGGGTGGTTAACCTCTAGAAGCTGTTTAAGCTTCCCACATTTGGCACATCTGGGGTAAGAGGCGACACTCATGAGTATAATGGCCATGTACACCATAACATGCACAAGGCTTGTTCTTATGAATAACCTTGTTCTTCTTAGGTTGGTCGCCCTGTTTCTGGTTGTTGGTGTTAGGTTGGTTCCCCTGGGGTTCATTAGGTTGGTTACCTTGGTTACCGTTATTACCTTTCCCCTTATTCTTTTTCTTTGAATTTTGGGGATTGGTCACACTCTACTGTGCAAAAACCTAACCTTGGAGGGGTGGTGGCTACTGGGGTTGAGGATGTATAGGAGGTTGCGGCGCTAATGCCTGAGAGGATGGAGCGCTAGGTGGTGCATATGTATAAGATGGTGAAAGGGCAATGGTCTAGTAAATAGGTTGAGCACTAGCTGGCCTTGACGTGTCTAGGTGAATGCATAAGAGGTGCTTTGTCTTGAATACACGTTGCTCTCAGGAGGGGCATAAGTGTTGGAGGAACTGGTGCCCCCCTGTAGATAGCCATAACTCTACTGAGTATATGGTGAAGGATGTGAAATAGCTCCAATGATACCGTCAACGACATGAGATGCCCCTGGTGCATTAGCACCACCAGGATGGGGGAGGTCTAGTATAACAATATAAACATAACCAGATTGAGCATAAATCAAGTCATATCTCAGAGCAGTTTAGAGAGCCTCTTCCTCTGTCTAAGGAAAATGAGACGCAGAATCTTTGGCAATAGGCGCTAAAAGAGTCCTAAGAAACCAATTGAGGTAGACACGGTCTTCGAAGGGCAGAGCCCTTCCTGGACATGATCAGAAAGACGGGTGGTAGAGGAATGAAAAAATGCGATCAAGAGCTCCGTACCAGTGTCGTATCGAAGAGGTAACTGAAAATATGAAAGGAACACTTTAGCAAGCGTCACGAAAGTGGATTGAGAGGCGGCGGGCTGGTCAACATTTCACTTTGAAACATCTCCAGTGAGCGTGCGTTGGAAAAACCAAAGACAATTGGAATCATCGGTGATGGAATTGCATGAAAACCACATATGGAAGGAGAGGACGTGATTGGTGGGGTCCTCTCCAGAATTACCCTCAAACTTGGGAATGTCAGAGGGATACTTAGTAGACATAACTATCTAACCAGCATCGTGGTGTATAGGGTTGTTAATCAACTAGCTAAAATCCGGGAGGCTTAACCCAGCCATGAAAGGTAGCATTGGAGTTGTTAAAATGGTTCTTGTAACAGTTCTGCTAGATGTGACTATCGGGGTAGAACCAAGGCCAACACCAGGTTGGTTTCCTGCACCTACAGTGGGTCCTAACATGATGAAAGTATGCGATGAAGGAGGCTCGAATCAGATGAGGAATCATATGAACTAGAAGAAGAGTCGATATGGGGACTCGAGGGACTATGAACTCGAACCTTGCAAGGAGGAGTAATATGCCCAAGTGGAAACTGGGGATGAAGGCCTAAGAGTCTTTGCGACAAATGCCTTGGTGGCGTAATGGTTTTAAGACACAAGTGACACGGACATGGTGAAGGGAGATCAATAAGATGTTTTTGTCTCTCTGTGGAGAGATAAATTAATTAAGTCAAGTCTTGATTTGGTAGTGTAAACCAAGCACCTTTTGCTTAAGGTGTGCTTGTGTGTGCAAGTGTGTTTATTAATTAAGCCCAGATCATGTTTGAAAAAGAAAAAGATTTCTGAAATAAACAGAAATTAAAAACAGAAAGTGAATAACAAATCAACTCTCTAAACCCCACCCAAACTGGGTTTGCAAAAAATGTGTTGTTTGGTGGCGAAATCAACTGAAAACACATGAAAAAGGAAAAAAAAGCTAAGTGTCGTTGTGACTAGGATCAAATGACACTATGCTACTTGAAATTGGTGCAATAACAACAAAAAAACAAGGAGGAAAATCGCTGCAAAAAGATAGGTAGATGGGTGTGAAGCCTAGGAAAAACAGTGGCACCCTAAGGCAAATGAACAAACAAGGTTTAAGATGAAACTTTGGATGGAAACATCCTATCTGTGAAGATCTGAAAAAGGAAGGTACAAATCTGGAAAATATGGTTGAAATCTCTTGAAAAAAACTCAGAATAATTACTCAGCTAAACCTCTCCTATAAATGTGGAAACATATTAGAAGACCTAAGGGGCTAAATTCCACTTCGATGAGCAAAACAAAGTAGATCAAGGCTTAAGCGGGCTAAGGCAGTGGTCAACCAACCCAGCAGACAACTCTCGGCAAAACCCAAAAATAGATCAGGAAAAATCCCAAAAAACTTAAAAGCGCATGTATTGACCTGTTTAGGGGGATATCGCACTTTTTGGGCCAGAAATGGTGCTCTGGACCTTTAGATCGTACTTTTGGGGCATAAAAGTGCAATTTATGCTCCTCATTTCTCGAGCGGTAAGTCTCAGAAAAATTTGTTGTCTTTGTTGCGGCTGGTTCCTGTGATATACAAAAATAACTAGAAAACTTGTGGAAGTCAGAAATTTGATTGATCTAGGGTTAGAACGCTAGTAAACGACATTAAGAGATTGAAAATAAAAACCCTAGCTAAAAATTGAAGGTCACCTAGGTTTCTGAATTAGAATTAAAAATGCAATGCAGTCGCCAATTTTTAGTGACAATCATAAATTTCCCAATGGAGTCGTCAATTTGTAATGTAGAATTCTTCTTGAATGTGTACGAAAAGAAACTATTTTAGGTTGTGGATGACAAACAACCCTAACAATAAAAATGGTTGTTAAATAGTGTGGATTTGCAACAAATGATATAAACAAACCTGCCAAAGTCCTGATCAATGCAACAGAACTAGTTAAACAACAGAATGAAATAAGTGGAAGTAACTCCAATAATCCAATGGAAACCAGATATATAAAAAATATATTTTATTAAACAAAACCTATGAAGGGAACAAATAATGTTACCAGTCCCCCTCTATGGGATGGGTTCTTGACTATCCTCAATGTATTCATCTTTTGTAGAGTCTCTCTCCTCTATAATGTGTAAAACCCAGCAAATTAAATGTTTGAGCTCAATGAAAACTCAAATGGAAAAGAAAAATGGTGTGTGACAATGATAATAATCAAAGCCGCAACAATGAAAATGATCGAAAGTGAAGAATGAATGTAAAACTCTTCTATTTATAAAAAAATATTAGGTTACTCTTGAATAATGAGCAATAACAAAATATTATTAACCTCATTCTAGAATTAACCATTTGGAATATTTTATTATATTTGGTTTGGAGGGAAAAAAATATTTAAACTTTTATTTAGAAATAATAAATAAATAAATGATCTATTTATCATCTCAAGAAATATAGTTAAGGAATAATAAATAAATAATTATTTATTTAAGTATTCATAGGGGATTTAGTCAAACTTGACAAGGAATAATAACTAAATAGTGAATAATTAATTATTCCTAGAGAAAAATATTATAATTATTGATTTATCTATTTATTTCTCATAATTGGGTCAAATGTGACAAGGAATATTAATTAAACAATGCTTTAATTAACTATTCCTAAAAGATAATTAAATAAATAGTGATTTATTTAATTATTCTTCATGGGTTTAATTATAAATGACTTAACAAATGTGGTTTATTAAGTAATTTCTCACAGTGAAAGAAATTTTACTATGGTAAAATTGGTCGTACATGGTGTACTTCGATCCATCTAGTAAATTATGGTTAGATGATCAATTTTTTGTGGTAACAGTTTCCATGGAGTTTTTGAATAAAAAATCAGCCTAGATTTGAGCAGAATGATCACCCTACGACAAAATTGTTAAGGAATAGCTCGTGCTAAATTTTTTTGGTGATTAGGCATTGACTGTCAAATTAGCAAATCTTTTTCCCATGCAATATGCAAAATGGGGTTTAAAGAACTAGAAAAATCTCCCAAATGGTAACGAATTTGAGGGAACCGCCAACGATGAGCCTAATTTGGCTCGTGTTGAAGAAAAACCATGTTTTTTTTTTCCAAAGTTCATTTTCATTTTCTCAGTAACTTCATCTGAAGTTGACTGGTCAAAACTATTGTGTTTTTCCTTTGATCTCTTGTTAGTGGTTCACACGTGTGAGCTGGGTGGATTTTGACCAACACAAATCCATATTGGAGCTTTTAGAAACCAAGTCCAAGTGTCAAATTTCCTTCTATAGTGGTGCTACTAATCTGATCGTGGAGATGGTTACAGAAACTTATTGAGCTACAGAAACTTGAACTATCCAAACTATCATTAGTAAAAACAAATAAAATTTTTCTTAATTCATTAAAAATAAAGGGAATACATGAAAACTAACTACTTGATTCTTATAAGGTTATCAAGGCTTATTATGAAGGATTATGGTGAAAATGGCAAAAAATGAATGAAAGGATGATCATAAAGGAATGACTCTGACAATGAAAAGAATGCCAATTTGGCGACTGAACATCTCCCCCACACTGAAATCTTTGCATGTCCTCATGCAAACAAAGTAAGAACATGTAATAATAATGAAATTTCATGCCTTGAACTGCTTTAAAGAGTATGCTAATGTTGGGATTTTAGTCTTCAATCTTATTATTACCAAATTTTCCTTGTGGAAAATAGGGTATTGTTTAACTGCTGAAAGTTGCTTTGATCCATTTGATCAATTAATTTGGCGTTCATGAGAACTGGTTACTAGTGGGTAGTTTTTATGTTGTCCATTCCATCACCTGTGAAGTACTCTTATTGAGTAATAAACCCTTGCCTACTAGAAACAACGATGTAATATTGTTAACACCATAGATCATTTTCACTCTGTACATAAAATTTTGCAGTAGCAAGTATAATGTGGGTAGTGGAAATAAAAATCAGTGTGAGAACAAAAGAAACCAACCAGTTAAACATTGCCTAGAATTTCAACCAGGATGTTGATCTTCCTTTCTTTCCATGAGCTTGCTTATAACTTCAAGGAATGCCTTGGTGAAGTCAACGTAATCCTTTTCTTTTCATACAATGCTTAACTGATGTAATCCCTTTTCTCTTTGATGCCAAGGACAACCATGTTAAATTATTCTTTTAATCTTGAATTAATCAAAGCTTGAGGCATTTTAAATAATCTGTTGAAAATCCATGAATTAGTGTCACCTATTTTAAAGATCAAGCTTTGAGCTTCATGTAGTTACAAACATTTTGCATTGGCCTTGTCACTTGAGAAGTGTTGTGCTAATGTTGTTCAAACTAATAATTGTTGCAATAATAATTTAGGCCAAGTTTTCAATTGGAGAATATTTGAAAAATGGTGTGATGTCAAAAGAACCATGGTTGACATTACAACATTGGAAATTGTTGATTGAAAACTTTCATTATGACTCACTATTGAACATGAGAAGTACCGTGTTGTATTATAGCAAGAGGTCGAGGCAACAAACTTTGAAGAACACTGAGAAAGTCTCACATCAAAAAATCTATAATTGTTATAAATTGTGCCTTTATAAGATATATACTTCAACAAATGTAAGGGTATTCTATAGCAATAAAAAATTCCTTTCCCTGGCTGATTTTGAGCATAAAATAAGGCCATACAACAATAGTCCTTTGGTATCACTTTGGTGTGGATTTTGAATGCAAATTGTTAGAAAGTGCAACTATGTTCGGTCTTCAATAATGTACTTGAATCATTATGTAATGTACTTGTCAAAAGAATAAAGAAAAAAAATATTATTGTGACAATGAATTATTAAAGCATGAGTTTCATGCTTGGGTCATCATTATATTATTCAAAGTCCCCATTGTGGACTGCTAGGATTAATATTGAGTTCATAGAGTCATTGTACATTCGAAGAGACCCTTCTTGGGCTTTAGAACCATGTAAAAAGGTTTTGTATCAAGTAAAATATGAATTATGTACCCCCACATCATATCGGCCTCAGGACCCCCATTAAACCCACAAGAAGCCTATATATTCAAGGAGTTCAAAGTCATTCGAACCACTCACTCTCAATCAAGTTCGATATCTCAAGAAGAAATCAAGAAGTGCAAAGTCTGTTGCCGAGAGGACAAAATAAGTGTGAGTTTGGGGAAGTCTATAGAGAGGAAGAAAATCAAACTTTTGGTGCCTCTCTCTCTCTATTTCTTGGTCTGGGTTGGGAGATCGAAGTCTCCTAATATTTCGGTGTTGCTGGAAGATGCATGTTGGCAGAAGTTGTTTCCTAGTCGAAGTTGCTAGAAGGGTTCAAAGATCTAGGAGGCTCACATGGTGTGGAGGGAAAGTTTGATCTTGTTCTAGGGTAAAGAGTCTCAAAGAATATTATTGAAAGGAAGAATTATCTTGATTGGGTTTTCCCCTTGAGGGGGTTTTTCCCTGACATTTGCCTATATCTATGTCTCTTGTTTTGTGATCTTCATACACATATAATATGGTAATTTCTTGATGAAAGATAAGATAATAAAGAAGTAGAAGAAGCCAACACACTCACAAGTAATTATCAAGAAAGGAGAATCAAACCCTAATATAATATCTTTGATTTTCCAACGTAGAATCAGAGCTAAGGTCAAGAGAAGTCGAAGATCACTTTGTTGGCATGGAATTTCCCTCTATGGTGAACTACGTAAGATTGGGTTATAACACTACTGCAAGATAGACCAAGAAGATCATCTACTACTTATTAAACAAAGTCAAGAGTCAAGGATTCTTGGTTTCCCTTACAGGATCTCTTACTGATGACAATGCAAGGATCATTAATAGTGGAGCATCGAGACACATGACAAGTGAAAGCAATCAAATTCACACACTATCAAAGGAGTCATCCTCTCATGCTGTGGGATTGGGTGACAACAAAAGCTATGATTATAGAGGCCTAGGATCTACATCATTGAAGATGGATAATGGATCGAAGTTGCATCTCAACAACATTATCTATGCTCCAGGTTTGAATAAGAATTTACTTTATGTTTCTTGTTTAGAATATAAAGGGGAAAGAATTACTTTTGTTGATGGAAAAGTATTAGTTTGGGGAAAGAAATTTAGTATTGACAAAGCTAGGGTTTTTGGAGTTTGTGAAGGAAGTCTTTACCGGGTTATCACTCCATCTCCTCGAGATTTGGTTCATATGGAAATAAGTCCCATTGAACTATGGCATCGAAGGTATGGTCACCTTCATTATAGGGTCATCCATGTCAACTGGTTCATGCTATTCCTGATATGAAGTTAGATTATAAAGCGAAATGTTGTACAATTGTGGTTTAAAAATAAATGCAGTTGATTGGATCAATGATCCAAAAAAAGTAATGAAAATTTGTTAGGAAAATCTACCTATTAGCTTAATAACTAAATCCAAAAAGCTCTGCACACATAAAAACTAGGATATTCAAATTAGGAGCAGATATCCAAGCTTAGACTTTTGGGTAAAGAGGATGTAACAAGCACTCTCTCTCTCTCTCTCTCTCTCTCTCTCTCTCTCTATATATATATATATATATATATATATATATATATATATCTATCTATATATATATATTCAAGGAGGTCTCTGAGTGCAGCTTGGCATATATTTTCCTTCTAAAACCTCACAATCGTGACAAGGCACATGGGATTAAAGAATTTAGTTGCAACATATAATATTTCTCTGCATTCGGGCTCTAGTCATGGCGACTTTGACATCAAATCAAAGACAAAGGGAACCTAGATTGATTCCCATGAGAATAAGAGTAATAACAATAGTGCAACACCTTCTTCTAGAGTAGCAGGCAGTCAGAGGAGATCAACGAGCTTAAGCCATTATCCCATTATTTCCCAAAGATATCTTCCTTAGTCCTTTGTCACGTTGATCTCCAAAACACCAACAACGTAAAGTCCCTCAACTATTGCAACGCCAGCCCTACCTGGGAGTTCAAGCCTGGGTGCTCCATGAATATCGGCCCCCATGTGACCACTGGGGAAGGTCGAAGCAAACAAGCGCGCTTTGTGTACCGTTTTCATACAAATAGCACTGCTGCTCCTCCGAGATGAAAATAGTGCAGAGGAGAGGTCGCTCCGCTACATCTAGGTAGATAATGCCACCCCATGAGAATGGACACTGGAGGGAGCGTTCTGTGTCCATTGCTCGATACTAGTACAATGACTGAGGTAGGGCATTTGTAGCTTCAAGTTTATTGATTCCTGGAGCTGAATCTCAATGGGAATATTTTAGGCCTTAATTTTTCCATTTATTCATTATTGTTTTTAATTATTAAATTTAAATTTAAATTATAAGATTTAATTTCAATGTTTTCTCAAAAATAATTCCCTCTGTTTTTTATACAAATTTCACTTACTCTAAAAGTCATCATCACGATATGAACATGTATGTGAATTTTTTGATCTTATTTATAAACTTTATAACTTTCAATTCATCAAATAAGATTCTTACTTTTCTTTTATAATGTTTATATACAATATTAAATGACAATGGTGTTAAATATCTAAAACAAAGTTTAAAAGGGGATCGTCGTAGTAGATGCGTGACAATTCTAATTTAATGGTATTTCATATGAATCAAATTTTTATCTTAGGTCTTTTTGATGTTTTTAACAATAGATTTGCAAAAAAATAAAATAAAGCCATATTCACCAACTCTATCCACTAAGAATATGCATGTGAAAGGCATTAGGTCTCTTTAATTTAGTATCGAATTCTCTTGTAATTTGATCTAAATTTCACTCAGAATTACATTGGTATTTGTATTAGAAATAACACTCTCTGAAATCCCCAAAATGCACCAAGGCAATAACAAATTTGTAACTTGTATTAGAAATAACGCTCTTTGAAATCCCCAAAATGCACCAAGACCTTTTCAAGTAACAAATTTGCAACTTCTTACCTTTCACGATCTTTGTATAAACCATTGAAATACACATCTTATTGAAAGCTTTGACTCCTACATACACGTAATCATGCATTCTTAATATTATCATTAATAGAATAAACAATGTCCATGGAGATGTTTTCCCCAATTCCTCTTCGAAGAAAAACTTATGAACACCCTACACATGTTGATGAAGATATTTTCCAATTGGATTTGATTCTAAATAAAGAAGATAGAGGGATTGATATCTGCAATAGTTGTTTTTTTTCGTTGGAATATGTCTACGAAAAAACACTACCAAAAAAAAGAAAAAAGAAAAAAGAACTAGCACACCAGCGTTTCCAATATTGACCTTCATTACTGACTTGCCATGAAGATGTAATTTTGAATTCACATAATCTAGCATTATAATCCTTTTGGAAAAGGAAGAACAATTTTCCTACTCTAGTTTGCATGGTGTCCACATGGTTGTAAAACCTTAAAGTTGTTGATTGTTGCCATCATTGATTGTTAATAGCTTCTATATTATGAAGATCAATTATTTATTTCTAATTGCATTTAAAGAAATAAAAATACATATATGAGATGTATTACACACGACTTTATATTCAAACCAGAAAAAATTTAAATTCTTTAATAGAAAAAAATAAAAAGATACAAAAATTAATTTATATATATATATATATATATGAAATTGATGTTTTAAAAATCTAATAATTTCTAATTCAATATCTATTTAATTCTTATAAATATATAGCATAAATAAATTTATATAATTTAAAAACAGATAAAACAATAAAAATATTAATATATGAAATTAAATCTTATTTAAAAATAGATTTACATATATAAATAATGATCACAAATAATTAATTCATATTTAAAAATAAAAATAGAAAAAAATTCTATCAAATTAATCCAACTACTTATACTTGAAAGTAAAAAAGAATTATAACATATCTTTTATTATTTAATCAAAACATACTTCCCAATAAGTAAAATACAATGTTTTGATTTCATTGAAAACAATTGTCCTTTTTTAGCACGAAAAAAAAAGCTATATAGTTATATTATGTGTTCCAAAACCAAAAAATACAGTGAGATATGGGGCCATCTGATCAAAAAAGAGAAGAGATGTCACAAGATCTCCAGGAGGATGGGAAGATGTATCCTATGAGGGAAATATTGTATGATAGACATATCTTCATATCGGAATCCTAAATAACAGTGCCATGAGGCAATATTACATTTGAAGAAAAAACAAACATAAAATAGGACAAAAGGATGGGTAGCATAATTCATACCAGACTTGACTACACAAAATAGAGAATTATGTACCGGGCAAAAGAAAATCTTGGATCTGGTAGGAGATGTTGTCCATTATAACCTGCATCCTCCATAATCCTTGAGGCGCCGATAGCCCCTGCTTTGACAGATCATCAGCTTTCCTATTTTTTTCCCTGGCGATGTGAGAGATTGAGAAGTCCTTCCTGTTGTGCCACAAATCCTTATCACAAAGTTTTTCACAACTAATTTAACAACATTTATTGATACAACAATTTTATTTGTAATTCAAGCTTTGCTCATCTTCACAACAATGGCACTGCTAACAATTTTATTTGTAATTCAAGTTTTGCTCATCTTCATAACAATGCCACTAATATCTTTAATTGTTAGATATCTTGTAATTCGTATATTTAAAATTGAACTCCTTTACTATGTGCCTACGAAAATTTCCATTATTTTATGTTAGTATAACTTTCTTTTTAAATGTAAGGGACACTCTATCTTGCAGGGAGTGTTACCTTCTCCAACTTCAAAGAAAGCTAGTATTATTTAAAAATATCAATTTTTTTTAAACCAGAGGTAAGAATAATCAGCGACACTGCACTTGTTTTAAATCTCGTATGACCTAATTCTTATTTTTAAAAGTGATTAACGAGGCTTCTTATTTTCACCGATGACGGATCGGTAATGAAGATCTTCGCCGTAGACGGATAGTTAATGAAGGGTTGAGATTACTTGAGGCACATGCCTTGGTCTTTCAATTCCACCCGTTGGATTTAGATCGATGGTTTAGATTTACTAGGGATGTATTAGGGTTTTCGGGGTCATCTTTTATCCCCATTCATTCTATCTCAGAGTACTTCAGTTCAGCTCTTGTGCTGCCCATATATTGATCCGGCCCAGCTATGGTTTTATTCATTGTTTTCTGATTGCATCGAGGTTCTCTTTGGTTTTATTTCATCTTTCGGCTGGTTAATTACTGGGACTGCCATACCTATGGATTCAACCATTGATTTTTTCGGATTCAAGTGATTTTTGGTACTCTCAATGCAAAGGGAACAATAAGCAGCAAGCTAATCAGAACCAGGCTGCTACAGGGCAGTTAGTGCTTTGTTATGGGGTGTAAATCAAGGAATTTGACCTTGACTTGCAGATATTAATTTCCATAACGGGGTGAACATGGGTCGCCCCAATTTCATGGTAGCTTTCGGACTTAGATGAGTCTGTTTGTGATTCCTTAACCATCCCTTCTTAGGGCGGCCTTTTCTTGAATGTATCTGTGATGCCGTTTCCGTTCTTGGCAGTGGATGGCCTGCATTTCTTTGATCGGTTTTGTTTTCAAGTTTTATATCAGGCTCAGATACGCTAATAACTTTGACCAAGCTCACGTAGGTCAAGATCTCTGGGTCTTGGGAACTGGTCTTCTTCGATAATACATGCATGCTTCTTCGATAATACACACATACCAGAGATCAAATGTACCTGAGATTATTTTGCAACAGCGCATATATCAGGAAGATTTTGCAATTACTCTCAACCTCTACAAGGCATTTGTTCTCTTTGGTAACACATTCTGAATCTAAGGGAAGAAATGTTTTGTGATGTGGAGAGTAAAGGGCAATTTCTCTAACAATCCCAGGTAATAATGGGCGCGTCTTCAAGGTTCTTACCTTTCGGTAAGTTATGAAGTTTCTCTAAAGCTTTTTACCTCAGCAAATGACAAGTTGTTCTCTCAATCATAGAATGGACAAAAAGACCCCCGAGGTATGTAGACAGTCATAAAAGTTAATTTGATTTTATATAATATATATTTAGTAAAGTTAGATTTTTTTTAATTGTAGTTTAGAGTTTCTGAGTGGCTGCTACATCTATTGGGCAGATCCATCTGAAAATGTAGATTTGAAGGGATCTACTAGTAGTTAGCAAATGACAAGGTATGACAAGGTACTTAGTAATGACTAATTGAAGGGATCCACTTGAAGGGATCTACTAGTAGTTAGCAAATGACAAGGTATGACAAGGTACTTAGCAATGACTAATTGAAGGGATTCACTCGAAGGGATCTTACATCTCTAGTCTGGGCAGATCCACAGGATAAATCCCTAGCCTACTAATATGTGAGGCCTCACTTTGAGGTAGGAAGGTACTTAGCAATGACTAATTGAAGGGATCCACTTGAAGGGATCTTTAATCTGGGCAGATCCACGGAAGGGATATATCACTAGTCTAATATATCACTAGCTTAATATGTTAGGCTTGAGGTTGTAGAGGAAGGTTGTAGAGGAGATTTGATCCCTTGACCTCCCAATTGGCGAGGTACTTGGCAACTGGAAGTTGATGAATTTAACTGTCCTTGGAAGCTTTTTGGGTTTTTTTTAAAGGCAGATGTCTCTTATGTTGCTTTTTGGGTTTTTTTTTTAAGACAGATATCTCCTATGTAGCTTTTTGAGGTTTTTTTTTAAAGGCAGATGTCTCTTATGTCTCTTTTTTAAGGCATATGTCTTTTTTTTGTTTTAATGTTTTTTTAAAGGCAGATGTCTTTTTTTTGTTTTAATGTTTTTTTAAAGGCAGATGTCTTTCTTTTTAAGGGAGATGTCTCTTCCCAGCCCAGGTGCTTAGCAACTGTAGAGATAAATATCTTAAAAATAAATAGGTGTGCTTAGCAACTGTAGAGATAAATATCTTAAAAATAAATAGGTAAAGTATTTTTGGACTTTCAGTTGCTAAAATTGATTTGATTGGTTTTTGGTGATTACTTTTCCTTATCTGTTTTAAATTAGAATACAAATGGAATACTATAACATGCTGATCGCACCTTTTAGAATACCGTGATTTTTCCTCATTTGTTGTGGAGATTTTGATTGATAGCAATTTTGGTGTTGTTTTCCATATTGATGGTTAAGATTCACCAGGGTTGTATTAGGGTTTTGGATGCTGTGTTACCACCATTCTTTAATGGCCAGTGATTCACTTCACCTAACGTTCTTTGCATTCATCTTACTCCTGGTATTAGGCTCAGGTATGGTTTCATTCATTTTCCTCTGATAGCATACAATTTTCTCTATATTGTTGTTTTGGTCCCGCTAATTAATTAACGTGATTGCTCTTTTAAATGACAGCGTATTTTTCAATGCATCGGCCATGCCATTCTCGCTTAGTGGATGGCCGGCATCTCTTTCATTGTTTTATTTTTATTTATTTATTTATCTTTTTCTTTAGTTTTGTTTCGGGTTTAGATACACGAATTCTAGAACAGCCCATATGTCGATAAAGAGTTTTCAACGACTCTCCAGCGACACGAGACACTTGTTCCCTTGGAAATGAATTATGAATATAGAGAACATGTGTCTTATGGATGTTGAAAGTAAAGAGCAATTTTTGGTAATCCCAGGTACTGGATGCGGCCAACTGCTAAGCCCCTGAAGGTTTGTATCTCATAGCAAATGATTGACGTCCTCTCTCACTCTTAATGAACAAAACAGCCCTGAAGTATGTACATCTTTTTACCGAAGTTAGGTTTATTTATGCGTTTATGTACATCTTTTTACCGAAGTTAGGTTTATTTATGCGTTTCGCAAAGCTGATGGATTTTCGAAGGCTTTAAAAATTACTGGCTCTAAGTTGGCTTTTTTCCTAAAATAAGAGTAAAGTTAGAACATGACTTAGCTTTGTGCATTACACGCTGTTTAGCAATATTGGTGGATTTTGTTATAGTACCAAAATATGATCATTATATGTCTTTTCCATGTATCTGAGCTTTTTATATAAATGTTTAGTTGATAGAATTGTCAAAACTGTAGTGGGCATGAGTAAGTTTGGCGATTTTAGGAGTAACTTAGATGTGGATTCTGCTGGTTTTGGTCATCAATAATAAAAGTTGGAAGAATATGTTGTTTTTTCCATTTTGATGTGCGATTTGAGAGGTTTGAAGGCTCTTGCTTGTATGAAATTTATAGCTGATTTTCAAGGAGTTCGGTGATTTTTGAGAATTGCATTTGCAGGAACGAGAATACAATGTTGCACTTACTATACATATAAATCCAAATGTACCATTCATCTATTATAATAAACCTATTTCGTTGTTTTTCTATCGCATACTTTTTAATAATTCTTTATTATTTTTTAAGAAGATCTAGACTAGGGCCAACCCTAGTGTTGAAAGTTGCAATGTTCTTATTAGCTTTGTAAAAATACATATTGAAAAACAAATTCAGTTCAACCCATCTCTTAGTTTAATAGAATTGTGTATAAATCGGTAGAATAGATCTAAATATATGGTTGATTTATATATTCATTATAAATTATGCTTATATAGTTTTGAAACGGTATTTTCATTTATATTTATAAGTATAATTTGTAAGTTAGTTGGCAAGCACAAATATATTTTGTGTTGTTTTATTTGATGTTGTGTTTTAATTGTACAATAATAGCCACTTATATAAATGATAGTAAGTAATAATGGAGAAATGAATTATGGATTTGTAGATATTAGAAAGATTTGATAGGCAAATGACTAAACTATTTTAGCAACTTTGTTAGTGTAAAAATTAGTGAAAATTAATAAATATTATTAAAATTAAAATACTATCAAAACATCAGTAAAAAGCGACAAAAATTGACTAGGCCAACAAATTGCAATTCTACAATTTTTTTTGCAATAAAATCAAAATATTTGCAAAAGTAATTAGTGTGAATATAAAACCAAAATATAAAGAATTGCTTTTTATATCTGTAACTTTTTAGGCAAATCCAAGACTCCTTTCAATTTTGGGATTTCTAGCATGTGTGAAAGGGCCAATTTATTCTGGCAATGCCTATATAAATATAAACTGATTAGTGTGAATATAAAACCAAAATATAAAGAATTGCTTTTTATATCTGTAATTTTTTAGGCAAGCAAATCCAAGACTCCTTTCAATTTTTGGGATTCCTAGCATGTGTGAAAGGGCTAATCTATTCTGGCAATCTCCTTTCAATTTTTGGGATTCCTAGCATGTGCGAAAGGGCTAATCTATTCTGGCAATGCCTATATAAATATATATGCTCACTTTAAATGTGCGTTGTCAGTTTCTGGTTTAGCTGTTCCTGATTCTGCTAAAAATACCGCAAGGGTTTGCTGCTTATGCTCATAGAACTTTGACATATATTTAGTGGAACCATGAACAAAAAAACCGTGAACTGGCCGGTCGCATTTAAAATGAGTCTATATAATATACAAGTGTGTTCCCAATTTAATTTTTATTTATCCCCAGTTTGAAGTCTCCATGACAACATTTTTTTCACCACCACAATCTTTGAGCTTTCCATTCAATTCATTTTGGACATAATTGTCTCTAACCATCTTTGATGAGCTTTGTATAATTGATTCTTCTGGATCTCTCGAAGACATTATCAAAATGCAATGAACTACACTTTTGATAATTGTATAAGTGAATTGTCTAGATACTCATTGTATTCAAGAATCACTTTTGCAACTTACCTCTCTACAAACATGGATCACGTACCATAACTTGCAATTGATGCTCTTGACGCTTGAAACACAACAATACTCATCAACATATAACAGATTCACACAAATTAATTGATTCTACACCTATTTTCAAACAAAATATAAAATTTATATCAACAAAATTAATAACATGAAACTACAGTTGTCATCCAGGCATAAACAATCTCTTGTCGTGTGACTCCGTCCATTCATTTATTTCCTCAATAAACTAGTTTTGGCCCAGCAGTGCATGGGAGCATTTGGATTTTACTCGTGGAAGTCTTAGGCAACGACTCTATGAACGCCCCAATTTTGGGAAACATGTAGTGAGGTAGTTGCTTTTTGCAAAATGAAATCAGCTTTGCCTCTGTTACGCCATTCAGTGACGGATTGTGATTACGAAAAGCGCAGGGGATACTCCCTAGAAAGGATCGGGCCTCGCCACTACAGTTGCCTCCACTTCTAGGTTGTCCATCCCAGCTCCCAAGATCTTGCTCTAGTCCGGGATGTTCACGGGCGCTGATTGGTGGTGCATA
Source organism: Pinus tabuliformis (assembly GCA_031772625.1). Lineage (NCBI taxonomy): Eukaryota > Viridiplantae > Streptophyta > Pinopsida > Pinales > Pinaceae > Pinus > Pinus tabuliformis. The sequence continues at coordinate 714,362,432 of CM062815.1, forward strand.
ATCATTATGTCTCTGTTGTTGCCACCATTATTTAAGCGGCTGTCGCTGGTGCTGTTGCCATTCTGGTCCGTAGACGGTATCATCCTCACAGAGAAAGGATTCGAGTCTACTTTTAAAATTGGATGGGAAAATCTATAGTGGTCTCTAATATAAATTTCTTAAAATTATTGAACTCAATATAAGACCTGTTGAGACAATTTTATGACGAATTTATTCGGGTCTCATGTGCTGTTTGGATTTACTATTCTTACAGCGATTGTCTTGTGAATTTCAAGGCTTCTTGTGCTCTGTTGTTTATGCTGGTGGGTTAGTTTCCGTCTTCATGTTGGTGGTGGTAATAGAAATCTATAGGGGACTGGGGTCCCTTGGAATCATATCAGTCTATCCTAGAAATGGTAGGCATGGTTAGGAATTTTCTCTAATTTAAAGGTTATTTTATCTGTTTGTGGGATGGAAATTCTATCTCATGTTGAAGGTTAGTCTATAGCTTGTGGGATGCTTGTTGGTATTGCACATAGGGCTTCTTAGAGTTGGAGGAGGATTCATTAGGGGACAGCTCGAGAGCTAGACATTTTAGTGCAGACCTTTTTAGTTGGCATAATCTAAAGGTTAACTAAATTGTCCCCATTTTGTTGGCATTTGATGATTGATAGAATTGAATTTGAACTATACATTTTTCAAATTGTAATTTTTAGCATTTGGGTTAGTTCAAAAAGGGTATAAATCTGGGTTTACCCCAACTTATAGATATGCTCAAACAACATTGAATCGAATTATATATGTTTTTGTTGTATGGATAAAACAAAGAATTGAATTATATATATTATTATTTTATGATGTACAATACAAGAGTATGTTATGTATAGCAATGGAAGAGGCCTAGCAGATGTTTGTGACAAAGAGGCAGATAAGAGTGTCTATGTGAATTTAAAACAAACATTAGTTGGCTCAGTGGAAAATACCAACACTAATACCCCTCTTTAAGTGGTGGAAAGTAGGGAGTAAACAAAGAAAATAGAAATGGGTATTGACAACTAGACCTTATTAGGTATATCCAAGTATAGAATAGTGTCTCACAAGTGGAGAAACGGAGAAAAACCCATACGAGAACACTTTTTTGCAAAAGGGAGATGCTAGTGTTGAAAAGAGTATTGATGCTGAAATTATAGATCTTGCAATGATGCATTAAATGTCAAGAACATGAGAGCTCTAATTAGGAAGTAACCTCAATGAACAAAACTTTGAAGAGGAGAGTGAAGTGACCTCATTGAACTTGGTTGAATTTTGAAGTAGAAGAGGTTCATTTTTAGTGGCACAAGAAGGACAAACATATGACCACATCATATATGCTTCAGAAATATAGGTGTTAATGAAGAACTAGAACACATATTTTGAACCTAGACAACCAATACTAGCCATCAAATGAACAACGATGCTTGTAGACACTGAAAGGTCCAAACAAGAAAGTATGAAAAAAACTTTAAAGAGGGCTAAATAACACCAAGTTGTCAACACCATCAAAGATCCATCTAGAAATCTATGCAATAAATTCCAACTTTCTCAATCAAAGAGTTGAATCCTTTGAAATGAATCTTGACACAAGAGCTTGATAAAGTACTCATACAATAAACAAAAAACATGATAAAATGAGTGTCCACAAGGACGTGAATCCATCATGGGTTGTTGGCCATTGCAATTGTCGAGTCAAAATAAGAATCAATGCTCGATATGAAGCTCACTCTTAAACTATAGTTGATTTTACATCAAGAATCTGTTGAGGAAGAGCATTGTAAATTATTAAACAAGAAAATTATGCATGGGTTGTTGGGTGCATCTTAGGGGCCTTGACATGGCATATGAAATGCACATATATGATGCTTCAATTTCTCAACAATTTTTGCCTTCATAAACATGATTATTTAGGATAAGTCATTTTGGCTTAAACTACATGAAACAATCTATCCCAAGCATCCAACCTACATCAGTGAAATCATGTATCAAGCCCTTATGCATTGAACACAAATACATAATGTGATGTAAATATGATGCACAAAAAAACCATTGAACAATGTGTTACCAATTTCACGCAAAGGTTATGTGATGCATATTGACACAAATGATAAATCTACAAAGGTGACATAGTAGTGGTGTTACCTCTTTTGGACATGTTACCTTTAGCATTGTTAGGGATGCAAAAGGTTGCAAATTGTCATGCAAGAAAATGATGCAACAGTAGGGGGTATGACTCTTAGTTAGCCTTGATGGGTAATCTGTGATGCACATATGTGATGCCAAAGTTTTTGAGTATAGAAGTGTCTCGTATGTTATTCCACATTGGTTGTGAAGGATGTTTTGTGACAACATGTAAGTACCCACATACCATGATCTTTATATTAATGGGTATCTCCCTACTAAAATGATGATTGTTTGGTTGCATATTGAGCATGCTTCCTTGCTTGTCCTTGTCTTCCTCTTTTGTAAGATTTGTTGTGTAGGTGTGTGTAGTTAAAACAATAGAGTATACTTGTTTTGTGGCATATTGTAATCACTTTTATTGTATGGAATCCCCTCTCCTTTGTTTGTGACAACATGAGTCCCAACATACCATGATCCTTAAGCCAATGGGGTAGCCACAAGGACATAGTGTTTCATATCAACATAATGGTTCATTAATTATATGTTGAGTATGCTTAGTTGCTTGATCTTGCCCTTTTGCTATGTGAGGTGTGTGTGTGAAACAACAATGGGATGTCTTTGTTTCATGGCATCTTGGAATAACTTCAATGACTATAAAATATCATTTTTTCTCATGTGTTGTCCATTGGTGGTTAATGTTAGTTGTGAGGAGTGGTTCACATTATATAAATCTCAATAATGTGATCCTTATACTAATGAAGGCAACCACGGAAGAGTGGTGTCTTGTATTAACTTCAGAGTTCATTAGTTATGAATGTCATCAAATACTAACATAATGGTCAATTGATTTTGTATTGACTCTCAACATTACCTTTTGAACATATCATGTAAATATATATTTGAAAAACAACAATTACATATTCCTATTAATATTTTTAAGGTAACTAATAAAATTACAATAGTTTTAATAAATGCAACTAGAAAACAATGATTTTCCATATAATAATTGAGTGATTGCTTTGGAGTATTACCACTCCTAATAGTAGTTGTACATTAAACTGTGTGATCAAATTTAGGTAACCATATTATAACGAGATTTTTGATCTTTGTTGATGGATTGTTAGTTAACCAATATTATGATGAAATTTCTAATCTTTGTCGATGAATTGTCAACAAAGGATCAAGATTATTTGAGAAACATTTTGCACTTTGAATTTGTTAGATATAGATTGATAGTCAAGATTCACTCAGGTTGTATCAGGGTTTTGGATGTATTATTAACAAAAATTTTAGGGGCTAATATTTGTATTAGGTTAATTTTCTACATTTTTTTTTCCCAATTTCTACTTTTTTTTCTAACAATGATTTGCTCGAATTTTATAATATAAATTATATTATCTTAAAAACCACAAAAAAATTATAATGACTAGATAAAATCATTAGAAATTCAAATTTTTCAAAAATAATACATAATGTTTTACATTTTGCATAATAATAAAGTTTCTAGGTTTTAAACTAAATCTTCATCTTTGAAATCTTCCCTCTATATTGTCATGTTATTATAATTTTTCATCAACGATTGTTTCACTTTTGTTCTTTCCTTGTAGGAGCGAATTTACCTTTGCTCCGTTAGAGTTGTACTTGAGCAATGGTGTAATTCCTTGTTTTCCCTCGCATGTATCTGTTTTCTCATTTATTTTGTCTTATTTCTTATATGGTTAATTTATGCAGCTCCCATTTACACAATTATTTCTGTCGAGTTTGCAAGCTTTCTTCTCAGAATCCAAATTCGGAGATTCCAATATCATGGCAGCTCTTAGACTTTGATGTTAGCATGGTTATGATTCCTTAAAAACCCAACAATGGGCGATCTATTTGTGGGGCAGTGGTTTCCAACCCTCATATATACAATGCCCTTTTAAACGCATATCACTATGCTTTTCTTGGCCGTGGATGACTTGCATTGTTTTTTCCTTCTAGTTTTAGTTTGGACTCATATACACCATTTACATAACAACCCATATTCCAAGATGACATTGCAATTACTCTCGACCTCTACCAGACATTTTCTCTATGGTGGGAGGTCCTTTGAACCATAGAGAGTAAGTGTCACGTGAAAGTTGAGGGGTAAATAGCTACTTTGCTACAATCTCAACTGAATGAAGGAATGCCTTTGGTAGGAATGAAGTTCACTCTCCTACCAATGAACAAAGCCTTGAGTAACAGTGGCCAAAGCTAGGTTTTATATGCATTGCCTTGTTATCAATATCTTCAATTGCATAATGTTTGATGGTTTAGTATTCGTTTTATTTTAAAACAAGGATAAAATTGACTTGCTTTACTCATAGTGTAGTGCTAAGAATGCCATGATCTCATGTAGAATGCCACAATCTCTATATGTTTTATGTTTCAAATCTATTGTGAAGGTTTTTGTTGGTAGTAATGTTTGGTAGTTTTTGTTATGGTTTTAAAGTATGTTAATGACTTTGTATTTTGTTGTTGCCATGTATTTGAGTTTTTTATTATATATGGGTTTTCAATAAATTGTTCAAAACTATTGTAAGTATAGGTAGGTTTGTTGATTTTGAATATTGTTACCTTTTGTTAGGATATTTAGATACTTGAGAGTTAGTTAAGTTTAACTTGCTCTAATGTGTTTATTAGATAAAAGTGTGTTTCTTTGTGTATTTTTTTAGTATGCATTAGTTGCATTGTAAGTTCACTGTCACGATATATTCTAGATAGAGAGTGATTTGACAACTCATATTGTCTCCTTAATACTAATGACTATTGATTCGCTGCTTAGCACCAAATTGATCTATGATCAAAATTTAAAGGGCATGAAGAGTCATGTTTGATAATCGATTGTGAGAACTCTTGTATGTAAAATATTTTCTTTTGCATTGATAAAATTGCCTCAGGTGGCCACATTGGTTGGGGCCATGCATTGCTTCCCTCTCAGAGGGTTTTAAGCATGTAAAAATATAGGCATTGAGATCTTGGTCTAGTTGTGGGGGTGGCTACTGAAGGTGTTCGTCTTTTATGGAATACCTTGTTTACTTGAACATGGTATCAAACTTTGTTTGAAAAACGACTCTTGTTGGTGATTGAGATCTTGAAGCTTATGTTGTTATGCTTTCAAGATTTGTTATTTGTATATTGTCTCGGCCTAAATAGACTATTGATTCGTTGCTTAGCACCAAATTGATCTGTGATCAAAATTTAAAGGGCATGGAGAGTCATGTTTGATAATCGATTGTGAGAACTCTTGCATGTAAAATATTTTCTTTTGCATTGATAAAATTGTTTCAGGTGGCCGTATTGGTTGGGGCCATGCATTGCTTCCCTCTCAAAGGGTTTTAAGCACGTAAAAATACAGGCATTGAGATCTTGGTCTAGTTGCAGGGGTGGTTACTGAAGGTGTTTGTCTTGTATGGAATACCTTGTTTACCTGAACATGGTATCAAAGTTTGTTTGAAGAATTGCTCTTGTTGGTGATTGAGATCTTGAAGCTGGTGTTGTTACACTTTCAAGATTTGTTATTTGTATATTGTCTTGGTCTAAATAGACTATTCCATTGCATTTTGAACATTGTTTTAGCAAAGAATGCGTTTCATTTCATTCGAAAGGGTGTTTGTTTGCCCAAAATACAACTTTTTTCATCAGATTTGGAGATATACAATTCAAATATGCCATTTTCATTGGATTTTTTTACAAAGTTCATATTTTATTATTTTGTATATATTCTCAGCGTGCTACTCTTTTTCAGTTTGTGTATGTTTTTTTTTTCCATATGCTTAATGCGATCTCGACAAATCAGAAACATAGTGGAAAATGTTTTTTGATTATGTATGCTCTTTGTCGTGCGCTTTGTGCAATCTCGACAAATAAAAAACAACGAGAAAACTTTTGGATAAGCTATCCAAGATCTAACCCCATTTTTTGTCAAGTATTGGATTTTTTTTTTTCCTTTTTCAAACTATTGTTTGTTGTTGGATGGACATATCTTTTTCGGCAAGCACACAATTCAAGGGAGAGTTCCAACAACAACAACACCCCCACCTTCCTTAACCACTATTGTTATGTTTTTTGCATTAGTGCACTTTGTTAAAAACTACTTTATTTTAAGTGTTCTTGAGATCAGGTCATTTTTATTTTTTTTAAGTTAATGTATACTTAAATTATTTCATAACTTTATTGTAAAATGTATTTAACTACTCATATAAAAGTGAATCACTATAAAATGACTTTAATAATATTTAAGTTATTTTTTCTTCTATTTTTCATTTATAAAGTAACTTTATTGAAAAAGTGATTCACTTGTTTTATAAAAAGTGGGTCACTTCATAAAGTAATTTGTTTGTAAAAGTGAGCTTATAGTCAAGCAAAGGAGGGATTTTTTTTTTTTTTTTTTTAATCTTTTGTTTTTTTATCAACAATAAACACCACATGGGCCAATGTCTACTTGTCATGTGACTTGTTAAAAAGAGCATAACTTTCACATCTAGAGTTTGTTTTTAGTGCAAACAATGTATTTTTTCAAGAGATTTTCATCTAGATAGTTAGCTTCAATTTTTGAAACCATATTATTTACATAATTTAATATGTTCACTCCAAATGAGCTTTTGCATACCACTACCAACTACTTTTCAAGAAAATTTTACATGGAGGTTGTATTAAAAAACAAAAGATTGTACTGGATTACCTTCGAACGAGAAAAGTCTTCCACTTATGTTGATAAGAAAGCCAAATGGGATAATAGGAAAGGCGAAGCACATGGATTAATCAAAATTTTCATATCTCTTGATTTGTGATTAAATATCCAAGGAACTGATTCTTTGAATAAATATTGGAAAAAAGTTGAAAAAAATATTAAGTGAACCTAACATTATTAGATTTCATCAACATGAAAATCAGATTATGATTGAGCCCTAATGATTTCTCTTGCATTGAAGATTACTTATCTAAGTTTAAACACTTGGACATTTGCTTAAAGACTGTCAGGTTAATCTAGATGTAGAACGTTGCATATATATTATTCTTTCAAAGCTTGGTTCTACATATTATGTTTTTGTATCTACATTTTATGAGACAAGACAAGCCTCTATAAAACCTTTTCTTAAATCTTTCTGTGACTCTTTGATTAGTGAACAAGACAAACTCTTGCATATTGGAGCAATTAACACTTTGAGTATAGCTAAAAATGCCCTAGTTGATAATTTTTCATATGTTCTATGCTGCAATAATTATTTAAAACAATTTCATTCACCTTAGTAACAATTAAGCAATTATAGATAGAACAGTAAACATGTAAGCACAATAGAAGATAGCCAAGCATAGTGGGACAATTTCTTGGTTCAAGAATAGGGAAAAACCCACAAGGGGGAAAACTCAGAATCATATCTTCTTCTTAGTCAATCAATGTTCAAGTAGAGATAGATAATCTCTCAATAATACCAATCAAAGTCAAAGGTTTGACTTTCCAAGTCAAAATTAATCAAATAGAAGAGTCAAATATGATCAATGATCATAATTTGCAACAGAGGAGGTTGACATTCGACAAGTGGAAGCTCGGTCTATTGGATAAGGTTATCATTGATGTCAATATGATGTCCTTGTTGATGCAAACCATGTATCCCTAAGCATTACATGATGCCCTAGCTTTGTTAAATGACCATGCAACTCTAGTCCTTGCCCTAATGAAACCCTAGCTATATCTCTACCCTATATACATAATACCCTAAAGATATCTTAAGAATCCCACCATATTGTCCTTGCTCTTGATAAAAAATATCCCTAACCTTAATTCCTAAATTCATGATAATGATACCTTGCCCTAATTCTAATATACTAGTCCTAATGCCTTAATGCATGAGGAATCCTTATAAACCCTTATCTAGAAAATCATTCCAAAACCCTAAGGTTTGTCCTATATTCTAGGATTTTCATAAAGAAAAAAATGTTTTTCTTAACATTTGAGACATCATCTTAAAATGATTCTTCCACTAGCTTGTAGAGGACATTTTCCCCTTTCCAACAAGCATAAAATTGTCCCCTAACTCCTTGTCATTATTGAGATATTAATTATTTGAAAACAATATGTCTGTTGAAGCCTCGAAATTCGCTATGACGACATGGGGGATAACCATTTGGTCTGGACCTTAAAAACAACTATTTTTTTGTTGGTATAGTGGCTCCGTTTGGGGATAATGGGACTAGTTTCCCAGAGAGGATTGATTTGATAATGTTGTCGGGGATGATATAAGATATAATGGAAAATGATTCAACTAAGTATAATTTAATTTAAATACTAAACAGATGCATATATTTTAATCTAACATTATACTATAAATATACCCGGGAATAAACTAATGTAGTAATTGTTCATGTATTCAAAACGGAATCAAAGCTAAAACATTATACAAGAGTGCAATAATATTTAACTATAACTCAGATTTTCATACAAAAGACAATCAAGAGAAGGAGTATTGCTAATGCATAAATAAAACACAATTATACGATAAAAGTACTATATATGAAAGGTTCTGCTCATGGGTTCAACAATATTGATCCAATTTCATTCAATCAAATACACTCTAAGAGTACAAAAGTGTAATTCAATAGAGCATGTTCGATATTCAAAGAAAAATAGATCTTGTTCCATTAAATTCATTAAAACCTTCCAAAAAATACATAAGTGTAATGTCTTGAAAGTGTTTTTGATAAAATTTTGGACTTATCTAAATGCATAAGAGGGGTTTAAATACTAAAATACGTGCCTCAAAAATAAATTATTACAAAAATGGCTTAGGAGGTTTCAAACAACCTTCCTTAGAGTGGGCAAAAATAAAACTAAAAATAGAAGTAAACTAAAAACAAGATCTTTTCAACTTGAACTAACTTAGTCGGCTAACTTGATCTTTGAGATTGCAAATGTTGATCATTGGTTTGAGCTGAGGCGATTGGCTGATTGTGGATTTTAACTGTCCAGCAAATATGGCATCTGACAAGGCTGGCAACATCTTTTGTGCAGAGGTGGTTAAACACCGCAGAGTCATCCATTGGCTATGTGGTTTTACTAGATACTGTGAATATGTCTCCCAATCCAGTTTTATCTGCTGCTAAATTGATTCTTCCTTGGTTTGCGCTCTCTGTTTCCACTGTTGTTCCAATTGCTTGATATTTGGGAGAGACCTTGGTATGCACTCTTTGACAAGGTTGGCACTGTGGAGGTTTTCATTAATGACTTCTATTATACTGCTTGTTGCACCTGTTGTTGTCATTGTCGCCCTTTCTGCCTGTTTTAATCGTGTATCCCAATATGTAAATATAATGTTTTTCTGGGATTCTTCTATTTTTGGTAGGTCAGTTTTCCTTCCCTCATCTGACTCCTGCCAGGTAATAAACTAAGAAATCTTTTTATGGATTTCTTCATATTCAAACTTCATATCAATCACTTGGTTTGTTAATTTATCACTTGTCTCACAATAAGGATTAATCTGTGAGATTTTCTGACAAAACATTTCTTCTTTTTGTATTAATAGAGAATTTAGCTTGATTGCTTCTTTGATGAACTCGTCAGTTTGAGGGTTATCTTTAAATCTATCCACCATGGCTTGCATTTGATGAATCTACGAGTCCTTTTCTGATAAGCTGGCCTGGTGTTGTAACCTCATTTGCTCGAATTCCCTTTGAAGTTGAGCTACCTGTTGTTCTGCTTGCTGATTAGTTTTTTCTTGTTCTAATTGTTGTTTAAGCAGAATAATTTTTTGTTCTTTTTCTTTTAGCAGCAATCAGACTTCTGTTGCTTTATCAATGGTCACTGTGGCATAAGCTCTTGCAAACTGTGACAACTTTATAAGGTTTTCTGATTGGTCAACATGAGTGTCCTTCCACACAACATCCATGGATTCGTTCTCTAGAGTTGCAATAGCGGTGGTGTCTAATTTCCTCTTATTTCGTTGTCTTTTGACTACAGCGTTATGAGTAGGACTGTAGAATATATCTAATGGAGGTATCTCTTCAATTTTCAAGACAATTTTGAAAGTAGGAAAAGCAAGAATAACCTCAATATCTTGAGTGTCTGTAGCCCCTTTCTCTGTTGTCTCTGGATTTGCTTTGTGTTGAGTTTGTTTGGTGGTTTGCAATTCAGATGTTTCCTCAATATTTGTGCTTGTTTGGAGCTTCTTATTGAATTGCTCCCATTCCTTGTCTAAGTTAATGATCGGGATCTTCCTTGTTCAAGCCGAAGTGGAACCAACCTCTATCTGTTTCTTGGCCAATGCTTGTTCGGTCGTTTCTCAGTATTTCCTCTTGTATCTTTCTCAGAATCTTTATTAGGACTCCCTTCTCCATTCTAAGATTGTTGTTCTGACTGTTCCAACTCGTGAGTCGATTTCTCTTGCGTTTATTCATCGAAATTTTCCTTTGAACTTCCCTCCAAGCTTACGTTAGGAATCAGTTCTCTTATTGGTTCAATTTGTAATAGGTCTAATGGGACCTTCAACAATATTTTATTCCTATACACATGAAAAGCATTAATATCATCTGGGCTTAATTGTAATGATGTTGAATGTAGGACTTGTGCAAATGTTTTGGCTCCTTGAAAGAGGTCATCAAAGGCATCCTCTTCATGAGTAAATTGTTTGACTTTAACCATAGTGGTAAATTCTTTAGCAACTTGATTTGGGTCATACTGTCTCCCTGGAATTGTGGCTAATTTTAGAGACATAATAATCTTTGCTTCTTTTACTGCGTGCCCATAATCATGTAGTGCAAAAGCGCCACATTGTAATGGGAAAGATGGCCAAGTGGCTTTCTTTTGTTCCCTCAGGGCTTTGGTTAAACCACCCTCCCTTGTTGTCTAGTAAGCTATCTCTCTGGCCAATAGCTTATCTGGAACGTAATATGGGAGGACATGCGGAGCGGCAATGCTCCTAAAAACTCTGACATAAGTAAACGTTTCTTCGTCGAACCATCTTGCGTCTGGCAAGATGTCTATCTTGGCTTCTTCGGAGAATTTGGTGGTCGTTCTATCAAAAATGGTTTTATGAATAGGCAACATAATACTCTGGTATATTTTGTAAAAATGGGGATGGAATTGAGATTCCCACAATATTTTATGGTGTATGTGGATGGGGAGAGGGTTTGTACAGTGCACTTCTAACCCATGTTTGGAAATTGAGAACAAAAGCAAATGGCGTTCATAACATAAGCACTCATATAAAAAGGAGGAAAAATTCTTGAGGAAACACTTCTCTTTTGTTTATATTCCCTAATAGCCATTGTTAAATTGTCTAATAAAATTTGACTCGTGTTCATAATTGTTGCGTTAACTGCTGCATTAATTAATGGAAGCCATTCTATAGAAAATTTGGTACTATCAACTTTACCAAATAATTTACACATCATTGCAGTTGCGAAATTATGTGGGGCAAAGAGGGATGCAATCAGGTACATACCGGATTTGTCCCGTTTGAATTTGCCTCCACTTGACCTCCAAGTCTGTGTAATGTCCAATGGGTCCTCGTTCTCTTTGGAAAAATGCTCAAGGAAATCTTTGTTATAGAGATTTTGAGGCTCTGGTAGCTGGTACATCTGGCGCAGATTGTTTGGTGTGAAAGACCCCATGACCTCATGTGCTTGATTCCTGAAAGTTCTGTCTGAGACATCTACATCATCAATCACCCATTTTACCATATCTGTGTATGGTAATATCTTAGGTCTTGCTACTATTCTGTGTAAAAATGAACATGTTGCTTCAAAGTAAGAAGCGTCAGATGATTCTTGGGCATCAGTTGTTGCCTTTGTTACCAATGGCCTAGGTTTCTCTTCTTCCAGTAGGTTATACATAGCTTCCCATGATGTGGTTCCTCTGTCTTTGTTGCAGGTGGTATCAGAGAAAAGTGGTATCATGTCTGATTTCTCAGATGTAGTAGCTTTTCCCTTCTTTGCCATCTTTTCCAATGTTGTTTTCTTCGGAGGTTCCTTGAAATGGAGCAATGGAGATTATCGGATAAACACAAAGCAAAAATGATAGTGAAAATTCAATGATACGGTTAATTCTGAAAGGTGACAAGGAAGAAGCTTTTATTCGAAAATGTAAACAAAAGATATCAAATCACGTTGAACCATTTTAAACATAAATGCCATTCAATTCATTAATTACGCACTAAGATCTTTTATCATGGCCTTTATTATCATTTAAGCCATCGCATTGCAAACGTGTAAGGAAAAAATTTAAAGTAATGAGTCTAAAATGTGAAATGTCGATTATGCAATTGTGATAAAGATAATCGCAATATCGCATTTTCGATTATGCGTTATTTCGGAGTTGTTTAGAATTTAGTGAGATGCAATGTGAGCGGAGTACCTTTTATCGTTTAAAGTGGATTTTGCTTGAATGAATATTTATTGCATAAAGGGATGTTTTACTATGCACCGGACTTAACCAAAGTTTATAACATTTATCGCATACTTCCATTGGGTCCGGGTCATATCGCATTTCGCAAATTTTCTTAGTTCACAAGATTTCCCTTTGTGTAAGCGCTATGATGTGATGAGTGTTCGGCTTGTTATGTCGCAATATCGCAATTCACATATTCCAAAGGTTTGTTTGTTGTACTCTTTGTGAATGCCGATATGCGATTGCGATAGGTACTTTGTTCTACAAGAAATACTTTAAGCCTTAGTTTTAAATGGAAAGTTTAATGATACCATAAGTTTATTACGGTGATCCCTTCTTATCACAATTCACAAATCCCAATTGTTAATTGACCTTTTGACACACATGATTTGGCGATATGCGATAAAGCGAGAATTGCTAGTCATAAAGGGATTTGGCTTGATACCTTATATTATTTAGAAATTTATTCCTAAGGATTCAAAAAGAAAGTGCTTAAGTGCTAAGTTTTGGGAGGATTTTTTATAAAGGGTCCCCATTTATCAATAGAATATTAACTATTAAATCAATAAATGGGGGGGTTGTTGAACAGTACAACAACATCACATTGACTAAAGTTTGCAAACCGACTCATGTAGGCTCATTAAGGCATAAACATGTCCCTTTGCCATTGATTTAAAAAAAAACTATAAATATAATCATACAGCAATCGATTAACATCCAATCTAGTTCATAGCTCAATGAAGAAGGGTAATAGTTCACAACGCATGAAATAAGAAGGTTAAAGGAAGATTTTTATTGCAGATTTGAGGAAGATTTTGCGAACCTAGGAAGCTATGTATTGAAGACTTTTTTGAGAGATTTTTTGCAGCCATTTAATATTTTTATTACATATTTATGGTCCCGTTGTAGATTGATAAAACCTACTTTCAGTTTTGTATAAAACTGAGAGTTTAAGAACTTATGCAGTTCATACTACATTGCAAACCTGTGGAATCTCAGTGCAGACCTGTGGAGTGGCATCTCTTTGCAAACTTGTGGAAGTATAGCTCTGAACCTGTGAAGTTGAGGATCCTTTGTTGAAGATCAAGATTGTTTAGTGCCTCTCCATTGTAGTTTCAAGAACAAGGCTATATGTTGCACCTTCGGATCTATTGTAGACCTTTTACCTTGTGGATTTGAGGAAGAACAATTGTTGCAGATTTGTGCCTTAGTTGCAGACTGGTTAGATACTTGTTGTAGACTAGTGCCTTAATTACATATTGGTTGGTAAACGTTTTTGTAGGCACTTGGTGACTCTCCATTGCAAATTGCTTCAAAATTGGGTTATCTTTGCCCCCTCAAACCTGTGGTAAGTTTAATTACAGAACTTTGACAGTGATTAAGGACTTGTGATTGCAAACAGTATACTCTGGTAGTAGACTTGTGGAGGATATTGTTTGGCCAAATTGTAAAAAAAATTAACAGTGAAGACTTATTTTGGATATGCCAAGAGTTTTTTTGGGACCTGAGAAGATATAGAAGAGTGAAGACCTATAGTGAAAGTAGTATTGTGAAAGGCTTTTGAAGTCTTGAAATAAATTTTGTACAATTTGGAGCTCATTTGTTGTTGGAGGATTGGTGTCTTCATCAAGATTGGAGTCTTGGGGATTTTTCTGAAGGTTGGAGCATTGAAATATTTTTTTTCGCAAGTTGAAGCTTGGTTTTTTGGTCTTTGGATTGGTGTCCCAACTTTTTTTTAATTTTTAATTTTCATTTTTTGATCCTTAACTTCTGAAAATTGTGAAAAATCTTAATTGACATTAATAACTATTGAAAGAAATATTGATTCACCCCACCACCCCAGTGTTTCCAACAATTCTATCTAAGCCAACTTCTTCATAAGCAACCTAACAACTGGAAGAAGGATTTTAAGTCACAATGGCTAGTAAGGATGTAGGAAAGGTCCCTCAATTTGATGGAGTAAATTTTGTTGTTCTACATGATGTCTGTCTGATCGGAAGTATGGAAATCAGTGATAGATGGGTATAAAAATCCATCTCCTTTGCCAACAAATCAAGATCGGAGGAAATCTTATGTGGCGAATACTAAGGCCTTAAATTCTATAATAAGTGGAATATTTGATTCAGAATTCACAAAGGTTATGCATTGTGAATCGTCTAAGGAAATGTGGGACAATCTCATTAGCATTTATGATGGAGATACCAAATTTAAGAAGACAAAACTCCAAACTTTTAGAAGACAATTTGAAAGTCTAAAAATGAATGAAGAAGAACACATTGCTGCTTATTTTCTCTGAGTAGATGAAGTTGTCAACTCACTCAAAGGTCTAGGTGAAGACATTGAGCAAAATACAGTGGTCCATAAAGTTTTGAGATCACTTCTAGAGTGGTTTGATTCCAAAGTTAGTGCCATAGAAGAATTGAAAGACTTGGACACCTTGTTAATGGATGAACTTCATGGAATTCTCATTGCATATGAAATGAGAAAAGGAATCTCAAATCCCAAAGAAGTTGCTTTCAAGGCCTCAAAAGCATCAAGAAAAGGGAAAAGTTGTAATCACAGTAGTGATGAATTTGATGTTGAAATAGAATTGGCATAATTTGTGAAGAAGCTAAAGAAAGGGTCAAAACTCAAGTAAGTACCCTCTTGTCTATTTTAAATGTGGCAAAATAAGACATTATGTTGCAAAATGTCCTTCCAAAGATGATAGTGATGATGAAGATGGACCCAAAAAGAGAGTTTTCAAGGAGGAAGGATTAAACTAGAAAAAATATTCTCCAAACAAGATAACAATGATTC
This sequence comes from Pinus tabuliformis, assembly GCA_031772625.1. Taxonomy (NCBI): domain Eukaryota; kingdom Viridiplantae; phylum Streptophyta; class Pinopsida; order Pinales; family Pinaceae; genus Pinus; species Pinus tabuliformis. The sequence goes on from CM062815.1 coordinate 714,377,772, forward strand.
AGGTCAAGACGAACTCAAGAAAAATTCATTCGAGAAAGGGTCAACCAAAGAAATTTCTTCCTCAAACAAGATAGTGTTGATTCTGATGAAGAAGATGACTATGCTGGAAGTAGTGAAGTACTATTTATGGCATTCACATATGACGCCAATGAACTCAAAGAAGAAGAAGAAGGTAACATGGATGAACTATTCATCAGTGCTATTGAAGAAAATGAAAAACTAAGGAAGAAAATCATCACCCTAAAGATTGAAAAAGAAGTAGCGAAAAGGATAGAAGAAATCTTGAACAACAAGTTGAAGGAAAAGGAAGAAATCTGCAAGAAACTAGAAGCAAAAGTGGTCTCTCTCAAAAAGGAGTTGGACCAAGTTAACAAAAGTTTGAAAAACTCTCAAACCCTTGATGTCATTCTCAACACTCAAAGACCACAATATGATAAATCAGGGATTGGCTACATAAGTGAATCATCCAACTCAAAGGAGAACACTTACACTCACAATGAAGAAAAACCAAGAAGCTATGTTGATGCCCTTTGCAAGCATCCAAAAGGCGAGAAGCAGTTCTATCCAAGTCAAGGATCTTACATCAATCCAAGAAATGAGAAGAATTCCCTTCCAGAAAAGGATGTCACGTCAAGTCAAGGCTATCCAAACAGGTATTAAACTATTTTCCTTGGTCATTATTTCCTTTGCAAAAATTTTTGTCACCAAGCTAAGCATTGTAAGGCTTATGGAAATAATAAGAATGATAAGCTAAGGAGGGATATGACCAACTTCTCAAATAAACCTATTAATTCAAGGAGACAAGATAAGATCAAAACTTATAACCCATTTGATCCCTTGTCAAAACATAGTCCATAATGTTATGAATATAATCATCTAGGTCATGAAGCTCAGAATTGTCCACTCATGCAAAAAGAGAAGATTTGAAGAAGAAAGGAATCCATTATAGAAAATTGTGGTCTAACTTTGTGTGCACAAAATGAAGGAAACAAATGGTTTGTGGATAGTGGATGTTCTAAGCATATGACTAGTGACCAAAAGAAATTTATCTCACTAGACAAAAAGGAAGGAAATGTGTCTTTTGGAAGTGGATTTTTTAAGATTGATGGTAAAAGCACTATGACTCTGGTTAATGGCAAGGGAAAAGCACAAAATGTTAATTTTTTTAGGGCTATATTGTTCTTTGCTTTGATAATTTACATTTCTTCATTAACACATTACATTCATCCCATAACATTATAACATAATTCAGATTTACATCATTATTCGACAACATATGCAACTATATAGAAAGAAAAATATCATCATCATCAATGCAGCAGAGAATAAAGGAACAATAAAAGAAAAACATTCACACATAGAGACACCAAGATTGGTTGGAGACCAGGGAAAAACCCACTATGGGGAAAACCCTTTCAAATTCTTCTTATTAGATCGTCATTGAATGATTCAACTAATGGGAGTACAATAATTCATATCTTCAACCATAAACCTATTAGCAATAATCAACTAAACAATATCATGAAATGAGCACATCAATGGTTATACTCAAAACCCTGATTCAAAAGCCTATATTGAACCTTTATTGTTTGTGGTCAATTGTTGAACCCTGCGGTCAACGAGCGAAAACTTTGGATAACTGAAAAACTAAACCCTAGATGTTGGTCACATGGAAGATGTTTTATGCATGTGACTGAAAATCTTCAGTCGCTCCCTTGAGCCTGCAAACTTGCCACTGTTGTCGAATTTGGACTTTTGCAAGCCTGCGGCTGTGACCCAAAAACCCTAGAAGCGTGCGTGAACTTCAAACCCAATAATTTCTCCTTCATGCCAAACAATTATTCATGGGTGAGCCTCAGACCTATGTGAGCCAAAATGAAGAAAGGGAATAGAAGAATGTCTCATGATGATGTCCAAATTAAGTTGAGGTCACTTGTATTTATAGCCTTTCAAGGGTGTCCAATTTGCTTTAGGGTCGACCTGATCAAATATGCACACGTGGGCTCATAATTCAAAAATTCACTTTTCCTTGTCCAAATGTGATGATCTTTAGGTCGATTTTGATTCTCTCGAAAAGAGGAATTCAATGCAATCATCATCTCCATCAAATGAGCTGTCCAAATTAAGTTGAGGTCACTTGTATTTATAGCCTTTCAAGGGTGTCCAATTTGCTTTAGGGTCGACCTGATCAAATATGCACACGTGGGCTCATAATTCAAAAATTCACTTTTCCTTGTCCAAATGTGATGATCTTTAGGTCGATTTTGATTCTCTCGAAAAGAGGAATTCAATGCAATCATCATCTCCATCAAATGAGCTATCCAAAGTGGAATTTGACCCTAGTTGCCAATTTTAACACAAAATGCATTACTTGTTGAAGGAATCAAGAATAGTCTTCTAAGCATTAGCCAAATTTGTGATCAAAGACATAATATTATTTTTAGTGCCAAGAATTGTGAGATAAGGAAGTCTTCTTAAGGAAAATTTGTATGAAAAGGAGAAATAACATCATATAATGTATATGTTCTAAGTGAAATTCAAGAAGAGAAATGTTACACGAGTCAAGTAGATGAGAGCTAGTTATGGCTAAAATCAACAAAACACATGTAGTAGGAGACATTTCCATAATTTCAAAACCCGAAAAAATTATTTGTGGTCCATGTGAACATGGAAAGCAGACAAGAACCAGTGTCAATTCCAAAGAATGTTCAACATCAAAACCATTGGAAATTATTCAACATTAATGCTTATACTCAAAACCCTAATTCAGAAGCCTGTAATGAATTGTCATTCCTTATGGTCAACTGTCAAACCCTGTGGTCAACGAGCGAAAACTTCGAACAACTAAAAAACCAAACCCTAGATGTCGGTCGCATGGAGGATGTGTTGTGGGTGCAACTGAAAACCTTCAGTCGCTCCCTTGAACATGCAATCTTGCGACTATAGTCGAATTCTACCTTTGGCAAGCCTGCGGTTGTGACCCAAAAACCCTAGAAGCGTGCATGAACTTCAAACCTTATAATTTCTCCTTCGTGCGAACCAATTCTCCGCAAGCAATCCTCAGACTTGTGTGACCCAAAATCAAGAAAGAGAATAGAAGAATGTCTCATGATGATGTCCAAATGAAGTTGAAGTCACTTGTATTTATAGCCTTCCAAGGGTGTCCAATTTACTTTAGGGTCGACTTGATCAAATATGCACATGTGGGCTCATTATTCAAAAATACACTTTCCGTTGTCCAAATGTGATGATCTTTAGGTCGATTTTGGTACTTTCGAAAAGAGGAATTCAATGCAATAATAATATCCATCAAATGAGCTGTCCAAATTGGAATTTGGCCCTAGTTGCCAATTTTAACACTCCCTCTCAACGAGGAATAATTCCACCTGCATCATGTCATGTGTATCTTGTCATCAAATCATATCCAATCTTAAGTATCTCATCATCACATATCGTCATTGTTCAACTCGATTCATCTCTTGCTTATTCCTGCTTATCTCTTGGTTGTCCCTGCTCATATGTTGAACATTCTTGAATCTAAAAGAAGAATAATGTCACATTAGAGGGGAGTCTAAGCTACCACCCTATATTCATCAAGTAACCACTACTACCACTCAAAATCACTGCTAGCGAGGAGCCCAATGCTACCACCTGTGAAACATCAACGAGTTGGATCTATGACTCGCATAAATATTGGAGAGCCTAGTTCAATCCACAACAACATCGGAGAGCATGTCTCTATGTCGGGGGGCTTAGTCTCAACCCAGAATCTCATGGGGGAGAAAAACATCTATATCCCCATATCGAGCAATAGGTGATATAGGGGAGCACATATCAACCCACCTTATTGCCTACCGATCTTCCCATCAATGATTCTCAAGAGTCGTGGTAGAACACCTACATCATAATTCGAGCTTGGGCTAGACACTTGACTTCCCAAAAGGTAAGGATCACATGCCCCAAGCCTCCTCAACTCGTTGGCCAAACAGGGAGGGACAATCCCAACAAGCCCGACTTGTGGGTATGATGCCAACTGGGGTATACTCTACAAATACCAAGATAGGGGAGAAACATCTCCAACCCTATGGGTATACTCTACAAATACCAAGATAGGGGAGAAACATCTCCAACCCTATGGGTAATAGATAGGGGGTATATCGTATTGTCCAAAGATCCCTTAACCCTAGGAGCCCTCCATCTCAATTCCACACCCTGGGAGCTCAAACAGGGGGGAAGAGTTGGCTCAGTGTCCTCGATCAGCGATGCTCTTTGTAGATCAACAACATATCATCGTGCTCATATTTGGTAATAATCATGTCTTAATAGAATTTGTTTCCTATTCATACAAGACATCAAATTAAATATCATATTAGAGCAAAATATACATATCACAAAAAAAGGATACCATAGTCGTCCTCCCTCTCAAGGAGGTGTCAATCACAAGCCTAAGCTTGTCTCGTACAACAACAATATCTCAATGAATGTGTCTCAGTCCCAGCTATATACGAGATTCTCTGCCAACTAGATCCACTCGATATTATCGCAATGTATCTTTGTCATATTCAGAACTTGCCTAACCAACTTTCTAAGGAGCTTTTTCATCTTGCCTCACAGCTCGTCATGCCAGCAACATCGTACTCAGCCTCGGTCGTGCTATGGACCTCTCATCCAAGATATCATGGCAGATATCATATTAAGGTAGCACCCGGATGAGCTCATCAATAATAATCCCAAACATCAGCAGTACATCGATGCAGTCACATCATAGGAAGAATATCTTAGACCAAAAATTGATCTTCCCATGCAAATATCTCGAAGGGTGCTCGGTGGCAAATCAATGTGTATGAAGCGGCTTAATCATGAATGCATTCAGGTTGTTCTATGAAAAACATATATATATATATACAAACGTGTGTACACATGGAACATCAATGCTTCAATCAACTGTCGGTTGCCAAGTCGGGCTCAACAACGTCTCTTCATAACTTCTAGAAATTCCATCGGAGTGTCCAAGGATTTGCATTTCCACTTTCCAAAAATTCTTCAATAGCTTCACGATATAGATTTTCTTTTTTGAACTTCAAAAAGTAATTCATCATGCCATGATTCTTTTTGAACCTCAGATGCCATCTCCCTCTTACTTTGATCATCAAAGGCTCATTACCTGTCAAGCATAGACCATCAGTATATAAAAACCAAAATCAAAGTCATACCTTGGACCACTTTCGAAGTAGAGGTTAGGATCGACGCATCATCTTAGCTTCAACAAGTAACTGTTAATGCGAACACATCAGGCTCTCGAGGTTTGCTTTGTACAATACTTTCTACAAACATAACACTTTACCAAACCAATATGTTGGGCCTTGCATAGATCAATATTGTGTAATCAAGTCAACTAAATCAGCTTATCAAAGATTATATGCTAGATCAAAACTAATATCAAGATCCTCAATATCAATGTAACAAATTCTTTGAACCAAGTGACAAGTATAGCTCACATCAAACTATCAAGTTATGGCTCCATCTATTGTTATGCCAACAAATTGTTATCTTATCGATCCAAACTTCATCAAGTCATCCTCATGGTCATAATATAAGTCACCAGATGAAAATTCATACACCAAGAATAAGTCATGCAGATTCCATCCATTTATTGTGAGATTACTTCATATTGAATCACAATTGCCAATACTTCAACCATTGTGTCAAAGCTAATGATGTCAAGACAGAATGCCAATATAGGTCACTAAAAGTCACTATGCCCATATAGCATTGTTATCAAGGCAAATCATTAGTCATCAAGTCAAACCATTAGTTATCGAGTCAATTCCCAAATTTGCTATCACCCTTGCAACTGTGATCAAATATTGTCATACACAAGCCTCAATAGTTAAACCATAATGACATATTGATAAGCATATCCCGATCACATGAAAACACAAGTTTAATCAACATATTCACATTATAGTAAATCAAACATTCAAACTTCCTTGCTCATAGAACTTTATGTTGCCTGCTACATCTCTATAGGACTAGCATCCTTTAGGTGAACTTCTGATTTCATGCACAAAACTTCACTTTTGTGTCATACAAGCATAACCGCACCCATAGGCCTTCTTCTGTGTGGTTGAGAGGCTACATTCGCTCCCTTAGGCTTGCTTTCATGCGACTGAGGCTTAGAGTAAGGAAAACTCTTTCTTCTTAGACAAAAACTTTGTTTCAAACCAACAAAGTTAGATGTTTGTCTATTCATGTCCATTAATCTTACTTAAAAAATAAAGAATATTCTATACATATAATGCAAATGATAATAGGAGTAAGGATATTATGAAGAGATTCTCCTTCTAAATGGGAAGCCACTTCAATCATCTTCATTCAAGTCATCAACCTGTCTATAATGTTGTCATAAATTAGTAAATTTGTTAGATCATAAAGTCAGACTATATCACATAATTATCATGGTCATATATGTTAGCATCAACTACTTCACCATTACATCAATATTTCATTAAGGGTTCGTGTCAAATAGCTAATAGGAGTATACTTCAAGAATCACAACATTACTTCTTTCTCACATAACTCAATCCATCAAATCAGGGCATTCAATATTACCATATGCCATAATTATTAAGCACATCAAAACATAACCACGGTCAATAAACAATCGTGAATATAAATCTCATTGTTACACTTCTATCATCATCTTTTTCAAAAACATTATCAATAGTATCAAGTCACCACCTATTAGAATCAAGGTGTTAGCCTTCTTTATGGGATCAAGATATCCAAAATGATAGATGTTATCCAAACATAAAGTATATCAATATATCAAAGATCAATATTAAGTAATTTCATAGAATCAAGAAGTTCATCATGTCTAAAAGATAAGATACTTGTTCATTTCCAAGTGCATCATTTCATCATAGGTGTCGTGAGTCAAAGTTCTTTTCATATGCATACATGAGCCATTTGTGAAGGGGATATACTCGTCTTAGGGATTACCTTTCCATCAATATTGTAGCTAAAACATAATATTGAAACAGCACCATACATACCTTGTAGTGTTTAGATACATGTGTACCTTTATTTTACAGCAACAGTTGTAGCACTTTGTCACCTTTTCATCAAGTATCTTCCAACGCTAGTTCTTCTCTTCCTGCACTAGCCATATTCCCTGCATATTAGATGATCCTCAAGAAAGATCCACTTATCACAACTCATTAGGAGGTTAGAAGCATCCAAATACTCAAATATACATGCAGGAAGTATAAGTAATAGTCAAAATGATAATGAGATCAATAAGTCTTGACAAAAGTAAATACATAAAGGAGTACCATAAATCGAAAAATGCTTATCTTTAATGAGAGGTGATCATGTCCCTCTTGAACCAACCTTCAAGAGCCATCACTGCCCATTGTCCATATGATAATGTTGTCTTCACTATTTCAACCAACTTTATCAACAACTAATCATACTAGAGACTATCCCATCTAGGGCTTCACCAAATCTGTCACAAGTCCTTGAGCATCTTCACATCGACCATGCTAGGGTTTCTAGATTTCATATCTCAAATATTTTCATAAACTAAAGTTTCTCTCAAACCCTAACTTCATAATATCCATCAAAATCTAATACACAAATTGTCTAAGGTTACCTTCAAACCCTAATATTCTTTTAGGTCTTCACCATCTTTTCGTGCTTCCATCATAGGTGTCTTCATAGGGGTGATCTTCAATGACTTTTCTTCAACCCAACTTTCATATGATGTTAATTTTTTTTAGGGCAATATTGTTCTTTGATTTGATAATTGTATTTCTTCATTAACACATTACATTCACCCCATAACATTATAACATTACTTAGCAACATATGTAACTATATATAAATAACAATATCATCATCATTAATGCAACGAAACATAAAGGAACAATAGAAGAAAAACATTCACACATAGATACACCAAGATTGGTTGGAGACCATGGCAAAACCCACTATGAGGAAAATTCTTTCAAATTCTTCTTCTTATTAAATCGTCATTGAATGATTCAACAAATGAGAGCACAATAATCCATATCTTCAATCATAAACCTATGAACAATAATCAACAAAATAATATACATGAAATGAACACATCAATTCTTATACTCAAAACTATAATGAACTATGATTGTTTGTGGTCAACGAGCAAAAAATTCGAACAATTGAAAAATCAAACCCTAGATGTTGGCCGCATGGAGTATGTGTTGTGCATGCGACTAAAAATCTCTGGTCTCTCCCTTGAGCTTGCAAGTTTGTGACTAGAATTAAATTTTCCTTTGGCAAGCCTGCGACTGTGACCTAGAAACCCTATAAGTGTGCACGAACTTCAAACCCTATAATTTCTCCTTTGTACGAGCCAATTCTCTGCGGGCGAGCCTCAGACCCATGTGAGCCAAAATCAAGAAAGAGAATAGAAAAATGTTTCGTGATGATGTCCAAATGAAGTTGAGGTCACTTGTATTTATAGCCTTCCAAGGGTGTCCAAATTGCTTAAGGGTCGACCTAATCAAATATGCACATGTGGGCTCATATTTCGAAAATGCACTTTCCCTTGTCCAAATGTGATGATCCTTAGGTCCATTTTGGTCCTCTCGAAAAAATGAATTCAATGCAGTCATCATATCCATCAAATGACTTTTACAAAGTGGAATTTGGCCCTAGTTTCCAATTTTAACACTCCCTCTCAACTAGGGAGAATTCCACCTGCATCATGTCATGTGTATCTTGTCATCAAATCATATCCAATCTTAAGTATCTCATCATCACATATTGTCATTGTTCATCTCGATTCATCTCTTGCTTATTCCTACTTATCTCTTGATTGTCCCTGCTCATATGTTGAACATTCTTGAATCTAAAAGAAGAATAATTTTACATCAGAGGGGAGTCTAAGCTACCACCCTTTATTCATTGAGGGGCCACTACTACCACCCAAAATCACTACCAACGGGGAGCCCAATGCTACCACCAGGGAAAAAATAAATGGGGAGTCATATCTACAACCCTAATCAACATCTGAGATCCTAGTTCAATCCAGAACAACATCGGACATAACATCTCTACGTCGAGGAGCTTAGTCTCAACCTGAAATTTCAAGGGGGAGAAAAACATATCTATCCCCATATAGAGAAATAGGTGATATAGGGGAGCACATCTCAACCCATCCTATTGCCTACCAATCTTCTCATCAATGACCCTTAAGAGTCATGTGGTAGAACACCTGCATCATAATCTGAGCTTGGGCTAGATACTCGACTTACCAAAAGGTAAGGATCACATGCCCCAAGCCTCCTCAACCTGTTGGCCAGACGAGGAAGGACAATCCCAACAAGCCCGACTTGTGGGTATGATTTCAACCGGGGTATACTCTGCAAAGACCAAGATAAGGGAGCAAAATCTCTAACCCTATGGGTAATAGATAGGGGGTATAACCTATTGTCTAGAGATACCTCAAGTCCAAGAGCCCTCCATTTCAATTTGCACACCTTTTGAGCTCAAACAAGGGGGAAGCACTAGCTTAGTGTTCTCGATCAGCGATGTTCATTGTAGATCAGCAACATATCATCGTGCTCATATCTAGTAATCATCATGTCTTACTAACAGTTGTCTCATGTTCATACAAGACATCAAATTAAATATCATAATAGAATAAAATATAGATATCACAAAAAAAGGATACCATAGTCATCCTCCGTCTCAAGAAGGTGCCAACTACAAGCCTAAGTTTGTCTCGTACAACAACATTGTCTCAATGAAGGTGTCTCAGTGCCAACTATATATAAGATTCTCTGCCAATCAGATCCACTATGTATCCTTGTCATATTCAGAAATTGCCCAACCAACTTTCTAAGGATCTTTTTCCTCTTGCCTCACAGTTGATCATGCCAACAACATTGTACTCAACCTCGGTCGTGCTACAAACCTCTCATCCAAGATATCATGGCAGATCTCATACTAAGGCAACACACAGATGTGTTCATCAATAATAAACCCAAACATCATCATTACATCCATGCAGTCACATATCATAGGAAAAATATCTTATCCCAAAAATTGATCTTCCCATGCAAATATCTCGAAGGGTGCTTGGTGGAAACTCAATGTGTATGAAGCGGCACAATCATGAATACATTCAGGTTGTTTTATGCAAAATACACACACACACACACATATATACGAGTTTCCACTGGAACATCAATGATTCAATCAACTGTCGGTTGCCAAGTCAGGTTCAACAATGTCTCTTCATAACTTTTTGAAATTCAATCGGAGTGTCCAAGGATTTGCATTTCCACTTTCCAAAAATTCTTTAATAGCTTCATGATATAGATTTTCTTTTCCAAACCTCAAAAAGTAATTCATCATGCCATGATTCTTCATTTTGAACTTCAGAGGCCATCTCCCTCTCACTTTGATCATGAGAGGCTCATTACCTATCAAGAATAGACCATTAATGTATAAAAGCTAAAATCAAAGTCACACCTTGGACCACTTTTGAAGTATAGGTTTGGATCGACACATCATCCTGGCTTCACCACGTAACTATTAATGCGAACATATCAGGCTTCAAGGGCTTGCTTCATAAAATGTTTTCTGCAAACACAACACTTTACCAAACCAAATGCTCAGGGTTACATAGATCAATATTGTGAAATCAAGTCAACTAAGTCAACTTATCAAGGATTAGATGCCAGATCGAAACCAATATCAAAATCATCAATATCCCTGTAACAAATTCTTTGGACCAAGTGACAAGTAGAGCTCACATACAAATATCAAGTTATGATTTCATATATTGTCATGCCAACAAAGTGTCATCTACCAAGCAATATCAATCCAAACTTCATCAAGTCATCCTCATGATCATAATATAAGTCACTAGATGTAAATGCATACACTATGAATAAGTCATGCAGGTTCCATCCATTTATTGTGAGATTACTTCATATTGAATCACAATTGTCAATACTTCAACCATTGTGTCAAAGCTAATGATGTCAACACATAATACCAATATAAGTCATTGAAAGTCACTATGCCCATATAACATTGTTATCAAGGCAAATCATCAGTCGTCAAATCAAATCATTAGTCATCGGGTCAAATCCTAAAATTTGCTATAACGATGAGATCTATAACATCAAGTCAAATTTCTAAATCATTATCAAGCATCATGTCAAAACTCCAAACATTTTTTATCTATATCAATCAACCAAATCTAGTCAAACCCTTGCAACTGTTATCAAATATTGTCATACACAAGCCTCAATGGTTAAATCATAATGACATATTGATATGCATATCTCAGTCACCTGCAAACACAAGTTTAGTCAACATATTCACATTATAGTAAGTCAAACATTCAAACTTCCCTGCTCATAGAACTTTCTGTTGTTTGCTCCATGTCTGTAGGACTGACATCCTTCAGGTGAACTTCTGATTTCATGCACAAAACTTCACTTTTGTGTCCTACAGGCATAACCACACCCATAGGCCTTCTTCCATGCGGTTGAGAGGCTACAGTCGCACCCTTAGGCTTGCTTCTGTGTGACTGAGGCTTAGAGTAAGAAAAACTCTTTCTTCTTAGACCAAAACTTTGTTGCAGACCAACAATATCAGATATTTGTCTATTCATGTCCATAAATCTTACTTCAACAATAAATAATCTTCTATACATATAATGCAAATGATAATAGGAGTAAGGATATTATGGAGAGATTCTCCCTCTGAATGGGAAGCCACTTCAATCATCTTCATTCAAGTCATCAACATGTCTATAATATTGTCATGCATCAGTAGATCTATTAGATCATAAAGTCAGACTATATCACATATTTATCATGGTCATATATGTTAGCATTAGCTACTTCACCATTATATCATGACATCAATATTTCATTAAGGGTTAGTGTTAAATAACTAATAGGAGTATACTTCAAGAATCACAACATTATTTCTTTGTCACATAACTCAATCCATCAAATCAGGGCATTCAATTTTACCATATGTCATAATTATTAAGCACATCAAAACATAACCATGGTCAATAAATGATCATGAATATCAATATCATTGTTACACTTATATTATCATGTTTTCACAAATATTATCAATAATATCAATTTACCACCTGTTAGAATCAAGATGCTAGCCTTGTTTATAGGATCAAGATATCCAAAACGATAGATGTTAGCCAAACATCAAGTATACCAATATATCAAAGATCAATATTAAGTAGCTTCATAGAATAAAGAAGTTCATCATGTCTAAAAGATATGATATTTTTTCACTACCAAGTACATCATTTCATCGTAGGTATCGTGAGTCAAAATTCCTTTCATATGCATGTATGATCCATTTGTGAAGGGGATATATTCATCATGTCTTAGGGCTTACCTTGCCATCAATATTGCAACTAAAACATAATATTGAAACAATACCATACATACCTTGTAGTGCTTAGATTCATGTGCACCTTCTTATTTTACATTGGTAGTTTTAGCACTTTGTCACATTTTCATCAAGTGCCTTCCAATGCTAGTTCTTCTCTTCTTGCACTAGCCAACTTTCCTACATCTCAAATGATCCTCAAGAAGGCTCCACTTATCAAAACTCATCAGGAGGTTAGAAACATCCAAATACTCAAATATACATGCAGGAAGTATAAGTAATAATCAAAATGATATTGAGGTCAATAAGTCTAGACAAAAGTAAAGACATAAAGGAGTACCATAAATGAAAAAATACTTATCTTTAATAAGAGGTGATTATCTCCCTCTTGAACCAACCTTCAAGAGTCATCATTGTCCATTGTCCATATGACAATGTTGCCTTCATTATTTCAACCAACTTTATCAGCAACTAGGCCAACTAGAGACTATCCCATCTAGGGCTTCACCATATCTGTCAAAAGTGCTTGAGCATCTTCACATTGACAATTGTATGGTTTCTAGATTTCATATCTCAAATATTTTCCATAAACCAGGGTTTCTCTCAAACCCTAACCTCATAATATCCATCAAACCCTAATACACAAATTGCCTAAGGTTACCTTCAAACCCTAGTATTCTTCTAGGTCTTTGCCATCTTTTTGTGCTTCCATCAGAGGTGTCTCCATAAGGGTGATCTTCAATGAATTTTCTTCAACTCAGCCCAACTTTGACACCATGTTAATTTTTTCTTAGGGATATATTGTTCTTTGCTTTGATAATTACATTCACCCCATAACATTATAACATTCTTCAAATTTACATCATTATTCTCTTCTTATTACATTGTCATTGAATGATTTAACAAATGAGAGTAAAATAATCCATATCTTCAACCATAAACCTATCAGCAATAATCAACTAAAAAATATCCATGAAATGAGCACATCAATGGTTATACTCAAAACACTGATTCAAAAGCCTATAATGAATTGTTATTGTTTGCGGTCAATGAGTGAAAACTTTGGACCACTGAAAAGCTAAACCCTAGATGTTGGTCACATGGAGGATGTTTTGTGCATGTGACTGAAAATCTTCAGTCGCTCGCTTGAGCATGCAAACTTGTGACTATTGTCGAATTCTGACTTTTGCAAGCCTGTGACTGTGACCCAAAAACCGTAGAAGCGTGCGCAAACTTCAGACCCTATAATTTCTCCTTCATGTGAACCAATTCTTCATGGGAGAGCCTCAGATCTGTGTGAGCCAAAATGAAGAAAGGGAATAGAGTAATGTCTCATGATGAGGTCCAAATTAAGTTGAGATCACTTGTATTTATAGCCTTCCAAGGGTGTCCAATTTGCTTTAGGGTTGACCTGATCAAATATGCACACGTGGGCTCATAATTCAAAAATTCACTTTCCCTTGTCCAAATGTGATGATATTTAGGTTGATTTTGATTCTCTCGAAAAGAGGAATTCAATGCAATCATCATCTCCATCAAATGAGCTATCCAAAGTGGAATTTGACCCTAGTTGCCAATTTTAACACAAAATGCATTACTTGTTGAAGGAATCAAGCATAGTCTTCTAAGCATTAGCCAAATTTGTGGTCAAGGACATAATATTATTTTTAGTGCCAATAATTGTGAGATAAGGAAGTCTTCTTAAGGAAAATTTATATGAAAAGGAGAAATAACATCATATAATGTATATGTTCTAAGTGAAATTCAAGAAGAGAAATGATACATGAGTCAAGTAGATGAGAGCTAGTTATGGCTAATCAACAAAACACGTGTAGTAAGAGACATTTCCATAATTTCAAAACCTGAAAAAAAAAAATTTATTTGTGGTCCATGTGAACATGGAAAGCAAACAAGAACCAGCTTCAAGTCCAAGGAATGTTCAACATCAAAACCACTGGAAATTATTCATGTAGATTTATGTGGACCAACCAGAACTTCAGCTCTACAAGGAGAAAGGTATTTTATACTATTTGTAGAATGATTATACTAGAATGATGTGGGTATTCTTTATAAGATTTAAATCAGAGGCACTCGAATGTTTAAATAATTTCAAAGTTCTTGTCGATAATGAAAAGGAATAAAAAATCAAGTGCCTTAGAACATATAGAATAGGAGAATTTACGTTAAAAGAGGTAGATGAATTTTTTGAAACACATGGAATAAAAAGAGAAATTTTTGTTGCTAGAACTCCACAAGAAAATGTAGTATAAATAAAGAACAATTTTGTACAACAAATGGAAAGAATAATGCTACTTGCAATTGATTTGCAGCCAAACTTTTGGAAAGAAGCAGTTGGGGCAACAATATATACTATGAACAAGGCATAACTCTGAATAAATAGTGACAAAACTCCATATGAATTATGGAAAGGAAGACCTGCTTCAGTAAAATACTTCAGAATATTTGGAAGTAAATGCTTCATGAAGATCAATGATGATTCACTAGGCAAGTTTGATTCTTGAGTTGATGAAGGAATATTTCTTAGATATTCTACAGGAAGTAAAGCCTACAAATGATACAACAATAGGTTATGAAAGGTAGTAGAAAGCATTGATGTAAAAATTGATGAGGCACTTCCTGAAAGAGAAATTGAAGTCAATGAAGAAGATCCTATCCTTGAAGAACCTGAAGAAGATACTACAAAGGAAGAAAAGGAGTTAGAAAGTCAAAAGAAACCATCTCAAACCCCATCAAGAGTTAAGTTCGTACAAAAACATCATCTGAAAGATCAGATCATTGGTAATGTAGATAATGGAATGCAAACCCGAAGAAGGATGAAAAATACACCTAAAAAAAAGATGTTTCCCTACTATCCATGATAGAAACAAAGAACTTTGCTCAATCTAGTAAGGATCCTCATTGGATAAAAGCCATGGAAGAAGAAATGTGTCAAATCGAAAAGAATGAATCATGGGAGCTAGTGTCTTGTCCAAAGGAAAAGAATATTATTGGAACCAAGTGGGTATTCAAAAAAATAAATAAACGAAGAGGGAAATTCATCAGAAATAAGGCAAGGTTGGTGTGCAACGAGTACTCACAAGTTGAAGAAATTGACTTTGAAGAAACATTTGCTCCTGTAGCCCGATGTAAAACCATAAGGATGTTTTTGGCATTTGTATGTTCAAAAGGTTTCAAAGTTCTTCAAATGGACATAAAATCAACCTTTCTAAATGATGACTTAAAGGAAGAAGTATACATGGAACAAATATAAGGGTTCGATTTGGCAAAAGGAAAAGAATTTGTCTACAAATTAAAGAAGGCATTGTATGGATTAAAACAAACTCCAAGAGCTTGGTATGTCAAACTTTGTCATTATCTTCAACAAAAAGACTTCAGAAAGGGAGTAGATGGAAGCAACCTTTACATGAAGATAGATAAAGATAGTTTTTTTATCACACTTGTGTATGTTAATGACCTAATTTTGTCATCAACAATGATGAGATGAGTCATGAATTTTCCCAAAACATGTCTAAGGAATTTGAGATGTCAATGATTGGTGGGTTATCCTATTTCCTTGGAATTCAAGTAGCTCAAACCAAAGCATCCATGTTCATATCACAACCAAAATATATTAGAGATATGCTCACACGATTTGGAATGGAAGAATGTGTTGTTGTGAGCACACCTATGACTACAAAATGCAAATTAAGTAAAGATGATGAATCCCCTTCTGTAGATGCTACTCTTTACAAATAAATGATTGGAGCACTCCTATATTTGACAGTTTCACAACCAGATATTATGTAGGCAGTAATAATGGTGGCAAGATTCCAATCAACTCCTAAAGAATCCCATTTGATGGCTTAAAAAGGATCCTCAGATATATGAAAGGTTCGCTTGACTTTGGACTATGGTATCTTAAAAGCACAACACTTACCTTGACAACATACATTGATGCATATTGGGCAGGAAGTGTGGATGATCAAACAAGTACAAACAAGAATGCATTATTTTTTAGGGACTATCTTGTTTCTTGGCTTAGTAAGAAGCAATCATCTATATCTCTTTTTACAATTGAACCTGAATACATAGTTGTTGCATATTATTGTACACAAATCTTATGGATGAAGGAAACTCTGAAAGATGTCAACATAGAAACTAATCAACCAATCACTATCTATTGTGACAACACTAGTGCCCTTAGCCTTTCAAAGAATCCAATGATGCATTCAAAGATAAAACATATCCCAATCAAATATCATTTTCTCTGAGAACAAGTTACAAAACATAATGTGAGATTGGAGGATGTAAATACAAAGGAACAAATTGCAGATATCTTCACAAAACCCCTACCACGAGAAACATTTGAATATCTTCGCCAAAATATGGGGGTCATCTCTCTTGCATCCCATTAGAGCAGCACATTGACAGGGGGCAGAGTGCCATAATAAGACAAAGAGCACCATGATAGGGGGAGCATCACATGAAGAGGTTGTCATTGATGTCAAAGGGGAGAGAATGTTGTAAGAAGAAGAGTATTGTCATCAATGACAAAGGGGGAGATTGTTGAATAAGGTTGTCATTAATTTCATTATGATGTTCTTGTTGATCCCTTGAAAGCAAACCTTGTATCCCTAAGCAGTGCATGATGCCCTAGCTTTGCTAAATGACTATGCAACTATAGTCCTTGCCCTAATGAAACCCTAACTATATCTCTACCCCTTATACATGATACCCTAAATATTTCCTAAGAATCCATATGTATTTTCCTTGCTCTTGATTTAAAAAGCCCTGATCTTTATGCCTAAATTCATAATAATTGTTGTATCCTCCTCATTTTTTGTTAGTATTCATGTTACATAAGAGATTTTTTTTATACATAAGGAGACATTGGAAACTTTGGAAAAACAAAAAGAAGATTTAAAAATAAAAAACAAAAGAAGGAAAGGGAGAAAGGGTAGTGGAATGTGATCCTCCCCCTGGATTTCACATCGAAGGTTTAAATAACGAGCACTTGTTGTTCGGATCGTCATCCATCCCAAAGTCGCTCGCTCCTGGTGAGACTCCCATAGGGTAACAAGCGCAAAAATTAAGTTAACATTTACCCCCAAAGAGTCAAAGTCAAAATGGTAAGTGGGGCAGATCGACAGCTGGGATTAATTTCGGGGGGTCGAATCCCATTCTTGACCTCGTCCAGGCACCCCGACAGAGAGTGGGGACCAGGCATGCCACCCGTCATGCCAGAAGGCAGCAACGTCATCAAGTGAGTTCGTACTGTTGGAAATGAAATCACCCTCCTCTCACTCCTCGTCCAAACTAATCACACCACATTAACTCCTAATTTTTCCCGCCCACACCCCTCTATAGAGTGACCATTACCATTTGAATTCCTCTATTTTATGCAGTTCTGCCATTGCAAACATCGTTCATTCAACCTGCAGTCCAGCCCAGAGTTCTCCTCGTGCCCACAAAGTCTAACCGTCTTCATCTAACAGGGAACCCATAATATCTTATCCTCAGAGCGTTACTATCATGATTAAAATGAAGAAGTTTGCGCCTAAAACCCCAAGTCCCATGAGATGAAATCCTCAGGCCACATTGAACCCCTTATAAATTCACAACCCTTTATGCCCCCACCGCCTATCAAACATTCGCTTTGACCTGTATGGTAGCTACCTGAACAAGGAAGACCCTTTTCGAGTCTTCGAATAAGGGTTATATCACCTTATCATCCCAACTGTCTATCCCTTCCCAGAGTTTTTGTCTTGGCTTATAGCCATCTACATTAAGGAGAAGAATTATTGCATTTCGTCCACATGGCAGAATATCTTGGAAATCACCCAAGAATTGGTCCAGAATGCCTTCATCTATTTGAAATCCCCTAACCTAGAGAAATTCATTGAGACCACCCTCATTTCTGGTTACAATGGACTCTCAATTGCAAAAAGACAAGCCTTATTCCAACCAATTTCAACTCCAAACGCCTAATTGTCCACAAATTCATAGACAATCCCCATTTCTCTGTTTTCAGAAATTGTACAACCCATTTTAGCCATAATTTTGTTGATATTAGGTGAGGATGAAACTGCCAATGTAACTACAGCATCTTTAGGATTCTTGATCTCAATGGTGAAACCTAACAACATTCTTGACATCCCTTCATTTCTTCCTAAAGCCATCGAGTTTCAATTTAACCATTTTTACCTTACCTCTTATTTCAAATACTACTCCATATTGGTTTACCTATTCCTATATATTCATGTAGAGGAATTGACTACCTAGGCCTTAACATTATAAACTCCAACAAACAGAGAAAATTTGTAATTGATTGGGATAACGCTTTGAAGAAGAAATCCAACAATGAGGGGTTTTCTCACTTTATTTCCACTTTCATGTCTACGACATATAAAATTATCAACCATGTATCCCTGGTACACTAAATTTTTTCACCATGACTGTTGATTCGAATCTATCACCATCTGATGAGTGTCCCAAGTGAATCCCTTATGAAGCTTGAAGTAAACCAATACGAGGGACAAAAGGAATTTTTGGTTGCACTACTTAGAAACCATTTTTGAGTATCTGCATAGTTTTCTTAGCCATTACTTGCGCATGTGCAATTTTTACCATTGTGGCTTGTGCAATTCCACGCACTATCTTCCACTATAAACTGCGCAATCCTGTTCACACAACTAAAAATAAAAAAGCAAGTTTTAGAAGCTTTGATGTAGGAATATTATCCAAATTAAAAACCTTGGACTACTACATAACTACGCCTCATCCATTGGTTCATGGAACTAGTCTCCTCCTCTTAAGCATCATATCTCTTAAGAAGAGAAATTAGAAACCTCCTCCTCTTGCTTATAAATTGAGCACAAAACTAGAGGATGAAAAGAGACTTGGATTTGTAAACTTATGTTGTTGATTTTGGGTCTGAAGAGCTTGTCAGTAAGGGAAGGAATGGAGACCATTGGAAGAGGCTTGTGACATCAAGGCAAATAGGTTGTAAGCTCGTTCTCTTTGAATTTAATACAAAGTAGTTGTTCTTCCCTAATTGCATATATTTTGATGTTATTTGCGAGATTCATTGATCACTCGCATAGTTTATAACTCATTATTGATTCAACTATATGTTGTATGTTAATTTAGGAATTTCATTTACCTTTGATTTTATATGCAAGATGCTTTGATCCTTTGAATTCTTTTGTCTATGCAGATCTCTTTTGGAGTATCACAGAGAAGTTGTGGAAAGCATTGGGAAGAAGGCCTCTAAGGCATAATGGAAAAGTTGGTTGTGGAAAGCACTGAAAGTACTTCTACAAGGACATCGTTAATAGGTAATTGATTCTTCACGTACTACATGTTTCCTGTTTTAGTTACAGACTAAGGAAATGTAGCAATTATTTTGATGTTTGTTACTAGGGAATTCAGTTCGATCGTCTCCCTCCTTTCCGATATTCCTTAGATACTCCTCGTCACCTTTTACCTACTAGACAGGAGCTAAACAAGATCATCAGGGAGGACATCTACAGGTAGTTCGTCCAGGTCACTTGGGTCAATTCTCCAGGAGGGTTGTGCCCAAAGATGGCCTTCTACACTGAGCACTTCTTGAAGTTGAGAGGCCGGCTCATTGTTCGACCCCAGTATACGTTTCACCACTGGATGCATGCTCTTCGCATTCCTCTAGGCCAGTTCAGAGTAGGTTCTCAAAGACTTCGGGTAGAGACTAACCACCAGGTGGATAGATTAGATAGACTCTGTCAGGTATGTCATTTACATGAAGTGGAGACCGAGGTGCACTTCATCCTTGGATGCCCTGTCTACTACGATATCAAAGGAAGGTTTCATTGCTTGTTCAAAGATTCTTGGACCCTCGTTGACTTTTTCAGGTGCCCCAATCAGATATGTTTGGCCCTATATATGTAGGAGACTCTTAGGTTTCGAGCACATATTCTTCAGCCTCCCATCAGACTAGACCCCACACAGAGGATCACAACATTTTTTAGGGTACTACCCTCAAATAGGGGTACGAAGAGATCGATTGATAGCAGTATGTATCCAGACTCCAGATCAGTGAGGATTCGTGGGACCTCACCTTGCCACACGAGATCTCAGCAGCAATTCCATCTCAGATCCATTCATGGGAGACAGACTAGGTCCTCCAACATTTAGCAAGGTGTGAACCCCCCCAGGATACGATTTAGTGGACAGTCTGCACTTGCCATCGACTCTTCATCGGGCCAATAGACTTTTTTGAGTTTCTTCAGTGTTATTTATTCAACCTCAGATGTTAGGAGAGATGGGTTTGATCCTCAGACCTATTAGCTCCTGGATCTTCTCTGCTAGGGCCAGATGTTGATTTACTTCATGCATTGTATCTTTTATAGGAGACTGTTTGGTTCTCCTGCTTTGTATATACATCAGTGTACTCAACAGTCCCTTTGACCTACTTTGTGGTCATTAGTTGGACATAAATATAATTATCTTATCTTGTCTCTTATATTTATTAGATTGTTTGTTTAATGTGATAAATAAAAGATTATGATCAAAATTCTTCTAATGATATAAAAATTATGAATAATAAACATGTTTTAGTCTATATAATTAATAGCATCATGAGAATTATTTAGAATCCAGCTTGAGTGGGCCTAATGGTCAAGAGCACGTGTTTCCTCCTAAGAGGTTACAGGTTCAAAACCATAGGGGGTAAAGTATGTATGCCTTCGTAGACTTAACAATCAAATCACTACATGGAAGTGGTTCCCTTGTCCTACAAAAAAGAAAGTCTCATATACCAATTTGATATATGACTTAGTAATGACCTTAAAATTAATAATAATAATAATAAAAATTAAAAGTTAGTTCTTTAAAACTAGATAACAGTAATAAAAATTGAAATTTAATTTATTAAATATAATAAGTGTAAAGAAATTATAAGTTAGCATAAAATTGTCTTTTAGGATTGAAGTGAAATTTGAAATATGTTATTAAAAACTTACGCCAGACTTAATTTATACTTTCAACATTTATTACTTCGAATGTAATGTGAGGAACGTATAATCACATATCCAATCTAAAACCATAAAAGAGCAATGCTTTTTATTAGTTGCATCGTTGAGGTTATTGTTTGGAAAGGCTTTTCAGTTCAATAGAGTGGAGATGTTTTTTTTTTAACTGAAACGGTTGTGTTTTATTGATAAAATTCAGGTTGGGCAAAGCCTAATCAACCATTACAATTCGCAGATTTTACATGAGCTCCTTTCCCGGTTAGGGAATAATTGCCATTTTCAAAGCACCTGCATTTATGCTGATCATTCCATTTTGTAGAGTACATCCTATGTTTGCCAATCTGTCCGCTTCCTTGTTTAATTCTCTGAGTATGTGGAAAATTTGAACCGAGGAGAAGTCCTTCAGAATTCTGCTCACTCTTGAGAGCTGTTTGTTTAGCGCTGGATCCTTGAGCCCTTTCTTGCTTATTAATGACTTTATTAACAATTTTGAATCTCCAAAGATTAGGATTTCGCTTGGATTTTCTTTTCTGGCTAATTGGCAAGCTTTTAAAAGGCTGAGTGCTTCAGCCTGGTTGTTGGTTTTCAGTCCAAGTCCCCAACTGAAGTCATCTTTTTCCCCGTTCGGATAGAAGATTACCCCTCCTGCTCCTGACCTACCTGGATTGCCTTTTGAGGCACCATCGAAGAAGATAGTGCACTTGCCCTGGGATTTCCACCACTGCTGAAATCTGTCCACGGGATCTCGAATCTGCCATCTTTCCTTATGAATTGGTCATGTGATTGCTGGAGGTCTGTGTTGTGGGGAAAAGTATCCGACTCGGATGACCCTATCCCTACTCTAAAGGTGACAGTCTTTAGCAACAACTGAAAGTAAAGCTTTAATGTTTTCCTTTATGAAAGTACAGAGAGAAGGAAGAAAAGATTAACCAACCGGTGTCTTTCGCTTTTGTCGATCCTTATCCTCTCTCTTTGTCTCTTGTTCCCAGCTCCTTGCTCCCTTTGCCGGTCCAGCTACATACAGATCCTGCACAACAGAGAGAAGAAAACTACAAGATACATGTACTCATAACTGATGCATGGATTAGAGTGAATCAAATATACAAGTAAATACAATACATCAATGCAATACAAGTATATAGGAGAACATTCAAAGCTTTATTGATAAAAGTAACAAGGTTCTGAGAAGGTTACAACCATCAATGGCTCCAATCCAGCAGCACCTCCCCAGCAGCAAGAAATCTCCTCTTCACCTCTATAAAATCAATCACCCAATAGCTCTAACTGTAAACCAACAGCACTTCCTTGCTTTACACAAAATTCCAGCCCCCCTAGACCTCATAGAAGAGCTCTATATATAGGAGAGAAGAAGAAAGGATGAGTCAGCTTGAGACTGACATAAAGCTGCCTTGTGTCCTCTCCCTCTTCAGTTAAACTTCAGTTCTTGAGTCCACTTGGAGATCCTTGCTTACACATGGAGATCAAGTACCTCTTACTCATCACAGGGCGAATCCCATGAACCAAGTGTCAGTTTGGAAGCTTCCTGGGCAGTTGACACCTTGCAGAATGACTGTGCCACTTGGCCAATCTCGCCCAGCGCAGGTAGCCTTCATTAGATTTGACTTTCAGCGCAGGTACAAGGAGGAGCAGTTGCATTCCAGTGCAGATGCTCAGTGGAGCAGCTGACATGATCCAAAAATAGCCTGTTTTTGAGTGTTTTCAGGTGGAGAACTGATGGGAAGTGTTGTGGTTTGCTGACCTTGTTCTTCTAGGGGTAAGAACAACATGTTTAGGGACTGAGGATCCCTGTAATTATTGACATTTCATGCTCCATGCTGCGAGGCACAAAAATGTCTATAACAGTTGCCCCCTAAAGTATGAGGCCGTTTATCGGGTGAAATGCTTTATCTAGAGGGTCCGAAGTTCATTCCAGTGCTGAGGAGGCGCCCTGTAATACAATACAATACAATACATTATTTTTCATTCTTTTTTCATGATCTAGCTGAGGCGGGCATCCCCATGCTCAGCTTTATAAATACATTTTCGTACATATAACAGACGATCGTCTGATGGTAGACTGATAATTCTCTGCTGAAATTATCATCCTTTGAGTAGGATGATCATCTGCTGCAATGATGTACATGACAAATGCTTTTATATTTCCTGAATATGTATCGCAGCCCGGATGGATGAAACTAGATCCGGGGTCTTCAAACTCGTTCGATCTTCACTCTAAGTACAAGTCGATCCATGTGAGAATTTCGCTGAAGTCGAACATGGAAAGACCTCGCTTGATTACCGGCCAATGATGAAAACCGTTAACAAGCGCGAGAGGAATCACCGATAATGATAATGACCCTCAAGGTACTGCAGTACAATTCACGTGGCGTGAATAAAGGACTTGGCGTCGAACGCCACGCAAAATCTTCTGGTCGAAAGTCATTGATGTATACCTGTCGCCGGAAGTGAGAAACTCGCCATTGAGGCATGCAAGCTTCAAAGTACTGATGGGGTTGTTCCTAGATCAACTTCTTGGATAATGAGCTGAGTCGACAAGAAGCGACCCGTCAAAGGAGGGCCTTAATGAATCCCACATCAATGACACGGAATGGAGCTAATGATTTTAGCGGAGGTGAAAACAAACTGTGATATATGATTCAGGGTGGCGATCATGAATGGATGAAGGATAATGTATGGCAGTGGATGGGACACGGTTGACACTTTCAGAATGACCCCTCTTGAACATATAACGACACTGATGCGATGGATCGGTAGCATTACCCCAAATGTGGATGGTTTGGCGAAGACCATGGTGATGAGACCGGTGAATGAAACAACCCAACCCGATGCGGAACGGAGGAAAAAGTGTCATGTTCAAGAGTGACTTGCTACCATTAAGCTTTGATGTTCTCCCAATTTTTCCCCAGTCATTTCTGACCAGTACCTCTTTATTTTTGTCAAGCTTGAGGAGGATAACATATGCTTGTTCTATAACCTGCCCTTCGGGCAAGCCCATCGCTATGATTTAACGAGCTTAGCGATAGGGAAACTCGTTCTCGTCTAAAGACAAGTTTGTCGCTATTTAATCATTTTAACGAGTCTAACGACAAGGAAAACTCGGTCCTTTTCATTTTTAGAGAGTCTGAAAAGGTACAGAAAGTTAACTCCATAATTCCTTTTTCGTCATCTAATCCCTTAAGTCCGAAAAAGTATAAAACAATACAGAAGGGATGAGTTTTCGATTGCTTTAACGAGCCGAACAAAACAAGCGCTCGATCTTTTTGTGCAATAATCCCTCAGGTCCAAAAAGATTAAAATCTAGAGGAGGGATAGCTCTTCCGGTCGCTTTAACGAGCTGGAAGGCCAAAACTCGGCAAACTTTTCATATTTTACGAGTCAGTGAAAAGAGCTCAAAGAAGACTCGTCTTTTGGGGAACGAGTGATAAACAGGGATAGCAACTGATTCCAGGTACAATTTGGAATATTCCAATCACGGCAGTGTCACAAGGATGGCTAAGTGAAATCACTCTTCGCAGATGTTCCTCAAAAAGGGTAAACACACAAATGGAAGTGAATGATCGGCCAAATGACGGTGGAGGTGACGGTGCACAAACACGACCAAGGCTTTTATGGCTGATGAATTTACGATCTCAGAAGGGTATTTACCGGTTCATTTTTTCTGAATGAGCTTGAACTCTAAAGGAAAGCCTGCTCATAAACTTATGTTTATTTTTTAACGAGCATGAACTATGCGCTAAAACTGCTCGGATCTTGCGTTTATTTTTTAACGAGCATGAACTATGTGCTAAAACTGCTCGATATACCAGTCATAAAAAGAACGCCTCCTGTGAGATAGCTATTTTTTTAAGGAGCTTTATCTCACGAAGCTATGCTCCAATTTTGGCAAGTTTTTACCTTTGCCCCACAGGCTTTCTTTATGCAAGGTCGAAAACGGCTAATCCTACGAGTTTAAAGGGTTAGACCTACAGGTTTAAAGGGAGGACCTAAAAATTTAAAAAATAAATAGTCGTCCCTTGCTTACATTCCAAAAGTTTGCATGCCCCCAGTTATAGGATAGAATTTCGAGGCTGCCCCTCCTCTCCCCTACCTCTGCTTTTCTTTGGGTGTTCACAGCTACTTGTCATCTTGCCAATCTAATGTTAACGATACTAGTCTTCTCGTTATTTTAAGGGGTCTTATGCGGTACTCAGGCTTCCCGTCGGCCCAACTTTTAACGAACAGCTATTTGTGACAAGAGAAGAACACTACTCAAAGACAAAACATTGGTATTATTAAGGGAGGCTTGCTTCTTTCTTATTATCCGAAGAGGGTTCTATTCGCTGCCGCAAATCAATCTCTTTCTTCGGCGATGTCTAACATTAGGTTACTAAAGATGGTGGCCACTTGATGTAGCAATAGAATCTCTTTCTTTGGAGACTGCCCCTACTTATCCTTTAAAACATATGTTTTAATGGGTGAGGCTTGACTTCAAAGATGGTTACTACTTGATACAACAAATGGTCCTCATCCTCGGTATCCTGATTATCTAGACAAGGGGAGCGAGAAGCAGATTATCTCACTCGCATAACTTTGACAAAAGAATATTATTCTAGAACAACCCCTCTTCCACCGCCGGACGGGGTACGGACTAGTCCATTCTTCTGCGGAAATTCTTCCTTATACCCAGGGTTTCTTCTGCCTGAAGCAGACCAGGGTGCATGCCCCCTGGGTTCCAGTCTTTCTTTCCGAATCACTCGCACTCATCGGGAAGGAGGACTGGGGGTGGAGGCGAATCTTGAGTGAACAGACCATTTAGGATTGGTATTTGACTATTTGCGATGCGAGATCCCGGAAATGAAAGTTGGTCTACGAGCTTGACCACCCTTCCTTCATGTGGAAAACACATTACTCTAAAGAGTGAGGAGACTATCGCTCCCATGCAATAAATATAGTCACGTCTAAGGAGTAGGTTATAATCCAAGGGTCCCTGGACGACCATCACGCTTAAATTGACGGTCTTCCCTTTCAATGTAACAGGTACATTGGGGAGGATTCCTAATGGTCGACTGGTTCCTTTATCAAAACCTGAGAGATTTCTTAACTCAGGTAAAAGCGCTGGGGAACCCAGTGCTTTCCAAGCAATAGAGGAAAGGATACTCACAGACGCCCCTTCATCAACGATAGTACCAGCCATAATCATTTTATAGATCTGGACAATGATTCTGAATGGTATACTGGCTGGTAACCGGGGTCTGCCTAGTTGATTCCAATCAAAGGATACAACCAGGTTGCTTGGTGGTGGGACCGAATATACGGCCGGGTATGACCCTGATGATGTTCCTTCCTGCGATAAAGGAATGGGCGCATTGCCCTGACGCTCATCAGAGTCGGTGCTGATGAAAAGAACCTGGATGGTGTCATCCTTATTCTCTTCGGTGAGGGTGTCGCATGCAGCTGACTCTTCAGCGACGGTGTCATTTGAAGACGGGTCTTCAATGATGGAGTCATTGGACGATGAAACCTCTGAAGGAAGAACCGGGTCAACTGCCGTTTCGACCTTTAGACTTTCGTCTGGTCTGGATTCAGTAGGTTCATTCTCAATGACCGACACTTCAGCTGACCACTTGAGCGGGTCAACTGGATTTTCAACTATCGAGGGATTAGGCACGAGTTTTTGGTATCCAGGAGGAAGTCGCAACGGTGAAACCGGACGATCTTCCAAAACTCTCTTTGCCTCATCTAAGAATGGACATTTGTGGATGGCATGATTGCCTTCACACAATAGACAGGGTGATCTTGGTCCCCTTCTTCGTCCTTCACTCTCGTTAGTTGACGGACTGCAATCAACATGACAACCAGAGGTTGATGCTACCGGATTGTGCAACCTTGGGGACCAGTCCCTTAGTATCCGGGGAATACAAGGACAATCACGATGGAAGTGGATCCCTTTGCAAATGACACATGGCGATTTAGGCCCGGTCGGTGCAGTGTGTGGGTTTTTGTCAGCTTTCTTCTGCTTGCCCCCAGTCGCCTTCGCCAGAGGCTCCTTCTACTTCTTTTCTCTCTTCTTCTTTTCCTTCTTCTCCTTGGGAGGCTGACTCTTGCCAGCTCTACCTTGCGAAGATGAAGGATCAGAGGAAGTATCGTAAGAAGTGGAAGGCTGGTGGGTAGTTCTAGATTGTTCTGACTGCTGATTCGACTGCTCAGGATTAGTGGCGATCTGGACTACATTAGTTGAAAAGAGCCATACAGGTAGGCCGATTGTCAATCCTGGAAGTGACAATGTTGCCATATGAGGCGCACCAACATCTCCCCAAGAGGAGAAGGGATTTGGACTTCCGCCAAGGTTACTTCCTTCGTTGGTGGGCTCCATACTTTTCAGCTGAACGATCAACGTGGGAATAACAGGTGATTATGTTCCGCTTAAAATAAATTTTATTAACGACGCTTTTAGACACAAACTTGCTTTTTCATGTTTTAAGAGTCGAGAAAAAGCTAAAGATGACTCTAGTCGACTTCGATGTATTAACGAGCCCGAAGTGACAAATGCTCGGTTGGACTTTTTCAGTTATAGAGTTTGAAAAAGGCCAAAAGAAACTGCTCTGGAGATCTAGGCAGAGGGTGTGCCAAACCTTTCGCGAAACCACAGAATACGTTTTACGGTACGGGTGGTCGATCTTCGTGAATGTTGTGTTCACTGCATCGCGATCAGTAGGGCGGCCGACACGGCTTCCTAAGGATAAAGGATAAATGCCTATAGGGGTCTCCCAATATACGCGACGGTACGCGGGAGCACAAGTCCGTATTAGTGCCACCGACTCTCAGGAGGAATCACCCACCTTCGTAGAGATCGACAGTCACTACGTTTAACGACGCCGGAACACGTCTCTACCTAGACCTCTAGATGTTTGCATTATGTTACAAAGCGTTGTTATGTAAATTGGATTTATTTTAATGTTGATCTTGCTTAGCAGTTTGCCTTTAAGGATCACCACGAGATGTATATATACAACTTCCTAAATGCAATCTAAGATGAGAAGCAAAACTTTTCAATCTTTCAACTTTGAAAACCTTAATCTACTGAGGGAAAAGAAAGACACAACTTTTCGCACAGATCATAGAACACACACTAAAATGCAAATTTTCCTAAATCGTCAAGCACACAGTCAAATGCAAATATGCACAATGCATGTATTTCTTTTCGTTATCCTTAATGTTGATGTAAGACAGAAAGGAAAACTGTTGTATGACTTTTGAATCTAATTTCAAGCGAAAAATAAACAAGCTTGTCCAAAATCAAAAGACACCTTAAGATCGACTTGTTTAGACACTGGAAATGTATAGATTCAAACCATAAAAATGAAAAACAAACAAACTCAAACAGCCATGAACAGTAATAAAACTAGCTCTTAAGATCACAAAGACACTTTTACAGTTCATGATCTAAGAGGCCACAGCTATACTGGTTTGCTTTTCACAATGGGAAACTGTAACTGAAGCAAGAAATACTGAAAGAACACTCACAGTTTCATCACACAACTGAGGCGGAATAATGTCAAGGAAAGTTGGTTTACAGCAAGTACAATGACTAGCAATCAGCAGCAAAAATCAGTGAAAACAGGGCTAAGACACAGTGGGAAACCTCAGGAAGACATAGCCTAACTGGATCAGCGCAGGCTC
This sequence comes from Pinus tabuliformis, assembly GCA_031772625.1. Lineage (NCBI taxonomy): Eukaryota > Viridiplantae > Streptophyta > Pinopsida > Pinales > Pinaceae > Pinus > Pinus tabuliformis. The sequence goes on from CM062815.1 coordinate 714,406,889, forward strand.
TGGTCTGTCAGATTGACTCTCAGCGCAGTTCCCGAAGGGAGTACCTGCGCTGAAATGCAGACTGCCTGTGGACAGCCTGCACTGAGACACGAGAGTTGCGTTTACAAGGATTTCCGGGTCATAAAAAGCTCAAAAATGCACTGTTTTTGCTGAAATAAAAAGCTATAGGTCAAGTACAGGCTAAGGGATGATCAAGAGGATGAAAAGCTATCACAAAGAGTACAAGAGTCTTTTGTAGATCAGCTCTTCAAATCATGAATCTGCTCAGAAAATGAGCAAGAGTAGCAGCCCCTCTACTTCGCTTTTGATATAGTCAAAAGCTTTTCGATTTGGTACTCTTTTCTTCAGGAAATGAATAGCAAAGATACTACAAACACCAACAAGATACTAGGCTCCCCAGTGGAGTCGCCAGTTTGTTGTGGGGAAAAGTATCCGACTCGGATGACCCTATCCCTACTCTAAAGGTGACAGTCTTTAGCAACAACTGAAAGTAAAGCTTTAATGTTTTCCTTTATGAAAGTACAGAGAGAAGGAAGAAAAGATTAACCAACCGGTGTCTTTCGCTTTTGTCGATCCTTATCCTCTCTCTTTGTCTCTTGTTCCCAGCTCCTTGCTCCCTTTGCCGGTCCAGCTACATACAGATCCTGCACAACAGAGAGAAGAAAACTACAAGATACATGTACTCATAACTGATGCATGGATTAGAGTGAATCAAATATACAAGTAAATACAATACATCAATGCAATACAAGTATATAGGAGAACATTCAAAGCTTTATTGATAAAAGTAACAGGGTTCTGAGAAGGTTACAACCATCAATGGCTCCAATCCAGCAGCACCTCCCCAGCAGCAAGAAATCTCCTCTTCACCTCTATAAAAGCAATCACCCAATAGCTCTAACTGTAAACCAACAGCACTTCCTTGCTTTACACAAAATTCCAGCCCCCCTAGACCTCATAGAAGAGCTCTATATATAGGAGAGAAGAAGAAAGGATGAGTCAGCTTGAGACTGACATAAAGTTGCCTTGTGTCCTCTCCCTCTTCAGTTAAACTTCAGTTCTTGAGTCCACTTGGAGATCCTTGCTTACACATGGAGATCAAGTACCTCTTACTCATCACAGGGCGAATCCCATGAACCAAGTGTCAGTTTGGAAGCTTCCTGGGCAGTTGACACCTTGCAGAATGACTGTGCCACTTGGCCAATCTCGCCCAACGCAGGTAGCCTTCATTAGATTTGACTTTCAGCGCAGGTACAAGGAGGAGCAGTTGCATTCCAGCGCAAATGCTCAGTGGAGCAGCTGACATGATCCAAAAATAGCCTGTTTTTGAGTGTTTTCAGGTGGAGAACTGATGGGAAGTGTTGTGGTTTGCTGACCTTGTTCTTCTAGGGGTAAGAACAACATGTTTAGGGACTGAGGATCCCTGTAATTATTGACATTTCATGCTCCATGCTGCGAGGCACAAAAATGTCTATAACAGTCTGGTCTTGTAAAAGTAGTCATCCAGCCATGCCCTTTCTTCTATTCGGAGGGAATTATCATCTTTGACTGGAGAATGGTTCAGAGTTTCTAAAAGGAGTTTCTTTGCCTGGTCTGCCACTTTTTCTGCAAGGATTTCATTTTGGTTGAAGATGATTTCATTCCGGGCTAGCCATAGCTTCCAGCATATATATTTTGGGGCAGAAATCCACACCTTGTACCATAGAGATTTGCCAGCAATATTGTGAGGGTAACTGGCTTTCCAAGTGGAGAACATATCTGCAATCGAACATTGTGTTAGGGGTCTCACATTCAGTTCGGTCAGGAAGATAGACCAAACCTTCTTTGCATACTCACACTTGATAAACATGTGTTCTGAGGTTTCCAATGCGTTTTTTCAAAGAGCACATCGATGAGGGCCTGCTATGTTCCTTCTGCACAGGTTTTTTCCAGTCAAGATTTTGTTATGGAACAGTGTCCAAAAGAAGAAATTGATCTTAGGGATGCTAAAGCTGTCCCAGACCTGCTTCCACACTGATTTCGGATGTGGCGAATCCTTTTTGCTTTGCATCTGTAAATATCCTTGTCTTGCTGTGTACACCCCCGTCTTACCCCATCCCCAGGAATCTTCATCATCTTTATGTACTGGAGCAAAGTCTGAAATTGCCTCTATAAGGGCGTTTAGCTGGGGATTTAGATGCGCTGGTGCTTTAGGAAAATTCCAGCGCTGCCAATTTCCTTTACTGTCCCAACCTGAGATGTCTTCAATTTTCCGAATTCCTTTTGTTTGTAACCAAATTCTTAGCTCTGATATTTCATTGTTTTCTGTCAGAGGGGGATGACCCATAACTCTGTCTTTCCATAGCAGAGTGTTTTTGCCATTCTCGGGGATTCTATACAGGTGAGATCTGAAAAATTCGATGCCTTTGCTGCATAGCTTCCAAGCCTGCGTTCCTTTTGGGGCTTTCTCCGGAATGAAAGATTTAATTGACTGGTTTTTGAGGTATTTAAACTTTAATATCTGGCTGACTGGGTGATTGGGCTCAGCAAGAAATTGCCACAGTAATTTACAACCCAACGCTAAGTTTGCTTGCAGGGGATCTCGGATTTGAAGGCCGCCTTCCTCTAATGGTCTTTTCACTGTTTCCCATTTTATTAAATGAAATCTGTTGCCATTTCCTCGCCCTCCATTCCACAGGAAATTACGCATGAGACTGGAGATTTGGTCTGAGATTTGCTTTGGGGCCATCATTAAGGAAGCCTGGAACGTTGGCAGTGCCGAGAGAACCGATCTAATGAGCGTGAGTTTGCCTCCTGTGGTAAGCCAAAAGCCACCCCACGCAACAATCTTTTTTTTGAATTTCGAGATCACCTCCTCCCACAAATGGTTTCTGTTGGATCCCATCGTTATTGGAAGGCCCAAATATTTGATTTTATCCCAATCTGCATATCCATTAAAGCCCAGATCGCTGGCAATTCTGTCAATTGCGTGCTGCTCTGTATTCCATCCATAAACAACGCTTTTCCTTTCACTGATTAACGCTCCAGAGATACTGCAATATTTTTTAAGGATGGTTCTGAAGGAGTTTTCTATTCTTGGAGAAGCACCCCCGAGCAACAGTGAGTCGTCAGCAAACAACGCGTGATTCACTGGGGCAATTCCTTTCATGATTTTGATCCCAGGAATGTTGCCATTTTGTTTTTCCAGGGTTAGCTTTCTGCTCAGGGAGTCTGCCATCAAAATGTAAAGAAATGGTGAAAGGGGGCAGCCCTGCCTCAATCCCTTGGTAGCTAAAAGGAAATCTGTTGGTCTCCCATTTACCATTGGGGCTATCCAGATCTTCTTTAGGCAAGCTTTGATTAGATTTATAAAGTCCTGGTTGAATCCGAAGGATGAGAGAACCCTGTACATGAAAGAGCGGTTAACTCTATCAAAAGCATTACACATATCCAGTTTTATAAGCATACCTTGTTCTTTGCGTGAGTGGCTCGAGTGCAGAGCTTCTTGGACTTGGATGACGTTGTCTAGAATATGTCTTCCTTTCACAAATCCCCCTTGGGCTCGAGAAATGAGCTTTTGTAGGAGAGGCTTGATTCTGTTCGCCAGAAGTTTGGCCACTATCTTGTAGGACGAATTGCAAAGTGAGATCGGCCTATATCTGTCAAATGATCCTGGGTTTGTTTCCTTGGGTATTAAAGCGAGGAAGGTGGAATTTATTTCGCCTCCAACCTTTGCCTTCCTCATAAATCCACGTATCATTCTGAGGAGATCAGGTTTGATTAGCTCCCAACAGATTCTGTAAAAGTGGATTGAAAATCCATCAGGTCCTGGTGCTTTGTCTGGCTCCATGGACCAGACAATATTAGAAATCTCTTCTTCCGTGACTGGGCTCATAAGATTTTCATTATCTTCTATGCTGACTAGCTTTGGTATGTTTGCGAGGAACTCTGATATGTCCTCCTCACTCCCATCCCTTTCTGCAGTAAGAAGAGTCTGGAAATGCTTCACTGCAGCTTCCTTGATTTGGGCAAATCCTTTACATACCTGTCCATTAGATGTGGTGATTTCTGCTATATGATTTCGGGAAAGACGAGCCCTATACTATCTATGGAAATATGTGGTGTTTCTATCCCCAGCTTTAAGCCACAAACTGCGAGACTTTAAGCGCCAGTACTCTTCCTCACTTCTGAAGGAGCAATATGTTTTCCTTTGTGCAGATTTTTCTTTGTCTAAATCCATGGGGTAAATATCTTTCTCTTCCAATTCAAATTGGATTTCTTCCAGCTGAATGACAACCTCTTTCCTCTGACTGGTGGGGGTATTCATAGGTTTCTTTATCCATTCTTTTAGGGCCTTCTTTGCATTTTTCATTTTTTGCTCCCACACATAGCTTGGGGAGCTTGAAACATCTATTCTCCAAGCTGATTGAACTGTTTCAAAGAACCCTTCTCTTTCTACCCAGAGAGGACTGAAGCGAAAGGGGAGGGGACCTAAGTCTTCTTCTTCTTTTAGGCAGAGGAGAATTGGTTTGTGGTCCGAGGTAAGTTTTGGAAGAATCTTGTTGGTGACTATTCTTTTTTCCATCATTATAGAGCTGCTGATGAGGAATCTGTCCAGCCTTGCTGCTATGTGGTTTTCTCCTGTTTTGTTGTTGGTCCAGGTGTATTCTCCTTTCACTGGCTTGAAGTCTACTAGGTCCCACTGTAGAATCAGATTCTCCACTGTGGTGAGAAAAGGGTCTCTTGAGAAGGTCCCTCCTCTCTTCTCTTTAGAATCTAGAATTATGTTCAGGTCACCTCCTATAACTATATTCATAGGATTAATACGCTCTAGAAAGTCCGAGAGTGTCTTCCAACACTCTTTCTTTTCCTCATAGTGTACAGGGACATACATGTTAAACAAAGCTAGGTTGAGATTGCTTGCTGTGTGACGCAATTCAGTGTATATCCAATGTTGGGTCTCAAAGGATCTCTCTAAAGAAAAGGAGTTTTTTGACCAGAATGTGCCTATTCCTCCAGCCGTGCCTCTAGCACTGACAACCTTTCTAGAATCGAATTTCCATTTTGTGTTACTAGTATTTAGAAGGATCTCCCCTTCTACTTTTGTCTCTTGGAGCATGAGAATGTCTGTGGGTTCCATTTTCAATAAATCTTTAATGGCCTCTGCCTTAGTGGGATTCCCCAAACCCCTGCAGTTCCAAGAGACCAGCTGCATCATTTACCACTTGTTGGGGTAGGCCCTCCTCCCTTGGGGACCCTTGGTCTGGTATTCCTCCCGAGGGTCATCTCAATGGTAGCTTGACTGCCAAGGGTTTTTTGTCTTTCTGACTCTTCTTCCCTGGTTTCCTTGTTTGATCTTCTTCCAACTTTTTTTGTTGGCCTTTCAAAGGTCTCATCATCTGATGAGCCTGTGTTTTCTGTGTTTTTCTTCTTTTGTTTGATTATATCAGCATAAGAAGGAGAGGAAGTATTACTTGGGGTTAGGTTTGGATTATTACCTGGCTCTAAAGTGTCGGTATTGTTCAGCTGAGGAAGATCTTCTCGCTCTGTCTCTGGAGGATCTGGAGGTGGCTTGAGAGATTCAAAGGGATTTTTGTCCTCCACGATGCTAATGGTTTCCCTGCTTCCAGTGTTTTGATTGCTTGCACTTTCTTGCCCTGCTTTATTCTCTGTCTCTTTAGCTTTATTTTTGTTGTTCTGCCTGTTACTTGTTGTTTTCTTTGCTTGTTTCCATTGTTCGCCTTTTTCTTTCTCTGATGCCTCCTCATTTTTTTTTTTGCAGTATCTTGCGAAATGCCCGTATTCGTGACAGTGTCGACACTTAAAGGGTAATTGTTCATAGTCAAGCTCTTGGATGTGTGTCCAGTCCGCCACCGAGAGTTTGATTGCTTCAGGTAGCCCGACTTCCAGATCGACCTCTACACAGATGCGGGCGCAGGAGTATTGATCCTTCCTCGGTGCCTGATCTATGTATCTTCCTAGGGCATTGCCAATGGATTGTAGCGAGTTCTGACTCCAGCAATGAAGGGGAAGGTGCAGGGGACGCACACAAACAGGTACAGCCGTGGGCACATCTTGTGCTAGATCAAAGTCTGGGGACCATTTATTCAAGTAGAGGCCTTGGGGACCCATGAAATATGGCCCATTTATGAAGATCAGGCTTCTGTCGTCTACGTTATCAAACACGAAAACGAAGAACCCTTTGCCTACAAAGTGACTTTTTATTCCTTCATTAACCAGTGGTATCCAGTTTCGTTTAACCCATTCTTCTACTGCTTTCGGGGATGGCCATAGCCCTGTAAACTGGCCAATGAGGCCTCTTTCTGCTAGGTTCAACGCTGTTCTGCAAGTTTCCTCCACAGGCAAGGTCACCGTGGGGATGCTTTCCAATTTTTTTACGAACTTTTGCTGTGAACTAGTGATCTGTCGTTTCCCAGCAGCTGCTATGAGGGATCTGAAGGCTTCGAGCTCCGGAGGCGAGGGAGGAGGGGCCTCAGGGCCACCTCCGAGCTCCATAGAGGAGAAGATCGCGCGAAGGAGAGAGAGATCAGCCGGGCGCGGCTAGGGTTGCAGCAGCACGGCCTTGCGCTCGCTCAGCGAAAAAGTTCAATAGAGTGGAGATGTTTTAACATTAGGGTAATATTTTGATTAAATCAAATATAAAAATAAAATAAATTTATATCAAATATAAAAATGAAAAATAAGACTCATAATGGGAACGGGATGGAGCTACAGGAGCGCGCGGGCCTAGGGTAAGATAGTTAGGGTTTGCTGAGAGCCGCAGGCAGTCGCTGTTACCGGCCTGCCGTTCCACTGTAACGGATCAACGGAGTCGATCACGCGTCGTTTAACAACCGTCGCTGTTTACCTCAACTGCTGGCCGTCATGGAGGGTCACATGGAGGCGGATCTCGTGGATTACACCGAGGATCCTTTGGAGGACCATATTATATTTGGAAACCCTAACTTTGTTGCACCGGTTACTGCCCCCCCCCCCCCCCCCGACTGTTACGGAACCTTATTCCCTCGACACTTCGCCGGTGGTCGCGCTACCTAGTCCGTTCATTAACCACTTCGACTCTGCCCACCCTCCAGCATCGTCGCCTAGCCTTGAAGCCCCTCCGCTATCTCCTAGTACGACACAGCTTCTCTCTACTTTTTCCCTTCATATTCTGTCTTTCGATCAGCCCCCTCCCTTGCCCTCTGATCTCCCGACTACATCGGTGGACACCCCGGTGAAGGGATCTCAAACCCTACCGGAATCTGGGATTCGACCTTCTGGATGTTTTGGTACCCCGGCTGTAAATGTTAAACCCTCGAAACCCATCCCCCCTGAAGGTGTAAAAAACCCCTTTGTCGATTACTCGTTAGCGCCTCGCACAAAGAAGAGGAAATCCAGGTGTATCAGAGCGACGACCAAAGATATCACTATCACCTTTGGCGACCCATCAGCATTAGGGGAAGCAGTGACCATGGCTCGAACGGTCTTGGTAGGACATGTGCGGGGACGTGCCTACTCAGCAAGCCAACTGACGCAATGGGTAAAGGAAATCTGGGGAGCCCTGCTCAAAGAACTTCTAGAGGTACATGTTCTCCCCCGAGGGTGGTTCTCCCTCCATTTCGCTAAAGAGGTCTATACGGACTTAGTACTGGAAAAATACTGGCACATCGAAATGGCACCAGTTTTGCTAAAGAGGTGGAGTCCCCTCTTTGACCCAGAGCGCGAACAGATTGGAGCAGGACCCCTGTGGGTGCGTTTGCCTGGACTGCCACTACAATATTGGCATGAGGAAGCACTCATCAAGATAGGAAATGCTTTGGGCACGTATCTGGATCATGATCGCATGTATGAAGAATCAAAGAAGCGAACCCTAGCTCGTGTGCTGGTTCATTTGGATATGCGTGACGGATTGGAGGAAAAGATCACACTGCAATGGGGAAAATACAACAGGACCCAAATTCTCGATTACGAAGGCGTTTCGTTCCGCTGCTGTTGGAGAGGTAAATCAAGGTAAATCCCCTCTATGGATAGAGGCGATCCCTACTAGCCCAGCACGGGTCTAGCAACAATCAAACAATGCTGCTATGCATGTTCCTAATTACAATTAAACAAGAGGTAAAGAGCACCTACTTGGATTCCAGCGCTGTTGTTTGACGAAGAGATGCTGCCTTCGCTCCTTCGCTTTAGCTGGTCACGATCCCTCGCAATCTCCGCGAATAGATACCTACACACACGAAGAGGAAACAAACGCAAGCGTGAAATCTAATAAAAGCAACCATACATCGGTCAGAAAAGATGTAATTCACATTTAACCATTGCAAGTACAAATGAGAATGGAACAATAATAGCAGTCATCTATTATTAATCAGAATAGAGAAGAGTACAACCAAATGTTCTGACGTCGGTAACCTTCTCAGGAGGGGCCAGTCAGCATGTATCTCAAGCATTCACCTTTGAGGATGATTCTCCCAAGACAAACAACTCTCTCTCTCACATAAGCAACACAAAACAACCTTCCCTAAGCAATCAATCACTTCCACACCTAGCACACCAAATACCTATAGTAGCAGCAATCTGAGCACTATAAGCTCTATACAATCCAAGCTATGTCTAACTCTATCCAACTAGCTGCTCATGGTAATGGTGGAAGTTTATATGTAGGAGAAGGAGCCTCCTAAAAGGGTGGAAGGATGAGCTTATCCTTGAGGGAAATGGTTGCAAAGGTTCGAACAGACATGCCATAGAAGGGAGTCGACATTCACAAAGCTAACAACCAAGCCTGGAGTGATCTGGAAGGCTGGCTATTTGAACAAATTCGCCCAAACTGAATCAGCGCGGATTATGAGGCAACTGACGCGATGTCGTCGCGTCTACATAACTGGGACAGTCATGTCAGCGCGGAAGAACACGGGAAATGCGCGCTGGCGGCCAGCGTGGAAAAGTGATGTCCTTCCGAGCTGGCAGCGCGCGGAATACACTATGGAGCGCCAGTCATCGCGGGTATTTTGCAAACAGACGCGCTGATGAATAAAACTTTAGGAAAAGGGGTTTTTGGGCCAGTTCAGAAGGCATGAAGCTTAGTGATCGGCACAACAGGGTGACTGACAGGAAGGCAGTGACAAATTACTGTGTAACAGATGCCCCCTAAAGCATGAAGACCGAGAGAGTGGGAGGGGTGAAATGCTTTACAACACACGCCGAACTGGAACACCACCAGGAAGGACCGAAATATCTCTGATAATCAAGTACATGCAGTCTAGGCATGGGCGCAGCCATCCAAAAAGACATGCGAAAAGGTCTGTGGGAATGGACGCAGCCACCCAGCTAAAGGGACCATAATAATGATAAGGTATGGTCGCAGCCATCCATGACGACTCAGGTATGGGCGCAGCCATCCATCAATGAGTCATGTAATGATCATCCACAAAATCGCAACCTGGACCATAACAGACAGGGATCCAGGGTCTTGCGCTCCGTCCCGATCCGAACAAAGTACAAGTTCAAGCATGTGAATATATGGGTTGAAGTCGAACATGCATGAACATCGTCTGATTACCAGTCAATGATGAAAACTGTTAACAGACGCGAGAGGTACCACCAATAATGACAATGGCCCTCAAGGTACTATAGGTACAATCCGCGGCATGTGAATCAATGAGCTGGTGTCGAAAACCCACGGAATCATTCGATCGGAGGCCAATGATGTAAACCTCGCGTCGAACACGAAGAACCTGCCATTGAGGCATGCAGGCTCTAAGGCACCTGAAGGGAGTCTCTAAGTCACCTTCCCGGATAATGAGTTGAAGTCGACAGGAAGTGACTTTGATCGAAGGTGGGCCATAATGTTTCCCACATCATCGACACGAGACAGAGAAAAAATGATTTGTGTGAGATATAAGGGAAGGTTGTACTAATGCAGAGGTCAACTTCTCTTGAACATATTGGTGGCACGACGGTGGATTTGGCAGTATTTGACATCAAATGAGCGGAGGTCATGGTGACAGGGCAATGAGCAGATGAGAGGTCAAAACAAGGTAACCCAAACCCACGGAGGCCAGTGAAAAACAAGATGAGATGGTCCCACCCAGACACGAAGCAGAAGAGTGCCATGTTCAAGAGCGACATACTGCCGACACGACTATGATTACAGTTCCATTTTCCCCACCATTTCTGGCAGGTACCCCGGTTATTTTTGGATGACAAGCTTGACGGGGATAGCATATGCTTGAAGAGTGTCATTTTGACAATGTCCGATGTCATCAAGTGTTTAACGAGCCTGACAAAGGAAAAACTCGGCGTCTTTTCTTGTTTAGAGAGCCTGAAAAGACAGCAGAAAAGAAGACTCCAGGGGGGTCCTTTTTCGTACAGTTGTGTCTCTCGAGCCCGAAAAAGTATAAAACAATACTCGAAAGAACCGCCCGACCAGTATGATCGAGGAGTACTTTTCGTGAATAGTGACTTCGACCCGAAAAAGTAAAAAAGCGGTCAGAAGTACGTCGTTTTGGAACCAATAACGAGTGCGAAACGACAAACACCCGGCAATCTTTTTAAGTTAAACGGTCGAAAAAAGAGCTTTAAAAGTGACCGCCTCTCGTTCCGTTAACGAGTCGAGAGGGGGACTCGGCAATCTTTTCATCTTTAAACGGTCGAAAAAGAGCTGAAAGCAGACCTCCATTTTTATTCTCTTTAACGAGTCAAAAAGGGAAAAATACTCGGCAATCTTTTCACATTTTACGAGTCAGAAAAGAGCTTAAAGGTGACTCGTCCTGGAGGAACGAGTGGTATAAAAGGTAGCAACTGGTTCCGGAAATGGTGGAACTGCTCAAAACATGTAATGGTCAAGAGGCTGGCTAATAAAACCACTCATAACTGCGGTCCCTCAGGAAAGGTAAAACAACCAAGTGAAAGCATATGATCGGCCAAAGAGATGGTGGCGATGGAATGAAACAACCAAGGCTCATCGAACAGAATTCAGCAGATAAAAATGGCAATCACGAGATGTAATTCGGGTATGGGTTCATTTTTACACAAGCTTGAACCATGGAGAACTCTGCTTGGATTCGGTTTCATTTTTACACAAGCTTGAAACGAAAAAACTATGCTTGTTATAAGTTCGCATGCCCCCAGCATAATAATGCAAATCGAGGTACATGCCCCCCCAGCTTCATGGCATTCAACAAAGTGGATGGAATGAAGGTTCACTCTCGAGATCGATGAAAGACTCGACTTGTATTTTACGAGATCTTAATCAAAAGACTCGATTTGGAAAAGGGGGTTGTTTCATTTTTTAATGAGGTTGACACAGTAAAAGAACTATCCTCATAACCCTTGTTTCATTTTTTAACGAGCTTGACACAAGATCATGAACTATGCTCCACTAGACCCAGTTTCATTTTTTAAGGAGCTTGACATAGGAAAGTGAACTATGCTCCGACCAAGCCTAGTTTCATTTTTTAAGGAGCTTGACACCGGAAAGGAACTATGCTCCGACCAAACCCAGTTTCATTTTTTAAGGAGCTTGACACCGGAAAAGAACTATGCTCCATCCAGACTTCATCATAATGAACGGGAAGTGGAGGCCCCCAAGAAAGTGGCTCCGGAGGGAAGGCCGACATCTTGGAAATCAGGACCTAATGCCCCCAGGACACTATGCACGATGGTGTCATCACTGGGTACGGGCACGGGGTAGGTGGCCACGTAGTTGATTTGCGGCGAGGCAGATGCAACTTGTGGATGAAAGCCAGGAGGGAAGGATGAGTGCGCCGGAGGGGCTTGTGGACGAACGAACGATAATTGATCGAACGTCACGATTCTTCCATCGTGTGGAAAACAAACCACACGGAAAAGTGAAGAAACAAGGGCTCCCATGGCATACACATAATCACGACCAAGGAGAAGACTGAAGTCTAAAGAACCTTGGGTAACCGAGACGTCTATATAGACAGTCTTGCCTCCCAAAGTAATAGGAAACTGCGGGAGGATCCCTAATGGCTGACTCGTTCCTCCATCAAAGGCGGTGAGATGCGGTGCGACAGGTACAAGCGATGGGGAACCCAAGGCTTGCCAAGTAGTAACGGGCATGAGACTAACCGATGCACCTTCATCCAACACAGTGCCGGGCAGCGCCATATTGCAAGCATAGGCGGTGACCCAGAAAGGCACGTGGGATGGAAGGGGAGGGGTAGTCAAACAACTCCAATCGAAGGAAATGACAGGCAAATCAACAGGATGTTGCAAAAGGGTGAGCGCGATGTCAGCGCGACTGTTAAAATTAAATCCGCGATGGAGCTCAAAAATAGTGACAGGCAAATCAAAACTCCCAAATCAAAATAGCCAATCTTTCAATCAAACAGGGGCATCTCCCAGATCAACCCAGGAAACGCAAAAGACTGATAATTAATCCCCAATTTCAAAAAGAGAGCAATCAAATTCAAACACAAAGATGGACTCAAGAGACAAAAAGGCTGATCCCCAGTGGAGTCGTGCTAGAAACCCAAGGTCAGCGCGGGTAGAAAGCTAGCAAGTGGCGCTGACATCGCGACTATACACGTCTTTTCCACGTTGATCCGATTTTCCAGGATCGTCACGGCTGTTAGGCGTATTTACGCGATGAACAGGATGTTGCAAAAGGGTGAGCGCGATGTCAGCGCGACTGTTAAAATTAAATCCGCGATGGAGCTCAAAAATAGTGACAGGCAAATCAAAACTCCCAAATCAAAACAGCCAATCTTTCAATCAAACAGGGGCATCTCCCAGATCAACCCAGGAAACGCAAAAGACTGATAATTAATCCCCAATTTCAAAAAGAGAGCAATCAAATTCAAACACAAAGATGGACTCAAGAGACAAAAAGGCTGATCCCCAGCGGATTCGCCAAATTGTTGGAGAGGTAAATCCCCTCTACGGATAGAGGCGATCCCTACTAGCCCAGCATGGGTCTAGCAACAATCAAACAATGCTGCTATGCATGTTCCTAATTACAATTAAACAAGAGGTAAAGAGCACCTACTTGGATTCCAGCGCTGTTGTTTGACGAAGAGATGCTGCCTTCGCTCCTTCGCTTTAGCTGGTCACGATCCCTCGCGATCTCCGCGAATAGATACCTGCACACACGAAGAGGAAACAAACGCAAGCGTGAAATCTAGTAAAAGCAACCATACATCAGTCAGAAAAGATGTAATTCACATTTAACCATTGCAAGTACAAATGAGAATGGAACAATAATAGCAGTCATCTATTATTAATCAGAATAGAGAAGAGTACAACCAAATGTTCTGACGTCGGTAACCTTCTCAGGAGGGGCCAGTCAGCATGTATCTCAAGCATTCACCTTTGAGGATGATTCTCCCAAGACAAACAACTCTCTCTCTCACATAAGCAACACAAAACAACCTTCCCTAAGCAATCAATCACTTCCACACCTAGCACACCAAATACCTATAGTAGCAGCAATCTGAGCACTATAAGCTCTATACAATCCAAGCTATGTCTAACTCTATCCAACTAGCTGCTCATGGTAATGGTGGAAGTTTATATGTAGGAGAAGGAGCCTCCTAAAAGGGTGGAAGGATGAGCTTATCCTTGAGAGAAATGGTTGCAAAGGGTCGAACAGACATGCCATAGAAGGGAGTCGACATTCACAAAGCTAACAACCAAGCCTGGAGTGATCTGGAAGGCTGGCTGTTTGAACAAATTCGCCCAAACTGAATCAGCGCGGATTATGAGGCAACTGACGCGATGTCACCGCGTCTACATAACTGGGACAGTCATGTCAGAGCGGAAGAACACGGGAAATGCGCGCTGGCGGCTAGCGCGGAAAAGTGATGTCCTTCCGAGCTGGCAGCGCACGGAATACACTATGGAGCGCCAGTCATCGCGGGTATTTTGCAAACAGACGCGCTGATGAATAAAACTTTAGGAAAAGGGGTTTTTGGGCCAGTTCAGAAGGCATGAAGCTTAGTGATCGGCACAGCAGGGTGACTGACAGGAAGGCAGTGACAAATTACTGTGTAACAGCTGCAATCACTGTCATCAAGTGGGACACCTTTTTAAGGATTGTCCACTGAACAAAAGTCCAGAGGATTCTCCAAAGATCACTCCCACTTCATCTAGAGGAGCATCCCCGGTTATCCTTCGCCCACCTCAGGGGAATGCATCAGCACAGGGCACTCCAGTGAAGGCTGGGACGAAGGGGCTAGGCTCGTCTTCGCCACCTATGACTAGGGCTCGGGCCGCAGCTGCAGCCGCTCAGGCCTCGGGTACTGTTCTAAACCCTTCCTCCTTATCTCTTAGTATCTCCTCTGCATTCGTTACTTCAATTGCATCTTGCACTATGGCTCACTGCACTGTCTCGCCTCCTCCCTTGAGTGCCTCCACTGCCCCTCCAACCTTGCCGCCCTCATCCTCTTCCTCCTCGCTGTCAACTTCCAAGAAGTCTACCTCCCACCCTTATTCTCTTCGTCCTCGTACCCACCTCACGGTCACTTCCGGACCTCAGGTCGGTCTGGGTATTGTCCCCTTGGGACTGGGACCTTAGACATCCAGAGGTAGAAAATCTGATCTTTCCAAAGCTATCTGGTGGGCTGGGGCGGAGGTCGCATCTGGTCGACAATCCACAATTGATGGGGTCCTTAGAGCAGCCTTAACCCCCCGGAGTGGTCCCCCATGAAATGCTTATCATTCAATTGTCGGGGCCTGGCTAGTGCCCCCAAGAAACTAACCCTTCGGAGACTCTTCGAGGTGGAACAGCCTGACATTATTCTCCTCCAAGAGACTCTTGGCTCGGTCGAGGCAATCACTCAATCCTTACTCTCACTGGCAACAAGATGGAAGTTCTTGGTAATTGATGCCACTAGACGATCTGGGGGACTGGCGCTCGGATATAACCCTAGGTCAATCAGAATTGATTCATCCTGGGGAGGACATGGATTCATGGGAATGGACATTTTCTCAGTGGAACTCGGACAAGCCCTTCGTATTGTGAATGTATATGGCCCCTTCCACCAAAGGGAGCCCTTTTGGAGGCATCTCCTTAATCTTACATTAATGGCATCTGACCACACTATTCTGGGGGGAGATCTAAATTTTTCTCTGGGTTTCCGTGAATCTTGGGGTTCTATGGCACAGGTGGATACCATGACAGAGTTCATGAGAAATACCCTGGAACAGACAAACTTTATTGATATCCCCATGCAGAAACCCATGACTACGTGGAGGAACAGAAGGGTGGGAGCAGCTGCTTTGGCGCGCAGACTAGACAGATTTCTGCTAAAAGGCCCCCTGCTTCATCATTTACATCACTATAAACAATGGGTTGGATCGGGGGGTATATCAGATCACTCCCCAATATTATTGGAGATCCTCGGCCCTCACCATAAGCCAAAATCCCCTTTCAAATTCAACCATATTTGGCTCCATGACCAAGACTTCATGAAATTGGTCACAGATTACTGGATGGCACACACCATTGACAGAGAAGCATCACTGGCCAAGGGATTTTGTAAAAACCTTTCTGAGCTGAAGCATATAGTCATTAAATGGGCCAAGGAGAAGTACACCAAGGAAACCGCTCAACTCTCACTTGTTGAAGAAGAGTTGAGATCTCTACTAGATGAACGGAACTTAGGATTCATCTCGGGCGAAGACAAGTCTCGACTGATTGAGTTGGAAAACCAGAGGACTAATATTCTCCGACAAAGGAAGGAATGCCTCAGACTGCGTAGCAGAGCAATATGGCTGAAAGCTGGGGATGAAAACTCAAGGTTCTTTCACAACTATGCAAAGGGAAGGAAAGTGGCAAATACTATATGGAATCTCCCCCTACCCGAAGGGGGCCTTGCAGACTCATTCAACAAGCTCTCCCAGCTTGGAACATCACATTTTAGAAGTTTGTACAGAAGTCCACCAGGTCCAAATTTGGCAGAGATCATTAATGTGGCCACACAGTTCCCTAGATTTGTAAACGAGGAGGACTCGACTGATCTTACGGCCCCGGTCACTATGGAGGAACTAGAAAGCACACTCAAATGGTTCAAGAAGGACAACAGTCCTGGGTCGGACGGCTGGACTATCGAATTCTATTTAGCCTTCTTTGACCTGTTGGGACAGGATCTGCTTAGAGTGATAGAGGAAAGTAGAACATCTGGGTGCTTATATCATGCTATAAACTCTACATTCATTGCCCTCATCCCTAAATCTGACTCCCCATCCTCTTTTGATGATTTTCGCCCCATTTCACTGTGTAATGTTCTTTACAAGATTATCTCTAAGATTATTGCTAACAGGCTCAAACCCATTCTTTCAAAACACATTGCTCCTCAGCAATTTGCTTTCCTGGAAGATAGACAGATACATGAAGCCATTGGATCCGCCCAGGAAGCCCTTCACTCCATCTGGTCCAAACATCTTAAATGCATTCTCCTGAAAATTGACCTATCAAAAGCTTTCGACCGAGTCAGCTGGCTATACATTAAGATGCTCCTTATTCATTTGGGCTTCCCTCTTCCTCTCATAAACTGGATCATGGCTTGCATCTCTACTCCCTCGTTCAGCATCTTGATTAATGGTTCGGATTCCCATTTTTTTCACTTTGAAAGGGGGCTTCGTCAGGGTTGCCCCCTATCACCTCTCCTATTCCTATTGGTCATGGAAGGACTGAGTCGCTTAATCAATTCAGCAAAAAGGGAAGGTTCTCTCAGAGGCCTTAAGATCACGGATGAGTGCTTCCTCACACACCTGCTGTTCGTGGACGACGTACTCATCCTATTGGATGGTAGCATCAGAGATACATTGAAATTTTCCCGCATACTACAGCTCTTCTCACAGGCTACAAGCATGATTGTTAATCAAGGAAAATCTACCATAACTCTGGCCCGCACCTCGGTCAATGAATCTCAAACAACACGACAGGCTTTCCCTTACAACATTCATCCATTGGACAGGGGTCTAAAGTATCTGGGTTTCTGGTTAAAGCCCACTTGCCAGAAGATTACAGACTGGGTCTGGCTGGTATCAAAATTGGAAAAAAGACTATCCTGTTGGAGTCACAAATACCTCTCCAGGGCAGGACGATTAGTACTTATAAAATCCGTGCTGGAAGCAACTCCGGTTTTCTGGATGGCTCTCGCCTGGATACCAAGACACATTCTGGCTCGCCTACAGCAATTATGCAACAGATGTCTCTGGGCAGGAAATCAAGACAAATGTATCTTTGCCTGGATCAGATGGCCGAAGATAGCACCCAAAAAAGTGGGGAAGATGGGGATTAAAAGATCTTCCACTTTTTGCACAAGCATTGGCAACGAAAATGAGCTGGGCACTGTTAACTAGCTAGAGCTTATGGACCCGTCTCTCATACCACAAATATATATGGCCCCTTGGCATTCTGGAATGGATTAGACTCCCTAATTGGAACAAAGCTGGTATATCATATATATGGAAAGCATTACTATTCTCACTGCCCATGATCAGAGACAACTTGGTTTGGAAAATCAGAGACGGTACCCTAGCTAGGATCGGAATCGACCCATGGACTGGCAGCGGAGGAAGGCACATTCTTTCTCAAGATTTGGTTGGATACCTACTCGCACGTGATATCAAAGTGATTGCCCAAATTGCAGACAGAGAAAATTCAGATGTTTTTCATCAGGCCTGGAGGACAGCACAACAATTAAATCTCCCACAAAGATGGCATCAGGAATGGCAGATATACAGAGAGGCCCTGATTGAATCTCACATCAGAATCATAGAGGGGCCGGATGAACTGATATGGAACCAGGCTGATAGTGGTTATTACACTCCAAAGGATGGCTACATCCTTCTTATTAGTCACAAAAAACCTGAGGTCATCTCGAACTGGTGGCATAGCATATGGAAACTCACAGCAACACCGCGATCAAAACTCTTCTTCTGGTGTATCCTGAGGAACAAAGTACCCACAGGCGAACATCTAACGCACAGAGCACAATATGGACCAACCTGGTGCGTGCTATGCAAAGGAGCTACCGAATCCACAGAGCACCTTTTTATGCGTTGCAGGAAGATACAAGAACTGTGGACAGCTCTTAAAAACACCATTACATACTCTGGAAATTGGGAAGGTACAGACCTGACAGAGGCTTGGATAGATTGGGAGATGCGGCACAAAGGAACGAAGAACATCAATCTCCCAATTCTAGTAAATTGGCACATATGGAAAGCGAGAAACCGTAACATATTCGATGATAAACCTGTACACTGGCCAATGGTGGAGGCAGGAATTATTGCAGCATTTAGAGAATTACCAGATCCCCCGCCCCCTAAGCTGCGCCACCCTCATCCACCCCCCCGAATTGATCAAAACACTCCATGGGCTTTCTTTGATGGGGCCGCAAACCGGCAGGGCTGTGGGGGCGGATTTATCATACACAAAAACGAGCATCATTACTACAAAGTAAAAGCGGGACTGGGAATTGGAACGAACAACTTTGCTGAGCTCATCACACTTCGACATTTACTACATTTTGCATTGGGTCATCATTGCACTTGCATAAATATTTTCGGGGACTCAAAAATCATCTTAAATTGGTTCAACGACATATCTGATTGTCACATTCACACACTCAACATTATATTAAATGAAGTTTTTGAACTCAAAGCAGCATTTAACAACATCACATGTTCACATATCTACAGGGAACATAACGAAAGTGCTGACAAACTATCCAAGGAGGCCACGCTGATGGACAGAGGAGTATGGGAGATCACAGAGGTACAAGGCCAACAGGAGTACAAGTACTACCACCGACCATACATAGATCCGAGTTATCAGAATGCACCTGGACAATAAATTATCTGGAGAATATCATGTTTATGGCAGAGATGTTTTTTGTAATCACCATAGCAATATGTCTTATTTTGAAACAGTAAGGTAAAGCCGAAAGGCTTTTGTATACAGTTTATATATATAGCACTAGCAGATTGCCCTGCGAGGTACATCTGATCAGATGTTTATGTTCAGAATCCTTTTTGTAACTAAAAGATAGACTGTGTATAGTGACCTCCGCATATGCGTAAAGCATATACAATATGTAATTTTCCATATAATGAAAATTATGGATTTTCCCAGTGGAAAAAAAAAATGAAAAATAAATTTATTTTTAAATTAAATAAAATAAAAAAGATTAATGTAATGTAGATAATTATTTTAATTTGGTTAAAATAAAAATAATTATATAGAAATAAAATTATAATAAAAATAAAAATAATTTATGATATATGCAATATAACTTATTTAAAAGATGAAATTATCTAATGTTAAAGAAGGATCAAATTTTTTGAGATGTAATTTTTTTTTTTAAAGTAAAAAGAGATTTGTTTGTATTAGGAATTTGGTTGAGTTAAGATAGATTTATGTTGGTGATAAAAAAGTTATGTCTTTTAAATATTTTGACTAATTAAAATAAAATAAAAATAAAAATAACTATATAAAAATAAAAATAAATTTTACATTATTATCATTATTTTTTTTGAGTAATTAAAATAAATTTTATGTTTAAACTCTATCTCTATATCTATAAAAACCCATAATATCCAAATTTATAAAAATTTATAATATTCATATGAAATGTAACTTATTAAAAAAAAAAAAAACTATTTATGAGAGATTCTTCAACGTAAATCACATAGAATATCATTTGTCTTTGAATGTGCGCATCCAGAAAATGAACCCTGGTCAGTACCGTGAGAGGGCCTAAATCTATCTTAAATTAAAATTAAGCTTTGTAAGATCAATCTGATTTAATAATTAATGGTTTGTAATTCTTGTATATATGTTTACTGGCTTTATTTTAAATCTCGTGTGACCTAATTTTTAAAAGCCATTGATAATTGATGGCTTGGGTAGGATTTCACTTCACCACTTTAACGAGGATTCTAATCTTCACCGTTGAGAGACAATTAATGAAGGGTTGAGATTTATTTAAACACATGACGTGGACCTCCAATCCAGCCGTTGGATCTAGATCGATGGTTACGATTCACTGAGGGTGTATTAGGGTTTTGGGTGTTGTCATCTTTTATACCCGTTCCCAGTGTTTCACTGCAGCGAGATCTCGTGCTGCTCGGATGTGGATCCGCCGCAACGATGCCTGATTTCTTGTTTGCTTTGATTCCATCGAGATGCTCTTTAGTCTGGTTTCGTTTTTCCGCTGGTTAATTAGGGGGACTGCCTTGTTTATGGTTTCTCCTATTGAGTTTTCTGCAGTAATGTTTCGTACTGTCAATGAAATGTGAACAACAGGGACCAGCAAATTCTGCAACAGCCTATGTGTCTGGAAGACCTTGCAGTTACTCTCCACTTCCACAAGGCATTTGTTCTCTGGAAAATGCGATGAATTCCATATTCCTCTCCACTTCCACAAGGCATTTGTTCTCTGGAAAATGCGATGAATTCCATATTCAAAGAAGAAGTGTCTTGTGATTGTGAAAAGTAAAGAGCAATTTCTGTAACAATCCCAACGAATAAAGGAAACCACTTAAGTTCTTTCCCCTCGGCAAGTTATGAGTTTTCGCCTCTCAACAAATGAACAAAGTTGTCTCACTCATGAAATGAAGAAAAGAATCGAGGTATGTTGACATTCACCAGAGTTAGGTTGGTTTTATACAATATATATTTCGCAAGGCTAAATGGGTTTTTTTTCGGACAGGGAGGTAAAATATTTTTGGGGTTTACCGCTCTAAAAATGACTGGTTTTAGGTGAGTATTTTCAGTGTTACTTATTTAGCCGGTTCGATCTTTAGACTTATTAGCTCTTGGAGGGTTTTTTTTGTGGGACAGGTAGGTAAAATATTTTTGGGATTTACCGCTCTGAAAATGGCTGGTTTTAGGTGAGTATTTTCAGTGTTATTTATTTAATCAGTTCGATCTTTTAAAGATTTGTTAGTTCTGAGATCTTCTCTGTTAAGGTTCGATCTTTAATTTATTAGCTACTTCTTTACTCTTTTTTTGTTGGTTTTATTTTTGTTATGTTTATGTTATTTCTTCTGATTTTACAGTATTTTCTTTATTAATGTTTTGTTTCCCCGCTGGTTAATTAACGTGACTCGCATATTTTGGCTTTTTCCATTGATTTTTCCTGCGCTTCTGTAAGAAATTGGTGGTCATTGGACTTCGATATTACCATGCCTATGATTCCTTAAATGTATTTCCGTAGGGCGGCCGTTTCTTCCCCTCGTAAATGAAAGAAATGGAGGCTATCCACAACCAACATTTTAAGATATCTTCTATTACTTTTTAAATTATATTTTATGGGACATCTTGTTCATCTACCATTAAATTCATGTGGACCACTTCTTACTCTCACCATTACAACTTATCGTTTAACTTTTGAGTTTTCCGCCGATGCCTATTCGTTGGATTTTATATATAGAGAGCAACTTTATGACTTGCTACATGGTATTTTCTCTTTCTAATTTGTGATATATATAGAGAACAAATCAATACCCTAGCAGAAAGTCTCTTAGCATAACTCATCACTCGAGTTGATTTTTAATCGAGCTGTCATGAATTCAGTAAGGGAATTCTTAGGCTGCTGATACGATTCACAGGTTTGCCTGTCTATGGGGAAGTTAGGTCAATAATTTGAAGATATTTTTAATAGTGCATATTGAACCAGGGATGGTCCCAATATCGCCTTCAATCTTTACTTTTCCATTGCAGCCCATCTCCAGTCTTCTATAAGCTTGGTAGCCTACTACAACCTAAAAGAATATAAAATATAAGGTTTGCTGAATTGAATTTAAAGACTTGTACATAATAGAAAGAAAAGAAATTCATTTATTTAATGGTAAATGATTTCATCAAATCAGGTCACTACTAATTTAAATATAGTAGACATAATGTGGATAGCGGTTGCATTTTAGTGCATTAATTATTTTACCTTATTAATACGAGGTGTAATGTTTAATCCTTGTTGTTGTATTGTCAATAACATTTCATTCTTCAAGGCAGCAACTTGGTTGAGTATGTATATATTTTGTGTTCAAAATAATCTTTCTTGTAGTAATCATGGTGTCTTTTAATACAAAACAGGGAAAATGATTCTAATCAATACCTTGTAATACTATCTATATCTTGAATCTTTGGATGTTGTTTAAGTGAATATAATGCTGAGTGTTTTCAAATTCATTGATAAAAGAGCAAAATCAAAGAATAAGTTCAAAATATCATCAAACATAAAGGGAGGATCTCATGGCATGCATATTGCAGTTATAAAAAATCTATAGACCTATCCATAAGGTGAGATAAGATAAGATAATTATATTTATGTTCAATTAATGACTACAAAATAGGTCAAAGGGATTGTTGAGTACAATGATGTATATACAAAGTAGGAGAGCCAAACAACCTCCTATAAAAGATACAATGCATGAAGTAAATCAATATTTGGCCCTAGCTGAGAAGATTTAAGAGCTAATAGGTTTTAGGATTAGACCCATCTTTCCTAACATTTGAGGTTGAATTAATAGCACTGAAGAAACTCAATAAATTTTGTTGGTTTGATGAAGAGTTAATGGCAAGTGTATATTGTCCACTAAATCATTTTTTGGGGGGCTTTGCATGTTGTTGAATGCTTGAGGACATAGTTTGTCTTCCATGAATGAATTTGAGACAGATTTGTTGCTAAGATCTCGTGTGGTAGGGTGGGCTCACACGGATCCTCACTGATCTGGAGTTTGGATATGTATTGGTATCAATTGATCTCTTGGTGCCCTTGTTTGAAGTTAGTACCTTGAAAAATGTTGTGATTTTATGTGTGGGGTTTAGTTTGATGGGAGGTTGAAGAATATGTGCTTGGAATTTGAGAGCCTATTGCATATATAGCGCCAAACATCTCTAATTGGGATACTTGAAAATGTCGGTGAGGGTTCGAGAATCTTTGAACAAGTAATGAAACCTTTCTTTGATCTTCTAGTAGACAAGGCACCCAAGAATGAAGTGCACCTAAGTCTCCACTTCTTATAAATGACATACTTGGTAGAGTTTGTTTGGTCTATCCACTTGGTGGTTTGTCTTTACCTGAAGTCTATGAGAACCTACTTTCAATTGGCTTAGAGGAATGCGAAGAGCATGCATTTAGTGATGGGATGCTGAAGAATATGTGCTTGAAACTTGAGAGCCTTTTGCATATATAAGGCCAAACATCTCTAATTGGGATACTTGAAAATGTTGGTGAGGGTTTGAGAATCTTTGAACAAGTAATGAAACCTTCCTTTGATCTTGTAGTAGACAAGGCACCCAAGAATGAAGTGCACCTTGGTCTCCACTTCCTCTAAATGAAATCCTTGGTAGAGTCTGTTTGGTCTATCTACTTGGTGGTCTGTCTTTACCTGAAGTTTATGAAAACCTACTCTGAATTGGCCTAGAGGAATGCAAAGAGCATGCATCTAGTGATGAAATGTATACTGGGGTTGAATAATGAGCTTGTCTCTCAACTCCAGGAAGTGCTCATTGTAGAATGTCATCTTTGGGCGCAATCCTCTCAAAGGATTGACCCAGGTGACCTAGACGAATTGCTTGTAGATGATCTTGTTTAGCTCCTTTCTAGTAGGTAAAGGGTGACCAAGAGCATCCAAGGAATATTGGAAAGGAGGGAGATGATCCAATTGAATTCTCACAAACTCAAGAGATTTGAAACTCTTATAAAGCAACATTTGGCTCGACTTGAGGGAGTAGAACGACCAAGTCTCAAAAGAGTAATATGCCAAGTAAGGATATCAGTCCCTACTCTTTATTGAGTATGCAAAGCCCTGGACATGATGCAATAATGAAACCAATTTGAAGATTGTCTTAAGTCGAAACAACTTGGCTTAGATTCCATCTGGACTCTCTTAGCTAAAGCCCAGTCTGACTCTAAAGACAATCCCCAAATCTTTGAGCCATATAGAATAGTGGCATGGATCAAGGTGTCCGTGAGTCTCATTTTGGGTGAGATGTCTTGGAAGTGATGTTGAAAGCACTATCTCTCGAGAAGGGCTAAGGATCCATATCCTTTGTTGATTCAAGGTTGAAGTGTTGGTCACAAATTGAAGCAGGGACTTGAGAATTGCATCCCCAAAAGTGTATGTGTTGGTGATCTCAATCTCCTCCCCTTTGAATGGAAAGTGAAGGTCTGAGGTTTTCTTCACTTGTTTGAAGATCATAACTTTGGTTTTACCTAGGTTGATTGTCAATTGTTGATGATCACAAAATAGAGCTAAGGCATCTAACGACCTTTGTAATCCTTTTGGGGATGAGGAGAGGAGGACCATGTTGTTAGTAAAGAGTAGAATAGATATCAGAATTTGGTGAAGAAGGCAACCATCAATGTCCTGGATATGCATTGTGTAGAAATGCTTCCAACTTATCAATATAGATTCTAAACAGAGTAGGGGATAGTGGACAACCATGTTTAACCTTAACAGGGCTTCAGATGAAAATTAGACATCCCATGGGTTGTGTGAAGACTTCTAAGAACGGACTCATCGATGCATAATAGTAGTTAATAGGGTTGCAGAGATGCCAATATCTTTGAGTCTTTGGAGCAAGGCCTCCCTTGGAATAGGCTCAAAGCTTTTTGAAAATCTATGAAACAATAGTAGACTTTTAAAGAGCAGTGTGGATTAGAGAGAATCACAACATTAAAGGCAATAGGAATCTTTTCTAAAACTTTTCCAAAGTTGATGGATTAGGTGCATGAAGTATCTTTAAGAACAAATGAATCATATTTGAGACATGTTACACTTTGTCTCCCCATTTTTTTCCAAGCCCATTTTTTGTAATCTAATAATTCTTGTTATTTGCCCACACTGTGTTTAAGTGAGAATCAAACAAAGGAATTGGCTTTTGTTTTTATCTCAAATTTTGAATCTAATTTTGTTTTCAATATATTCATTGATTTTTAAATTTATCATGTCACAAGAATTTGTATATCAAGTAAATGTCATGAAAATTGCTAATAGAATTATTCACAGGGATGAAACGAAACAAACATTAATCTTAATGCAGCCTTTAGACAATTCCTACAATATTAAGGTTTTTCTTGCTGTAATACCTTGAGTAGAAGAGAAAATAATTTATCTGCAAAAGAAAAAGTCATGTATTACTTGTGTTCAAACTTTGTATATAGTGTATTTTTATGCAAGCAGACGTTGACATCCTTGTTGATTGTATTTTAGGTAACATATTTTTAGCTGTTGTTGAACCACATGGTTCATTTAGAACAAAAAAGAATAAGGGTGGATATTTTATTACTCTTCCTACCTCCTAGAATGGCCCAAGAAAAATTAAATTACCATATGTTTCAGCTCCATGAGTTTCGACAATGGTTCAAACTATGGAAAAGCTAAAGAAAGCTGAATCAAAGCTAACAGATCTAAAAGATTTGAAATCCACAATTCATATCTCACAACAACTAAGCTTACCGACAATACAAAGGCAGAAATAGAGAAAGAGTGTTGTGTGAATTGCTCTATAAAGCAAAATACACAGGTAAGCCATGTAAAAGTAAGGCAATTCCGATGAACAAGGAATATTGTGAGCTCTGCGAAAAAGAAATCAAGAATCTGTTGAGTAAAATATTGATCAGAAAATTAGAGAGCCTGTGGAACTGTTATGGGTTCTATGTAAATAAAGAGCAGAACAAATCAGAGGCATCCCAATGCTAGTCATCAATTATAAGCCTTTGAACTCAGTACTAGCAGATAATACATATCCGATTCTCCACAAAGGAGATCTGATAAGTAGAATAGCATGAGCAAAGATATTTTCCAAGTTCGGTCTGAAATCAAGATTTTGGCAAGTTGCTATATCAGAGAAGGATATATTCAAAACAATATTCAGTGTCCTAGCAGGACATTATGAATGGAATGTGATGCCTTTCAGCCTAGAACATGCACCATCCAAATTTCAGAAGGTGATGGACTCTATATTTAAACCCTTCTTCGATTGGCTGATTGTGTATATAGATGATATACTTATTTTTTCAAAAAAATTGCAAAATCATTTTAAACATATACATACCTTTGTAAATACAATAAAGAGGAATGGTTTTGTATTAAGCAAAAAGAAAATCGAAGTGTTTTAGACTTCCATAAAATTTCTTAGCCATAATATATTCAATGGCCAAATCTCCTTGCAAAAACATGCTCTGGAATTCTCTAACAAATTTCCAGACATCATTATAGACAAGACGCAGCTACAAAGATTTCTTGGTTTAAATTACGTAAGTAATTTCTACCAAGACTGCGCCAAGGACAACAATTTATTAAATCATAGGCTGCGCAAAATTCTTGAACCTTGGACTCCACTCCATACTAGAGCAGTTCAAAAAATTAAAGCCAAGGTCAGAGACCTTCCCATACTGTATATATCTGATGATGTAGCTTATAAGATTGTAGAATCTAATGACAATAACATTAGATGGGGGGGTATATTAAAACAGAGAAAAGATAATGAAGAACAGGTTATCCAGTTCGCTTCAGGAACATGGAACCCCATTGAGAAAAGATATTCTACTATAGAAAAAGAGGTGAAAGCAGCATGGAATAGCATCGACAAATTTGAAATCCATTTGGTCAATAAATCATTTCTCCTCAGGACATATGCGTCTGCCCTTAAGAAGGTGCTTAATAAAGATATCAAAAACCCTAGAGAAGCCAAATTCCCCAGATGGCAAGCCCTTTTTGCCAATTTTGACTTCGAAGTGGAACACATCAAAGGAAAAGACAATTGTCTACTTGATTTTCTCAACCGAGAATACATACAAACCTAGTCACAAGAACAAGAACATGTTTTTGTTATTGTTATTGAATGGGAGCCAGATAATCAACAAGAAGTTCTCAGAACTATCAAAGAGGACCAAAGCTAGGAAGAATACAAGAAAAACTGGAAGCCAACTTGGCAACGGAGACAAACAAAAGTCTTAGATGCAGATCTACAGCCACATACAAATATTTTACACCTAGTGCTTGAAAGAAGAGTATTTCCCAAAGGAATTTTTTGGATCCATGATATGGTGTATACTAGTAGTATGGCTGTAGCTCATCAAGCAGAAGAGGCATTACAAAATAATTTCCATGACATTGCAATAATCTGGTGTGGAGGAAGATAGAGAAATATCTATCACAGATATTTAGTCATCAAGAGAACCAGAAACACAGATTGGACAATCACCAGAAATTCCCTTATCTTATGGCCACAAAATAATCCTAATCTTATTTTTCTTGACACTGTCTATAATTTTGCAGGTTACAAAAAATTATGGTGGGATCTCCTAAATGTTGATGGAAAGAAAGAAATCCATTATACAAAATAAAAATTTGGATCAATTAGGACCATGCAAAGAAATCAATTTTCATGATGGTTAGGTGACTGGTGGAGAGATTTTGGAGTAAATTGCATTGCTATAGATCCAATCTTTTATGAAAGTTATTTTCAGATGTCATGCGACAAATGCTACGACAAAAATATTGTTGACTGCTTTTATATTCCTTGTACCATAGTGAGTGACTTGTTGAATTATCCAGATCACCATATACTACAACAATTTATGGCTAGGCATGACGAATGGCTAGTCATGCTAAAATCGAGCATCAATATGTGCTAAATAGACCTAGGATAGTTCGGCGGATCTATACAAAGGCATGGGACGGTCTCATTTAACCCACAAATAGGTTCCCGGGAATCACAGCTCTTGGAGAATCATCCTACAGTGCTATTGGTGAATCATCCTCCAATGCTAGTCCTTTTTCATAAAAAGGTCTCTGTGGGTTTATCCAGAAAAGTCCACTGTGTAATTATGTTGTCTAGTCATGAGGACTATTGATGGCCAGTTTCCTCATGGGCCTTAATTGGTTAAAAGGCATCCACATTGTACATAATATGCTTTTCGTAGGATTGACAGAAATTTTGTAATAGGAAAAAGATTCTTTAGTCACGAGACTTGGAGCACTTCTCCGACTTCTGGTGGATATTGAGCCACATCTCCGTGATTGATAGAATCTTTTGTACTCAACTTGTTGATCCGATGGTTGGATGTTTGTCCCCTCTTCTTCCTATGAAACGAAGAGAGTCAAGCTCATTCAGGGCATCGAGAGTTAGAGTTATTGTGTTTAAGAGTCGAGAGCCTCTCCTGCTTTGCAACTGCAGACATTAACTCTGATCTGCTTGCATCACGAGAAGAACTCAAGTCTTTAGGTGATCTGAGAAGCCTGCGCATCAGTGTGAGAGCACTGGTGAGAACCTAAAGTGCGAGTCCTTAAGATGTTCCTCTTCCTTTACCAAGATTGAGTGTAGCTTGGTTAAACTCTATGTTTTCATTCAACACAAGTTTCTATAAGTGAAATGGCACACCTTATAATTTTCCCTTTCACAACATACTAGAGGTGATGAATTGAAAATCACATTGAATGGGGATGGTTTTGAAAATTTCTGAAAAATGCGGGTCTAGTCTTATGTTGTTGATGCCTGGTTTCTTAATTACTGCAATATATGGAAGAATGCGAGAATTCTGGCTCAATTTCTTGTTGTTAATGTCTAGTTATGTATTTGCTACAATTTATGGAACGTTGTGAGGGAAAGAGGGGATGTATGGAGGGTTAGGAGGGACTCTTAGATCGTGGGGAAAAAAATTGGTAATTGCCACCTTGAAAATCTGTAGATTGGGATTTAGAAGAGGTTGCAGCTCCTCTGAAAGCCTGTGGCGGTTTGGTAGTCTCCAAAATGGAAGATAGGGTCAACTTGGTTAGTTCGGTTAGTGGGCGACATGCAAATCCTAAGGGGTAGGAAAGGGATGTTGGGGAATCATAATTGTGGGAAGCTCGACCAACTGGTCTTAGTATGGCACTCGGGTAATCCTGAGAGGTAGCAGGGCATGAATAGGGAGGGGGACTAGAACCCCAGTGTGACTGGTAAGTCCGCCATGGAAAGCAATCTCTGGTGGAAATGGTGGTATGATTGGGTTGAGGCCCATATGTCTAGCTGTGGGGGGGACATTGTGTAGGCTACTAAATTCTATCTCGATCATCCTAGTTCAAGATGCATTGAAGGGGCGTGTCAAAATTCTCAAAGAAAAGAGGGAGGAGTCAGGGCATTGCGACTCCAACGAGCTTTCATTAGTTGTTGAAAGTGAGCCAAACCCTTGCATTTCTTGCTTTGGTCACCCCAAACCTTGCCTGTCAGCAACCCCGGGTGGAGCTGGACCTCAGCCTGGGATCCAGTTTGCCAACCCCAAGGGGGAAATTGAGTGGTGGAGGGAAGAGACTCTCTTATTGTTGCACGCAATAAGGATTAAGGAAAGATGGGAAGGGACTGGGGGGCACTTGGGTCGTCGACTGCAAACTCGAAGTTGTTATTATGTAAATATGATTTACAAGGAAAGGCTGAAGGCCACGAATGAAATATGGACTGGTTATAATGTTTGCACTTATGTTACCCTTACATGTTTATTTAACTCTTTCCATTTTGACTCCAGCTCTCCGACACCAGGAGCAGGAAAGAACGAGGGGTGGGGGCCGAAAGAATTGCAGAAGGAAAATATGGTGAAGGTGGAAGCAAGGCAAGGAAGAAATGGGGGACGTCGGGTTGGCAAACATGCAGAAAAGAAAATGAGGGCTCTGGTGGCTTCGGTGAGCAAAACCCAGTGAAAAAGGGGAAGGAAAGCATGCAAAACTTAATGCATGCATAACATAGAGGAACTTCAGCTTAGGTAAAACCCATAATATCAACATGGGAGGGAGAGCTAGACGCCAAGGCGATGATTGAAGCGCTTCCAACGGAGGATTGGGAGCCACTGCTCATAGCTCTGGGGCACACCAGAGGTTAGCAAACACGGTTTAAACAGATAGTGCAGCAGTACTGGGTCATGAAGAGCTTGCTGGCTAGGGTCATGACAACACACAGGGACAGAGAAGAACCAATGCAAGCTTGTTAAGAGGAGCCAAGCCTAAAGGACATCCAAAAGGAGATTCAGGTGGTGCAAGTACAACAATATCATCAGAACCTCTGTTTTGGTCGAATTGAAAAACAAATTCAAACCTTGCTGCAGAATGAAGTGCCTGGGTCGAGTGCCAAGGACCCGACCCCTATTGAGTCATCTGATGACTGACACAGAGTAGCAGAAAGTAATTTTTTGTTTTAATGACAGATAGCATTTACTTTACAAGTCAAAGGATTAAGCATATAGTAGATATAGTAGCATACTTAACATGGATGGATATTCTCAAACTGTTTAAATTTTGGACGACATATGATGTTGATCGGTGGCCAACAAACCTGGTTTCCCTCGGGCAGGTTGAGGCCACCAGATATATTTTTTGTTACCTGCCTATATATAATTAATAGAAAAAAAAAGTACTCCCAAGCTTACACAAAAAAATAATTAATTTTTAGTGTTTTATATTATTGTATTATTAATAATTTGTTATATATAGTTATTATTTCTATAATTTGTTATAGTTATTAACCTGTATTTTGAATTCTATAACTCATTATTAGTCTCTCTACACACTTGTTCTCTTGCACGCACTTATTTTTCGCACACATCCTTGATTCCATACACTTGTTGTTTTGCACTTAAATTTTTTCTTAAGAAAATGGTCATTTTAAGAAACATTTTATATATAGGTTTAAAGAATTATATCATTCTTGATATATTTGATTTTCAACTCTTTTTTTTTTTATATAAATAATTTCGCCAATTACCCATATTTTCAACTACAAATTCCATATTTGTGTACACTTCATGTAATAGTTGTTATTATATTTTTTTACATTAAAGGCCACGTGAGTTCAGAAATCATGTGAATTCATATAGATGAAGACAACGTAGATTATGAAGTTGTTTAATGTTAAAATTAAAATATTATGCAATTTGCAATTACTTAAGTAAGATGTTACATCGTTCGCAATATATTATTAATTAGAAGAAAATAAAATTGATACGCATGCTTATGTATTTCCTTTTGAAATTCAATAGTGTCATGTTTTTAATAATGTTTTTAGATGTCACTGTTTTTGAATCTTAAATAAATTTTTCATTTTCTTAATGGTTTGGCCCACTGGAATTTGGACCTTGAATCTTATTGTTTACATAATACTTTATATTGTAGCAATCCCCAATTGAGTTGCAACCATGAGCTTTCAATTGTTAAAATTTAAAATTAATTATAAAATTTATAACTATTTACTATTGGGAGAAATTCGAATCTTTAAACATTTTTAACTTTTAAATTTTAAATGTGTTCTATTAAGCTTTTATTTGGTTTAAAAATTACATTTAAAAATATGTTATTTTAAATGTTTATTTGGTTAAATTATGTTATACATATTTTTTTGTTAAGAATTATAAAACGTTTAAATATACAAGTTATTTTAAATAGTAAGTTTTTAATATATATATATATATATTTTTTTGTAATGTGTTCCGAAGAAAACCAGTGATTTTATGATTATATTCAACTTTTAAAAAGTAACAAATTACATTTGATGTTAACCAATTCATTAAGAGCAGCCTTTTGGCTTATGTGCACAAAAAAATAAAATCTTTACTTAACTTTTACATATGATGTTAACCACATTGATTAAGAGCAACCTTTTGACTTATGTGCATAAGAAAAAATTGAAAAGAAATAACAAAAGCTTGTGAAGTTTGATTAAGAGCAACCTTTTCGCTTATGTGCATAAGAAAAAACTGAAAAGAAATAACAAAAGCTTGTGGTGTTAAGTGGTTATTTGCTCATAAAGAAAAGCATCCTGTTCAAGATTCTACAAGAGGAAGAGGTGGTCGAAGAGGAAGAGGAAGATATTTCAGAGGCAGGGGGGCAGACATTCTCAAGAAGAAAAGACAGATTTGCACTGCATACGCTGCAAAAGAAATGGATCACATGATGCCTCTACATGCAAGCTACCATGGGACAAAATTGAGCAGAAAAGAAACCAATAGAAAGGTAAAACTAATGATACAGAAAAAGGTAAAGCACCTGAATCCGCTCGCTATGTTGTGGCACAATGTAACATTGGAGTAAATGAAGATTTATTTAATGCTTCACTTGCTTCTTGGAAAGATCATTGGTTGCTTGATTCAGGAGCAACCTGCCACGTGACTCATAGAAAAGATTTTTTTGAAGATTTCACTAATAATGTTGATGGAGCAGTATACTTTGCAGACCAATAAAAAATCAAGCCATCAGGGCTTGGCACAATCAGGCTTAAACTGCCTGGTCTTCCAGACTTTCTTCTGCATCATGTTCTATATCTCCCACATCTCAAGAGAAACTCGTTGTCCTTAGTCCACATCCGCCAGCAAGGTCACTCCATTCATATGTTTGATGGCAAGCTTGAGGTAAGAAAAGCATCTGACCACTCACTTGTCATGAGGGGAATAGAAGAAGAAAGGCTTCTCAAGCTGCAAGGAACCTCTGCTCATACACAACATTTCTCATACAATTCTCATCATGAAGAAGGTACACTTCCATCAAGTTTATTATGGCATGCTAGATTTGGACATTTGAACTATGACAGTCTCCGCTTATTGAAGAAAAATGGTGTTGCTGGTTTGCCTACAATTCCTAGGAAACTTAAGCAATGTGATGCTTGCATTCTAGGAAAGCATAGCAAACAGTGTTTTCATGATTCACATTCAAGAGCACATAGAAAACTTGAACTCATTCATTCAGATTTATGTGGTCCAATGCCTGTTCCTTCTGCAAATGGAAATAAATATATCATGACATTTATTGATGACTACACCAGAATGTGTTCGGTTTATTTATTGAAGAACAAATCTGATGCTTTTCAAACATTCAAGAATTTTCATAAATGGATTGAAAATGAGGCACAATCTCATATTGGGTCTATTCACACTGATAATGGAAAAGAATACACATCAAATGAATTTGAAAACTATCTTTGCCAACATGGGATCAAACATCAAACAACTGTGCCTTATAATCCCCAACAGAATGGTGTAGCTGAAAGAATGAATAGGACAATCTTAAATATGGTACGATCCATGCTCTGCTTCAAAAATGTAAAGATAATGTTTTGGGCTGATGTTGTTCTATGTGCTACATATATAAAGAATAGATGTCCATCTAATGCTATAAGAAACAAGACTCCATATGAAATGTGGTATGGACATGTTCCTGCGGTAAGGCATCTCAGAGTCTTTGGTTCCACCTGAAATGTCTTGATACCAAAGTTTCATAGAAGCAAACTTGGTGCTAGAAGTCGTAAGTGTATTTTTCTAGGGTATTCAAACACCTCCAAAGCATACCGCCTCTATGATGAAGTAAATAAGAAGTTTGTTGTATCTAGAGATGTAATTTTTCTCGAATCATCCAAAACTGACAATGTTGTTGAGTGGCAACTTGATCACTTGGATAGATTCGCAAAAGCAAAATAATTTCAAGAATTTGATAATCAGATTCCACATCTTGAAGGGGGGATTCCTATACTAGATCAACATGTGGAATCTTCTTATGAAGAACACTCTCCCCCGCATGAAACTCCAACAACGGATGATGCTTTAAGTGATGTGATTAATAGAATTGGGAGACTCAATCTTGATTCAGTCCCAACGCAATCAACGGAGCAACATGGACCATCTGAGAAAGGTCCCCCAAAGTAGCTGACAAAGACACTTGAAAGTGTTCATCCTGATGAGGTTGGAAAGACAGGAACTAGAAATTCAAACCGGCAAAATGGAGGTGATGTGGATGACTCTAATTCACCTGTTGATATGGATGTTTCTTATGATTGCGAATTGAACTTGTCTACAGATTTTGAACCAACTTCCTTCAAAGACGCTGCTTCTCATGATGAATGGGAAGAAGTAATGCAAAAGGAGTATGATGCCCTCATAAAGAATGACACTTGGAAGCTGGTTGATCCTCCATTAGGAACCAAACAAATTGGCTGCAAGTGGGTCTACAAGAACAAGTATAAAGCTGATGGCTTACTTGACAAGCACAAAGCTAGGCTTGTGGCAAAAGGTTTTGCACATAAGGAAGGGGTCAATTATGAAGAGAATTTTGCCCCCACAACAAAATGGGCTACCATCTGAACACTTTTTGCACTAGCAGCTCAGAACGGTTGGAAAGTCCACCAAATGGATGTAAAAATTGCTTTCTTAAATGGAGATCTAAAAGAGAATGTTTTTATGTCCCAGCCTAAAGGATTTGCTATGAAAGGACATGAAAATAAAGTATGCAAACTGGTGAAGTCCTTGTATGGCCTCAAACAAGCACTGCGAGCCTGGTATGAAAAACTAACTGACCATCTTTTGAAACTCAATTTCAAACATTATGATCTTGATGATGCAACTTTATTTGTCAAGAAAGTTGGCAAAACAGTTGTATATATTGTGGTATATGTAGATGATATTTTGATGACAGGGAACAATGAAAGCTACATCGCATCCATAAAGAAGGAATTGGGGAAAAGTTTTGAAATGGTTGATTTGGGCTATGTTCATTACTATCTTGGCATTGAAGTAACCCAACATCCGAAGTCCATATTTCTTTCTCAAAAGAAATACATTAGAGATCTGTTGAATAGGTTTGGCATGACAGAATGCAATCTTTTTACTACTCCAATGGAACAAAACTTAAAGCTCACATCTATTGAAGGAAAATAATTTGAGGATGCAACAAAGTATAGACAGCTTGTAGGAAGTCTCAACTACCTTACTACTACCAGACCAGACATTTTGTTTGTTGTTGGAATCCTCTCCAGGTTTATGCAAAAGCCTTGTGAGGGACATTCGTCTGTTGCAAAAAGAGTTCTAAGGTACTTGAAGGGAACTCAAGACTTTGGAATCAAGTATACACAGGTGGATGACTTCAGCTTGATTGGATACTCTGATTCAGACTTCGATGGAGACAAAGAAACTGGGGTATCTACTTCAGGATATGCTATGAGTCTTGGATCAGGAGCTGTCTCCTGGAGATCGCACAAACAATCAGTGCCAACAGATTACACAACAGAAGCAGAATACATGGTAGCAGTTGAAGCAACAAAAGAAATTGTGTGGCTCAGGAAAATTCTTGAATATTTGCAGGTAAAACAAGTATAATCAACTCCACTCATGATTGACAATACCTTTGCAATAAAGTTGGCCAAGAACCCAAAGTTCCATGATCAAACGAAGCACATCAATACTAAATATCATCTGATTCGACATCATGTTGAGGCCAAAACAATCCATCTCCGTCATTGTTCCACAAATGAGCAAATTGCAGACATTTTCACCAAAGCGCTTGGAAGAGAAAAGCTTGAATGATTCAGAATGATGCTTGGACTCACCAACATCCCTTCATATTAAGGGGGGGAATGTTGACACCTAATCCTTGTGATTGGGTGAATATATGTAAATAGATAAATAAGAAATATGAACAGTCATCGGGAGATGAACTGAACAATCTCTCCTTCATGTATATAATGAAGACCTACCTGATGGAATAAAACACGAATAATTTTTGCCTTATGGAGTTACTGCCTAGCCTGACAGAGTGTTTAGTTGAGGTGTTATAGATAAAGGTGTTGTAGAGGTGCACAAAAATGTTGTGATGTATGAGGATGAAATTTTTTTTATTTTTCCTTAACTTAGGGATCAAACACAAATTAGAGTCTGGATACCAGTGTCCACAACCAGGATTAATGGTGGATTGTCAGCGTCTGCATCCCATATTTGCAATGGGTAACTAACCTTCATGTTTTGTAGCATGGATAAAAAAACCTTGAGCTTTGGCTTTTGTAATAATTGAAGTTGGTTATGATATATGTTGTTTGAATATTTCAAAATTCATTTTGTGTTTTAATATTCAAAAGTTAAAAGAATTCATAAATGAATAGTTGGAATGCAAAGAGGCAAGCTTTTCACTTCATATTCCTGTATGGAATACTAACAGTCAGCGAATTGTGTTTCTAAAAATATGTGTTTTTGGAACGCTGAAAAGTTGGAGAGCGTGAAAGAGATGGAAGAATTATTATGAGTTACCTAGCATAAAGAGAAAGAAGAGTAGGAGATGATGTGAAGCAGAATTGAGGAAGAGAAGGCAAATATGAGGAATAGCTGGAATGCAAAGAGGCAAGATTTTCACTTCATATTCCTGTATGGAATACTAACAGTTAGCAAATTGTGTTTCTAAAAATATGTGTTTTTGGAACGCTGAAAAGTTGGAGAGCGTGAAAGAGATGGAAGAATTGTTATGAGTTACCTAGCATAAAGAGAAAGAAGAGGACGAGATGATGTGAAGCAGAATTGAGGAAGAGAAGGCAAAGACAAGGAGATGGAGGTATGAAAAGTCAAAGACCAGGTAAGCCAACATGTTAATTCTTTTATCTATCAGGGGATTGTCGTCTCCTTTCAGGTGGTAGCCTGAAAAAGAACAAGTTGGAGCTTTTTAAAGAGGGAGTAGGAGCTTCCTAGCAAGTACTGGCTTGCATAAATAAATTGAGGTAGGAGCCTCCTATGGGTAGAAGCCTACGATAAATTAATATAAAAGAGGGAGTAGGAGCTTCCCAACAAGTTGTAGCTTGCAAAATAATAGAGAGGTTGGAGCCTCCAAACGCTGACGTAATAGAGAAGTAGAAGCTTGTCTTTGCATCACAACAACAACAAAGTTGTGGGTTTTCCATTTATGGGTTTCCACTTGTATTTGGTGTCCATACGTGTTGATTTTATGTGTGTCCCTTATACTGTGATTTAAATGTTGTTTAAATATTAAATCTGTTATTCATATGATGTTTTTTTGGTCATTTAATAGTTCATATAGATATTGAAAAGAAAGTAAACATAAAATTTAGTCCATAAATACACTATATTGATTCACCCCCCCCCCCCCCCCCCTCTCAGTATAGTCAAGTTTCCAACAATTGGTATCAAAGAAACTTCCTTCTATATCAACTTAACCACTGGAGGGTAGACCTAGTTGAACCATGGATGATCAAAGTGTATTTTTGCTTAGTACAACAAACTTTCAAGATTGGCGAGAAAAGGTAAAATTTGAACTGATAGGTTATGGACTAATGTCTGGAAGCTAGTATGTGATGGGTATAGTAAAGATTCCCCCTCAACGCAAGAAAAACAATGGAATGCTCAGGCTAAATGTGCAATTTACAACAATCTTCACAATCTGGATCTTGAGATGGTAATAGATCTCAAATCTACAAAAGAAATATGGGATAGGTTGCAGGTCATGCATGAAGGAGAAACCAATAGCAACAGTGTAGAAAAAGAGAAGAAAAAAAGGCCTCTAAAAAAGAAATGGTTTAGTCGAATGCTATTTTTTTCGCTAGTGTGAAAATAATTTATCGTCATGAGGAGAAGTTAGTTGAAGAATGAGCAAAGCTTGACTCAATGTTGATTGAAATAGAAAGACTTGCAAATGAAAACAAAGACTAAAAGAAATTGTTGCAAATATGTGATGAGAAAGAGCATGAGTACAAGGAAGAAATAATTAACCTAAGGACATTGTGGGAAGAAGTGAGGAGAGTTGAAGAGGTGATCAACAACCAGATGAAAGAAAGAGAGAAACAATGTGAAAGATTACAAGTTGAGGTTGTTTCAGCGAGAAATGAGTTAGATAAAAAGAATAGACAATATGAAAAGTTAGAAGAGGAGGTTATCTCTATGAAAGAGAAGTCAGAAAAGAGCAGTAGCTTAAAGACAGACACAAAAGATAATAAAGCAATTCCGAAAAGACATGGAGGAAATGTCAGTAGCATGATTAGTAAGGGAACAAACAAGAATAAGTAACAAAATCAACAAAAGAAGAATGAGTCAAAGAAAGTGCATTTTGCAAAAATGCAATTTGTTCTTAGAAATGAGTTTAGAAAGCCTGCAAGATTTTGAAGGAGGAACAACAACTCCTTTACTCCCCTATTATGTCAATTGATTTTCTTGCCATAAGCTTGGGCATGTAGCAACTGACAGTAGGAGTAATCAAATCAAGGTTCATTAATCGAAGATGCAATAGATAATGAAGTTCCCTCGAGCAAGTAATCATAAAAGACCTTTCTCTATAAGAAGAACATCTACCACCAAGTACACAATCTTTTTTTATGTTTATTGTAATGTGTGCAATGCTTTTGGACATAAAGTTGTTGATTGTGAATCCTATACAAAGAAAAGTGGGAATGCATATGAAAATAACAACACATGAAGACATAAGTATTTTCTTCTCTTTCTAAATCACATAAGGTGTTATATATGTGATAACCTTGGCCACATGGCCAAAGATTGCAAGTTGTGTTGTACCCTAAAGAAAATCTAGATAGAAGGTGGAGGAGATTACTCAAAGCAGATCATACAATTAGCCAGAAAAAAATGCACACAATAGAATGCAACCCATAAAAGTTTGGAAAATGAAGAAAGAGCAACATGTGAATTCAATGAAAGAACGAAGTCAGCATGGTCTCATGGGGAGTTGCTCAAGGAAATGAAAGCGACCATGAACAAAGAGGAATATGTCAGTGTTTGTAAAATCACACCTTGGGGGGGAAGCATCTCTATTAGTGTTCCTTGAAGACTATGACAATAAAGTTTATTGAATTTTAGTAATGATTACAAAAACAATCTAAGGATACCATGCAAATTCAAGCCTTGAATACGCAGTTGTGGAATGTTTTTGCACTCTGGAAATTGCATTGAAAGAAATATTGGATGGAGGAAGATTATGGGTGGAAAGGATTTTTCTGACATAATGAACAATCTACAAAGAGTGTATTTTTGTTGATTATCAACTAACCATGCTACATCATGTACTCTTAAGGGTCACTGCACTGATGGGACTTTAATGCATGATGAGACACCACATTTGACAAAATGAAAGTGATTTATCTCAAATTGAATTTTGAAAAACTAACATTGAGAAACTTCAGGGACATTTGTAGAGAGAATTTCATGAAGTTGAAGGACAATTGTAAGTAATAGAGAGACACGTGAGAGGTAAAGGAAGGATACAATCATTGGAGGACCACAATTGCATAAAATTTTCTTTAAAAATGCTGCAGAGCAAGATTGAACTCTACATATTCAATTTGCATTGTACATTTTAAGTGAGGAAAGCCATGGGGATTGCATTTTAGTCATTGACAACACTGATAGAATTGGTATGATTGTAAAAAGTAGGAAGTCACAATTTCATTAGGCTCACTACAATTTACATTGGCAATGACCTATTCAAAACTCAAAAACCTTGAAAGAATCATGTAAAATCACAAAAGTAAGAAATTCATCTGGAGCACAAAAAATAAATGTGGAGACAAAAGTTAGTAAAGAAAACTTATAATTGATAGTGGACCTAATCATCATTGTGTGCTTGATTTGTTGTTGTTATGGTGGATAAATCCCTCTTGTTGATAAGAGCGATCTCCCTGGATCCTAAAGGAAACTAGAAACAAACCGACAATTGAATAACTCTTTCCTTAAGCTTATTTCATTCAAATTGTAAATACAAGAGTAGGAGAATAAGCCTCTTACCTATTTGTGAAATGCTTGATGAAGATCCCTACTCTGTCTCGATGAAGCTTCCCAATGCTCAAAAAGATCTGCAATAATAGATATAAGAGAGATCAAAGGCATATGCAATCATAACAATTCAAACAAGCTTAATCTAATGATCAAGGAGATTAGAAATTGAGATTATCTTAATGAATATCAAAAGAAGCATAAATCATTCATCATTTCAATAAGACAATACAATGGGAAAAAGGATTCATTTGTATTAATTCAAGGATAAAGAAGAGCCTTACAACCTTTGCCTTGATGTCATGAGATTCCTCCCAAATGCCTCTAAACCTCTCCTTAGCTGATAAGCCTTCCAATCTAAATCTAATAGCATAAGTGTATCTTTTCTGAACCTCCTAATCCCTCTATCCTCTAGTCAATTTATAGGGCAAGAGGAAGAAGTTTCAGAGAAGGACGAGATCCTCTAATTGCGGGATTAGGGTTCCTTGATAAAAGGGAATTAACTCCATGATCTAAGGGGTATGGCTCGAATAGATATGACCTAGAAGCTTTCAGTTGGGATATATTCGACCAACGATGCTTATGGAATTCAATTTTTATTTTTACTTATCTTTGATTTATCTGCGCAGTCTATAATGGAAGATAGAGTGCAGTTCTACGTAGTTTTCAGGGATAGAAACTACAAATGCGTAGAAACTGACTAGGAAAAGCACATAGGTCATACTTAACAAGTCATAAAGCCATTTTACCCAAAATTCACATCTTCTTCAAGGGTTTTTGATTGTTTGACTTCTAAGGGAGTGTAATGGAACATGTTTATGGATGGCGAGAGATCCATTTTAACAGTCAAGTGTCATGGTGACAAAATGACGTGTAACAGATTTCCCCCTAAAGTGCGAAGTCTGAAAAATAAGTTTTAAAGATTGAAGTGCTTTATCATGCCAAAGATTGGATTAGAGACAATGGTTGGAAACCTGCAAGAAACATTCAAGGATTACAATGCAATATATAATCATCATTGAGGTAGGCATTCCCATACTTAGAGTAAAACTAACTCAATGAACAAGTACGGAAAAACTCAAAAATCATATCCATAGTAGACACAATATGGACGCAGCCATCAACTATGAATTTGTCTACATAATCATGAATATATATCTCCTCGCAACCTGGATTGATGAAACTAGATCCAAGGTCTTGATCTTCATCTCTCGATCCGTAGTATGAATCTAGCCATGCGAGTGAATGTCTCGAAGTTGAACATGGGAGAAACCACTTGATTACTAGTCAATGATGTGAACCATTAACAAGCGCGAAATAAACCACCAATAATGACAATGGCTCTCAAGATACTCTCAATACAATCTATAGTGTGAAAAGATGATACGAAGTCGAACACTCATAGAATCATTTGATCGAAGGCCAATAATGAGAACCTATCGTCGAATGCAAGAAACCCGCCATTAAGGCATGCAGGCTTCAAGCTATTGAAGGTTTCTAGATCAACTTCCTAGATAATGCGCTGAAGTCAATAGGAAGCGACCCATCGTAGGAGGGCCTACGACACGAAACACGATGTCAAGTTTTGAAGAATAATTTGTAAGGACTGACTCAGGGATGGACGACGGGAATGAAGGCTAAAATTTGCAAAGGAATGCAAACTGAGGTTGAACTTCTCTTGAACGCATA
This sequence comes from Pinus tabuliformis, assembly GCA_031772625.1. NCBI lineage: Eukaryota > Viridiplantae > Streptophyta > Pinopsida > Pinales > Pinaceae > Pinus > Pinus tabuliformis. The sequence goes on from CM062815.1 coordinate 714,448,045, forward strand.
GCAACACGACAATTGACTTGGCAACATTTGACTCAACGATAATAATCAAAACTAGTTGAAGACTTTCAGTGGGGTTTGATTAACTATAAGATAAATGGATTTTCCAACCCAGACACAGGTGTGACAGAGTGTCGTATTCAAAAGCAACATATTGCCTTTATAATGAATGTAAATTGAATACCTTTTCCCAGTTCCCCCTACCATTATTGGCAAATACTTCTTTATTTTTTACAAGCTTGAGGAGGATAACATATGCTTGTCCAGTAAGCTCATCCTTCAGATGAGTCCTCTGAAGTATTTTAACGAACCCTAAGAAGGATTGGTTCAGTCTCGTTATGCTTAATGAGTCCTATATTGTTTGATTTTTAGCAAGTCCAGTAAAGGGATAACTCGATATTGTTTTCATGTTTAAAGAATTTGAAATAGACACAAAAAGAAAACTCATTCAGTTCTTTTACCGTAAAATTTTAACGAGCCTGGGGAAAGTAAAGCTCGGTATTTTTTAGTTTTAGGGAATCAAGATAAAAACGCAAGTAAACTCCAAAATGTTCTTTTTCGTAAATTTAGTCCCTTGATCCCGAAAAAAGATAAAATAATGCAAGAGAGAACTCCATTGACTATAATTAGTCAACGTATACATTTTTCGTAAATAGTCCAAATCAGCCCGTAAAAAGGGTAAACCTATATTGAGGGGATGGTTCATTTACTTTTACGAGTTCGAACAATCAAGTGCTCGACAATCTTTTTATGTTTCAAGAGTTTGAAAAGGGCTTAAAAGAGGACTCTAGGGTTTCACTTTTTTGTAATTTTTAAGAGCATGAAAAATGATAAAAGTTTGCTCACAGTCAAAATGATCCATTTTTATGTTGTAATCTGTTCTGCACATTAAACTCAATAAATTATCATAACTGCTCGATATTAGGGTAAAAATGTTGAAAATTGGGTAGGGAAAAGATTAATTCAAATTCTCTTACATGATAGCTGCTCGTGTTATATATTTACTTATTATCTTTGTTCATCATTATTATAGTGTTAAATACATCAAACAACTATCAAAACAATAACATAAGTGACACAATAATTAGGCTTCAAGCCAAGGCTAAAAACCCCTCCTCTTGAGGGGAAAACCCACAAACCTCTTCTTATAGATTCTTCACCAAAAGAGTACAAAGACCATGACAAACCTTTGACCTATATTGCTTCTCTTAGACCAAGACACAATCATCCTTTTCATCATCACCATGTTGCATCATGTGGCACCATGTAGCACTAGACAATATCTTCATGACTTCACCGAGCTTCATCATACAATACTGAGCACCATCCTTTCATTAGGGGAATTTTGAGGTCACTTACTATGATCATCACCTTGTAGTACTGAGACCTATCACTTAGTTGTACTGAGACCTATGAGATTAATGAATTATGTACTGCACATTTTTATAGATTCATTTGTTATTGTCTATTTGGATGATATATTGGTATATAGTGCTACTTGGGAGGAGCATATTTCACATTTGGCACAGATGCTGGAAACATTGAAGAAGCACCAGCTGCTAGCGAATCTCAAGAAGTGCGAGTTTGAGCAACAGTGCCTGGTGTATTTGGGATATGTGATTGGTGGAGGAGAATTGAAGATAGATCCTTCCAAGATGGAGGCCATCATGAAATGGCTGGTTTCTACTAATGTTACTGAGGTTAGGAGTTTCATTAGAGTAACACAGTACCTGAGGAAATTCATAACCTCGTTTTCAATGGTAGCAGCACCACTCCACGCCATAACAGCGAGTGGCAAGAGTTTCCAGTGGGGAAAAGGGTAGCAGAAGGCTTTTGATGAGTTAAAGAAGAAGATTAGTGAAGAACCAATTCTGGCATTACCAAACTTGCAATGACCCTTTGAAGTGGAGACAGATGTGAGTGGGTATGCTATGGGAGTTATCTTGATGCAAGGAGGAAGGCCCATTTACTACCATTATGAAGTATTTCATGGGGTAGTTCTTAATTACCCTACCTATGATAAGGAACTCTATGCCATAGCGCAAGCTGTGAAGAAGTGGAAGCACTATCTGATGGGAAAGGAGACAATAATCCACACGGATCAACAACAATTATAGTACCTGTAGTCCCAGAGTAAGCTACAACAAACCAGGCATTACAAGTGGATGGGGTTTTTACAACAATTTCATTTGGTGATCAAGTATAAGAAGGACATCACAAACAAGTTCGCTGATATGCTTTCAAGGCCACCCACATCAAAGATTACAACTTTGGGGACTCTTATGCACATGTAACTTTTCACCCATGATGCATACAAAGGGGCATATTCAGAAGATGGGGACTTCAAAGAGGTGTATCAACAATTGTAGAATCAGAATCATGTGCACGATGGTGACAACACTGTTGACTAACATCTCCAAGATGGGTTACTTTACAAGTTGGATAAGTTATGTCTTCTTAAAGGTGAGCGTTTGCAACTGATTAGAGAGGCCCACGCCTCCAAGGTTGCAGGGCAGTTTGGTGTAGGGAAGACCATGGCTAACTTGTAGAGGTATGTGTATTGGCCCAATATGCAAGAACAAGTAGCTAGGTTCATAAGAGGATGCATGCTTTGTTGTACCAACAAGCCTAGCAACAGGAAACAAGGTCTGTATCATCCCTTACCTGTACCTATTCGTCCTTGGGAAAGAATTTCCATGGACTTTGTGAGAGGTTTAGCGACAACCGAGAAGGGACATGATTACATGTTCGTGGTAGTTGATAGGTTCAACAATATGGGCGTTTTGATGCCATATAGAAAGACCATCAGCAGACAAGAAGCAAAAAACTTGTTATTTGGATAGGTCCCACACTTTGGGATACCAAGGAGCATAATTTCAGAGATGGATACAAGATTTCTCAGTTCATTCTAGACTACATTGTGGGAGAAGATGGACACGAAGTTGAAGAGCTCTACAACATTCCATCCACAGATAGGTGGGCAGACAAAAGTAGTCAACAAGACTTTGGTGCAGCGTCTGAGGGGTTACAACCAGAAACATCCGAAGACCTGGGATGAAAATCTGGTATATATACGTCATTCTTATAACAGAGCGATCCACACTTCTACAGGAAAGTCCCCATTTGAAACCTTTTTTGGATATTTGCCACCTTCACCTTTGGCTATTGCATATGGGCAACAAGGAGGAGTGAAGGAAGACATTACAGGAGATGCTTTGAGGGCTGAATCTTTTTTAGAGAAGATCATACAGATCCATCTACAGGTATAGGAAACATTACAGAAGTCGCAGGTGAAGTACAAGGCCAGCCATGATCAACATAGAACAGAGAAATCATTCAAGGTTGGAGACAGAGTATGGCTACAACTAAACAAGGAGAGGTTGCAGGGGCCTGGTAAGAAAATCAAGGCTCTAAGGTATGGTCCCTTTGAGATACTAGAAAAGGTGGGTGATAATGCCTATCAACTCAGTTTACCACCATATATGTGCATTTACTCAGTTGTAAATGTAGAGAATTTGAAACTCTATGAGCCTTCCATGCTAGATCAGGAAGAGGAAACATCCTACCTTTTGTGGAGGATTTGGCACCAGACGCTCAGACAAAGTTGACAAATGATACAGTTTTGTAGAAGAGGTCTATAACTACAAGACAAGGGCAACAAGACCTTTGGTAGATTGGGTTGAAGGGAAAACTTCCAGACAAAGATAAATGGTACACCAAAGAGAAGGTGGAGGAAAAAATTTCCTCACCTAATTCAGTAAAATATTTTGGGGACCAAAAGCCTCACAAAATGGGGAGGTGTGATCCAAATAGGTGCAACATATCAAGTCTCGAGCTATAGCAACTAAGCTAGGATATAATAGGGATACCGAAGAACTAGGAGCGACAATCTGTTATTGGGACTAGTACAAAACCATTAATAAAGAGACTTCATATCTGCAAAAATAGAAAGCAAACGCGCACACACGAAAAGTGAGATTCAACTACTCTTTTACAATCAATGTTTTCAGATATAATTGAACTTATGTTGTTACCGCATATAGAAAGAGAAGGAGAATATATATATCATACCAATAAATATGTAACTCCAATGTCCAAGTATGTGAATCCAAATTCATTAACTAGAACAAACTCGCTAGAGGAATGGAGCAGAAAGGCATCAACCCCTGAAGAAATCCCTTAAATTTATAGGCCCTGAGGGAATTGAAGTTGGGACGTCATTGATGAATACAGTTATTGATGGGTTAAGATTAATGATCGATCCATCTTGTACCCCTCCAATTCCTACACACCAAGATTAATTGTTCAACGGGAAAAGCAAGTTGGCAGGCGAAGCTTTGGCATTAGTTTATTCCAAGGTTGTGGGACTCAGATTCAAAAAAAAATCAAGTTGTATCACATTTTAATCAAGCTGCTAGAGCTCCAAGGAATAATATCCAAAACAGTTGGGTCAATTTGATGCCAAATGGGAGTAGCACTTCCCAATGTCGTCTTGCAACTCTATCGATTTTGAATATTTATGGTGGAAACAACGAAAAAATGTCATACTTTTTGTCGTTATATGCTTTGGTATTTTGGAGTTCTCTATCCTACTGGTTCACTGTGAAATGGAGGGCATGCATCTCACATTTGCAATAACTTTGATGTTGACTGTTGATCTCTCTTTTTTGCTTTTCTTTTGTCGTATTATATGTTATCCATTGTTTATGTTATCACTCCAGGAAACTCTCCTACGTTGCAGCTCGGAGATGCCTGGTAACATATAATCTTCAATATTGTTCTCTGAACTATTGGAATGAATGATGGTTTGGATCAAGCCAGATAACCATTTCAATTCCGTTTTTACTCAAGACATGCATGGACACCCTTAGCGTACAAGGCTTTAGACCACTAATGTTTAATAATTTGTAGATTCAATGGGTAAATGGAGAATACTGACTATACCGATAGATGCATATATAAACACATATGAATGGCTAGCTACAGGCAGTAAATGAGAACACTGACTGTACCGGAAGATGCATATATAAACACATATGAATGGCTAGCTACAGGCAGTAAAAGAAGCTTGCAAATCTAATTTATCAATGCAGAGATAAGATGACAGTTATCTGGCATTAGATACAGAAGAAACATGAACAACCTATTCAAGTGAAAGCTTAGAACATAAGAGAAAATGGACATTGAACATATAACAACAAAAGAAGCTTATATTGCTAATGAATGAAGATGAGAAGCTTGAGTAGCAAAGTTTCAATAGTCTCTAGAAGTTGAACCCTTGTTACATCTTTCTTTCAGCCATTTATAGGCCTTTTACAATGCTCTTGAGCTCTCAAAGGCTCAGAGTCTTAATCTATCCTCTCTGTCCCTTAACTATTTGATGCCCTGACTAGGCAAGCATGGGCTCGGAGGTTCCTTCTTCTGACAGAAGAGTAACTGCTTTTTGGTATGTTTGTTGCGCTGTCTGGGAGCTCTCTCGTGCCAAAGATTCTCCACGATGTTTGTTTTGGCTATGTTGTGTTGTTGATGCTCCATGATCATTTGTTGGTTGTGTCTGCATCGTGCTGGGCCCTTTTGTTTCCCTTTCTGGTCTCTGTGTATCGGCAATCTGTCTCCCAGCCTCTGTTCTGTGATGGAATGGGTTTTCGAGCCTTTATTTTCCCTTTGAAATGCAAACAATAATTGTTTTCTGTTTAATACAGAAAACGCTACAACACTGAGAAATCTCGCCCATTTATGTTCTTCCGGACTTCAAAAGTACTTAAATATGGCTTATTTTTCTATCGGGTTCGCCCTTTGGGTCGTTGTCGCCTATCGCACACGGCATGTCCCGGTGTTCCCTTTGTATTTTGAAATACTTAAAAAACACGGGAAATACATTAAAAATGGCTCCCTTCAGACTTCAAATGTTATATATTTCATTCCCGAACCCTTTCGCATCCAGGACTTATCGCATCGATGCTGCCCAAGACTCCCTTTGTATTTTATTATATAACGAAAATACACAAAAATACATTAAAAATGGCCAATCTGCGGACTTGAAATATTATGCAATATTATTTAGAACCCTGTCAGGTCCGGTTCATTGGGTCGCACCCATATATATGTAAAGGCCTCGCCCCATGGTTAGCGTCGATAGTGATCCTGCGATGCGATGTGGGCCATCGATCTTCGCGCTTGATCGACGGTCCACATTGCATCGTTGATCACAATCGCAAGTTCCCCTTTGTAATCGCCAATACCCGTCGATTGCCTCTGCCGATCCGATCATCAGAGATCACTTATCGGGGGTGTCCTCCACCGATTGCGACCCGTCGATCAGATCTGAACCGTTGATTGGCCAGATCAGACGGCTGTTGTGCATTCCTCAGTTTAAGCCTTCATACTTGGCTTTTCATGGTTTTAGAGTGTTTTAGCTTCTTGATAGTGCATTTCCGCCCTTCCAAGGGCTCTCCTCTTGCGCTGGTTTTGATCTTTGAATGATCCTTAAGCAAATTTCGAAGCCTTCAAGAGCATATTTGGATCCATTGGCATGATTTTGCTAGCTTATGGAGACTTTAAAGAGCATATTTGGATCTATTAGTGGGCCATTTGCCAACAAGGCTAACACTGGCTCCTTTTGGGGATGAAAGCCTCCCTGTGAGGTTTCAAGAACTACAGAACAATGCCTTTCCTGTAAAAACAAGATCAAATCTTCCTCCTAGTGTTCCATTGGACATGGAGTCTATTTTATAGTGAAATAAAATCTGGAGAAAACATATTTACAATACCAAGGCTTTAAAGCCTTAAATGAAATAAAGTTTCAAAAACCGCCTATTGATTGGGCCATCAAAAACACCTTCCCCCTCTAAATTGTGCAGAATGAAATTGTTTCCCATATGAACTTGAGCGATGACCAACGGACCTGTCCATAATGCATCATGGTTGCCCTTCTTTTCCTTCAACATATCCCATTTGAGAACACAGTCACCAATATGAAAATTGACCCTTTTTGCCTTTCTGTCAAAGGTTTGTTTTTCTTGGTCAATGTGCATATCAGCAAATTCATCAAAGACTTGCAAAAACCTACTAATTTGATCATCCTCTTCAAAAACTTTCCAGCATTTGACATTGTCAGGCAGAGATAGTTTATATTTCATCTCATCTCTGTATGCTTTCAACCTTGGATGTTTTGCTTGGAAGGTTTTGTTCACTTGAAAAGTTAATATAAAAGATGAATCAATGCATTCCTATGTGGGGGACACAAGGACTACACCTTCTCCTGCAGCTTCTTTAGAGTAAGCTCCATCAAAGAACATGTCCCAAATTTGTGGGCCTTCCTCCTCTGTGATTTGGCAAACTGGTTTTTTAAGCTGCATGGAGGCCAACTGAGATTCTTCAATCTGAAGAAAGCAAGCTCCAAAATCAGTGTCAACGGCATAGATGGGATGATTAGTGGGATTTCTCTCATCACTGATGGTATAAGCCAACTGAGCTTTTGTGTACAATCTCCTATTTTCACCTTAAAAAACTGGGATAGTAGCATAGGACAGATCATTTTGCAATGTTCCACCTAATCTTTTGATCCAACCTCTGGAAAGCAACATGCCAAACTTGGGGGGTACATTTGCTACCACAATATCCATCATCATGCTCTTCATGGGCAACTGAGACAAAGTGATGGCTAGGTCCTTGATTAATCCCAGACATTTCACTTTTCTAGAGTCAAAAGAAAACAGGTCATGATAAGGCTTGGTAATGTCAAGACCCAGCTCATCCATGACAGCCTTGGGCATTAGATTATGGCTGGCTCCAGTGTCCAAAAGGTAGTTGTGAAGGATTTTATCATGAATAGTCAGAGAGGCATAGAAGGATGGGGAGCTGTCTTCACAATTTTCAATCATTAGGTTGAGAATAACAACTGGTTGGTCATCTTGTAGATTTACATAGTCAGTGGAGGCTTGGATGGCTTTATGCTCAAGGGCCTCGAGGATGGATCTTTTGAAGGACTCATTCTTCACTAGCTCAATCAGAGACATAGGTATTCTTAGCTTCTGAATTTTTGATTGAAAACTGAAGGGAGAAGGAGACTTGTCAAGGCCTCTTACCTCGTGAGCTGGAGCTTTGAGGATGATAGGATCAACTGCTGGTGGCTTCTACTTATTAGCTTGCTGTACTACAGGGACACCAACTCTTTGAACAAGGGTTTCCTTGGCATTATTCATCTTCGACCTCAAATTATATCTTCGCTGATCTTCAGTTTGTAGAACAGCTTCACCGTTCCACTCTTGGCTGATCTGGTCATTGAATAATGACTTTTCATAGGCAACTAAGGTCAAAAAAGGGGCACTGCCTTGGTCTTCCATATAATGGATCTCATCATCTTATTCAAACTGCTCTTCCTCCATGACTACATTCTGGAAAGGGGTCTTCACCCTTTGGTCTTCATTAGCATCTTTGCTTCTTTGCAGAATCTGCAACTGCTCATTTGCTCTTTTATATGGATTTGGATTTCTGGGAGCAAAGGTATTAGGAACTCTTCCTTTCCTAGAGTGCTGCTCAACTTTTAATTTGGAGATTTCGGAGGCTAATGACTCTATCATCTTAGTCATTTTATCTATCTTGGGATCTGAAGATGATGAAGACTTGCCCCTCTGTCTCCTTCTATCAACATTTCCCTTGAGCTTCTCTGCAGCCATGATGTTTGATTCTACTTCCAAGGCTGCATCCTGCATATTAGCCAAAGTAGCACATCTCTTCTCCCTCAATAGTAGACATAAGTTAGAATCAAAAGCACTGGCATAGGTGAGTTTAGCAGAGGTAGTGGTGGGTTTTACTTCCGCTGGTATCTTGTTGTACATGTGGTTAAACCTCTTATTAAAATCAGACAGCAACTCACCATTCTCCCTTTTTAAGTTCCCAAACTCAGTGTGGTAGTAAAGGAGATCCTTCTTATCCCCCCAATGCTTTAGGAATGCATCATCTAAAGCCTCAATATCTGCTATAGATCTTGGGGTCAGTTCTCTGAACCATTTTCTAGCCTCTCCATCTAGGCTTTGGACAAAGACTCTCATCCAGACATCATCTTCACTAATGTCCAGGTTATCAGCATAGCTATAGAATGACTCAAGATGTTCTTCGGCTGTAACACCTTCAGTCCCAATGAACTTAGGCCTATACTTCTGATATTCTCCGGTAGGCATGGTATTCAAAGGAGTGGGCAGTATTAGAGGTCCATACCTAGCAACTATGATTCTTTCCATTTTGGTAGGTGCTTGTGGGCCTGCCATAGCTGTGGTGGCTATAAGAGTTCTGGAAGTCTGAATGATAGAGGGCTGATGAGTGACTGACAATACTAAAGGAGTATGATGGATAGGAGGTGAGGTTTCCTTTGGGCTTACAACAAAAGGAGAACCTAAGGAATAAGGAGCTTTATGAATTTCTGAGAGTTTTTCTTCACTGCTAGTATTAGATGCTATACTCTCAACATGTATTTGTTCTATTGCAAGATTTTCTTGAAGAGATATAGAAGATTGTTTAGATTTACCTAAACCTGATGCTCCTTTTTGCAATATCTTTCTTTCTTTGATGATTTTTTCAGGATCAGACACTGGGTCAGCTTGTGACTTCTGAGGATTTCTCCGAGTGTGCCTCACAAACTGAGCCAGAACTATGAAGTAGAGTCGCAAAAAGGTTTGTCCTTCAGTAGAGTCGCCAGATAGATGATTCCAACCAAAAAAGTGCCCAGACTTTGTCTATCATCAAAGCTGGATCTGTGTCGTCTCCCAGGGAAGCTAAGCTTCAGTTTCCTCTCCCCGGCAATGGTGCCAATTATGTTATCACTCCAGGAAACTCTCCTAGGTTACAGCTTGGAGATGCTTGGTAACATATAATCTTCAGTATTGTTCTCTAAACTATTGGAATGAATGATGGTTTGGATCAAGCCAGATAACCATTTCAACTCTGTTTTTACTCAAGACATGCATGAACACCCTCAACTTACAAGGCTTTAGACCACTAATGTTCAATAGTTTGTAGATTCAATGGGTAAATGGAGAATACTGACTATATCGGCATATGTATATATAAACACATATGAATGGCTAGCTACAGGCAATAAATGAGAATACTGACTGTACTGGAAGATGCATATATAAACACATATGAATGGCTAGCTACAGGCAGTAAAAGAAGCTTGCAAATCTAATTTATCAACGCAGAGATAAGATGACAGTTATCTGGCATTAGATACAGAAGAAACATGAACAACCTGTTCAAGTGCAAGCTTAGAACAAAAGAGAAAATGGACATTGAACATATAATAGCAAAAGAAGCTCATATTGCTAATGAATGAAGATGAGAAGCTTGAGTAGCAAAGTCTCAATAGTCTCCAAAAGTTGAACCCTTGTTACATCTTTCTTTTAGCCATTTATAGGCCTTTTACAATGCTCATGAGCTCTCAAAGGCTCAGAGTCTTAATCTATCCTCTCTGTCCCTTAACTGTTTGATGCCCTGACTAGGCAAGCATGGGCTCGGAGGTTCCTTCTTCTGACAGAAGAGTAATTGTTTTCTGGTATGTTTGCTACGCTGTCTGGGAGCTCTCTCGTGCCAAAGATGCTCCACGATGTTTGTTTTGGCTGTGTTGCGTTGTTGATGCTCCATGATCATTTGTTGGTTGTGCTGCATCGTGCTGGGCCCTTTTGTTTCCCTTTCCGGTCTCTGTTTCCCGGCAATCTGTCTCCCGGCCTCTGTTTTGTGATGGAATGGGTCTTCGGGCCTTTGTTTTCCCTTTAAAATGCAAACAATGACTGTTTTCTGTTTAATACAGAAAACATTGCAACACTGAGAAATCCTGCCCATTTATGTTCTTCCGGACTTCAAAAGTCGTAATATGGCTTATTTTTCTATCGGGTCCGCACTTTGGGTTGCTGTCGCATATCACACACGGCCTGTCCCTTTGTTCCCTTTGTATTTTGAAATACTTAAAAACATGGGAAATACATTAAAAATGGCTCCCTCTGAACTTCAAATATTATATATTTCATTCCCGAACCCTTTCGGGTCGAGACTTATCACATCGGCGCTGCCCAAGGCTCCCTTTGTATTTCGTTATATAACAAAAATACACGAAAATACATTAAAAATGGCCAATCTGCGGACTTGAAATATTATGCAATATTATTTAGAACCCCGTCAGGTCTGGTTCATCCAGTCGCATCCATATATATGTAAAGGCCCCACCCCATGGTTAGCGCCAATAGCGATCCTGCGACACGATGTGGGCCGTCGATATGTGCGCTTGATCGATGGTCCACATTGCATTGCTGATTGCAATCGCAAGTTCCCCTCTGTAATCGTCGATTGCCTCCACCGATAGTGACCTGCAGATCCGATGATCAGAGATCGCTGACCGGGGGTGTCCTCCGCCGATTGCGAACCGTCGATCAGATCTGGACCGTTGATCGGCCAGATCGGATGGCTGTTGTGCATTCCTCAGTTTAAGCCTCCGATACTTGGTTTTTCATGGTTTTATAGTGTTTTAGCTTCCCGATAGTGCATTTCTGCCCTTCCAAGGGCTCTCCTCTTGCGCTGGTTTTGATCTTTGAATGATCCTTAAGCAAATTTCGAAGCCTTCAAGAGCATATTTGGATCCATTGGCATGATTTTGCTGGCTTATGGAGACTTTAAAGAGCATATTTGGATCTATTAGTGGGCCATTTGCCAACAAGGCTAACAGTTCAAACTGCTTGGAGATGTATTTCATCTATGCTTTTCTTTCTCACTTCACTTTCATGATTTTTGATAGTTCCTTTGATAAAGCTAGTGCTCCATGGAACTATTCATTTCAACATGATCTATAGTATATCGATCTTCTCATGGTTACTAGCCTTCCATGTATCCTATCTCATGCCCTGCTTTTGTCTTGGAAGAACCACTGTGCCTTTTTTGCACTGCCGTCATTTGGTTTGTTACTACTAGCAATTCACTCTTGTATGGCACCAAATATTCTTTCCGTGCAAGCTTTGTATACTTCAGTGATCACCTTACTTATTATGTTTGCTATTGTCTTCATTGGATACTGTGGGAGATGTTTAGATAAGCAATTCTACTTGACCATCAAGGCACTTGAAAAATTCCTCTACGAAAGTAGAGTAAAGGAGGGAACTAGAACAAATTTCAAAATAAGTTTGAATATAAAGAAAAATAAACCAGACGCGATAGCGTCATTTTCGATGAAATACAGGGTAATAATTGTGGATATGGTTGCTTTTCAATCTATTCTGATGGAAATTGACACTGTAATTGGATGTGTCAATTGTATCTTTTGTTGTTAATAAGGTTGTTTCTTTCCACAATAAAGATTTTTTTTTTTTGGTGAAGCAGAGGATGCTTAAGATTGTGTGCATTTTCTTCATTCCCCTTCAATGTTGTTGTCCTTGGTATTGGGCATATGCTAGCAAGCAACCTCATGAACAACCAGAAATTCTCAAAATGATGGATGCATCATCTTCTTCAATGATCCACATATTAAATGATGTTCTTGACATGGGTTGGTGTTTAAAAGCTTTCAAGAATGTCAATAAAGAAATTGTTTTATTACAATCCAAGTAAACTAGTGGAAATGTTTAGATGGTAGAATTTTTGTTTGGATACTAACTATTTGCGATAATTTTTAAATTTTTAGTTGATTTGTACTCTATTTTCACTTATCTAGGGCTTAGTCTTATTATAGGAGTATCTTTAAATTGCAAATTATTTTGCAACGATTCCTATTAGTTACATTTTAGACATAACTTGCTCCACTGTTACTTTTTTTTGCTCTCAAAAACAAGCATGTGAAAATATGTTTTTAAATTTTTAGTTGAGTTGTACTCTATTTTCACATATCTAGGGCTTAGTCTTATTATAGGAGTATCTTTAAATTGCAAATTATTTTGCAACGATTCCTACTAGTTACATTTTAGACATAACTTGCAACACTGTTACCTTTTTTCGCTCTGAAAAACAAGCATGTGAAAATACAGTGCAACTCAACTAAAAATTTAGAAACTATTAGATATAGCTAGTATCCAAACATTCCAAGTAAAAAATTTAGTATCTAAACATTTATTTATTTATTTATTATTATTATTTTTTTTTCGGCTATGGTTCACAGACACCCTGGTACGGGTGGCACTACGTCCACAGAAAAATTTGGGCTGACGCCCCGCGGCCTACTAGCAAGGCCTGACCCCAAGGGCTTTGGGGAGAATGGACCATGTGACCTCCCGATGGCGAGGCACTGATTTTGACCAACTGAGCTAACCCTTTGGGCTAACATTTCCATTAGTTTACTTGGATACTCTGCAAAATTAGAGGCCTTAAATTTCACAATAGATGAACTAATTTGTGCAACTGCAAAAGTAATGGGCAAGAACACTTATGGCACTGTGTATAAGATTATTTTGGAGGAAGGGAATCAAGTTGCAGTGAAGAGGCTATCGGAGTGAATAACAAAGAGTCAAAGAGAATTCAAGACATAAGTTAATGCTCTTGGGAAGATCAAACATCCTAATTTGCTTGCTCCGAGAGCTTATTACTGGGGTCTTAAAGATGAAAAACTCTTGGCCTTTGACTTCATGGCTGGTTGAAGCCTTGCAACATTTCTTCATGCAAGAGGCCGAGAGACACCTTTGAATTGGCACACTAGAATGAAAATTGCAATTGGTGTAGGGAGAGGACTTGCTTATCTAAATAGCAATGAGAACATTATTCATAGAAATCTCACTTCCAACAACATCCTGCTTGATGCAAACATGAATGCCAAGATTCCAGATTTTGACTTGTCTAGGTTGATGACAATTGTTGCCAATTCCAATGTGATTGCCACAACAAGAACTCTTGGGTACAGGGCTCCTGAGCTCACAAAACTAAAGAAAGCCACCACCAAGACAGATGTATACAGTTTTGGGATTGTCTTGTTGGAGCTTCTGATTGTCAAGGCACTAGGAAATCCCATGACTGCAAACAATGGGATGGAACTTCCTAAATGGGTTGCTTCCATTGTGAAAGAAGAGTGGACTAATGAAGTTTTTTACTTGGAATTGATGAAAGAAGCTTCCAATTCTGGAGATGAGTTGCTTAACGCTTTGCAATTGCTTATGCATTGTGTGGACCCTATGCCATTTGCAAGGCCATATATGGATGAGGTTATGCATCAACTAGAGGAATCAAACCTGAGTTTGGTCACTCCTCCACTTCAACAGCACCACAACAGTAGATAATAGGACTCATACATATGATATCATATAATAACTATACAATATATCACTGTATGCTGCTTTTGGGTACACAATCATTTGTTCATTCAATTCATTCTTAGATTTTATTGTATGTTGTTTTTGGGTACACAATCATTCGTTCATCCAGTTCATTCTTAGATTTTATTTTTATGTAGTGTAGCATCCCTGTTTTGTTTTTAAAACATTTTTGATGTTAAATGTTTTTTTTGAAACATGTCTGGCAGTGAATGTAAATAAATTATGTAAAATTTGTGGGTGGCCTCAATTTGTGCCTACATAATCTTTCCAAATATTTATTCCTTTGACGTATCTTTGCACCTTTAGGGGCAATTGCTAGTAATATATATAATGTATGTTTTGCACATCTATACAAAAAGTGGGTTGTGTAGTAGATGCTACAAACTAATAAATTTTAAAATGCTAATAAAAATGCCCAATAGCATAAAACCTATTAGAATCGCCATTGGGACATTCAACATTACATTGCCTATCCATAAATGCCACTTAACAATACTTTAGCCTTCTGATTCCTCATGCCTCCCATGTCCACATCCGTGTTTCCTGTAGTGCTACTGCTACCTCTACGTCACTCTACATTCATCCTACATTTCTATTGACATTTCTTTCCTTCTCTCTCTGGTTTGACCCCCCCCCCCTTCCACCCCATCCTTCGCCTCAGGGCCCACCTCGAACCACCTTTTGATTTGACGAAGGCGACCCTGACATCTTCTCCTCTACCCTATGCAAGATGCTCCCATTAGAGACCCAGTTCTCCTTGCTTGATTTTGCTTCCACTAAATACACTCGTCTTTCATCTGCCATTTGGGAAGCAACACTCAAATCCTTCCCTCACTCCACTCGTTCCACTTCCACCTCCCGAAAAGTTGGATCTTGCCCCATGAACAAATGGTACGATGACGAATGCAATACTCTACATTGAGAACTTCGATATGCTTTCACCCACTCTCAACCCTTCTACCCTGACCTCAAAGCTTCTTACCATCGTCTCCTTCGTCGCAAGAAATGACTCTTTGTCTCTCATAGAAGACAAGAAATTTCTTCTCTCCTTGGCCACTCCCCTAAACAATTCTGGCATACCATCCTTCCCCGACGCTCCCCTCTTCCATCTGACCTTGACCCTACATCCATTTTCTCTCACACTTCCAACCTTTATGATATCCCGGGGCAGGGCCAAATTCATGTTACCTCCCCACCCCCTTCCTGTTACCTATTCTCAGACAAATATATTAGAGAGGCCATTTGGGTGATGAGCAGCAGTAAAGCAACCGATGAGGAAGGTTACCAAGCAGAGTTCTTTAAACATGGTTTCCATGCTTTGGTTAGTTATTTTCTGATCTCTTCAACCATGTAGTCCGTGAAAGTTTTCCACCAGCATGGTCACACCACATCATTCATCTGATCCACAAATTAGGCCCCAACTCAAATCCCAATAACTACAGAATGATCATGGTGGGCCACACATTCTCAAAGTTGTATGCTACTATTCTACATAGGAAGCTCTCCAGTGACCTTGAACAGAGACAAATCAAAGCTAGGGGACAAGTAGGTTTTTGACTAGCTCATCAGACCATTGACCACATCTTCACCCTTTGTGCTATGATTGAGGAGGCACGACATCGCTCTTCGAAAGTCTACTGTTGTTTCGTAGATTTTCGGAAAGCTTTTGACTCTATTCCGAGGGAAGCCTCACTCCAGAGACTCAGAGATATTGGCATCTCGACGACCCTATTGACAATTATTACTTGCCTATATGAGTCCGTCCTTGGTCGTCTTCGCATGGCTCATGGGATATCTGATTTCATTCGAAGCACTATTGGGGTTAAACATGGTTGTCCATTGTCCCCTACCTTGTTTGGGATCTATATTGATGAGTTGGAGGCTTTTTGACATGAGCATATCCAAGACACTGATGGTTGCCTTCTTCACCAGGTCATGATATCTATTCTACTCTTTGTTGACGACATGGTCCTGTTAGCTCTGCTACATAATCCAACATTTGAGGATCAAATGTAGTCCTGATTGGGTTGTTTGCGCACAGAAGGATGCCCAAAAATGGATACAAAGTGCCCCAAAAGCCTTCAAAATCCTCTTAAAGCTTTCCACCGATCGAAAAAGTTGTAAGAGGAAAGCCCTTTGGAGGGCAGAAATACACTATCGGGAGGCGAAAATACCACAAAAACCATATAAAAATCAAATTACAGGCTTAAGGATCCGCTTAAATCTCAGCCGTTGGATCTCGCCGATCAGCGGTCCAGATCGCGTTGGCATATCGCAAGTCGGGGGAGGCATTGGCAGTGACAAAGGAGACCTTGCCGATGAGCGATCGCCGATATCACATCGGCGTATCGTATCGACACTTTTAAAAGGAGGCAATGGAGATGGTGATCAGTGATTTTGTGTGGACCGTCGATCGCGTATCCGAATCAACAATCGAGATCATGTCGACATTTCGCTATCGGGGTTGCCAAAGGGACAGGGCCTTACATATGATATGCTTCCGACCTGATAAGCTAGACCTGATGGCGTTATAAGTTGTTTTTGATAGATTTTCGGGTCCGCAGCGATTGGGGCACAAGACATCGCCGATGGGCCGGACCCGATGGCATTATTAATTCCTTTTGATAGATTATCGGGTCCGCAGCAATATCGACGCTTCACCAAAGATTGGGGCACAAGACATCGCCGATGAGCGATCGCCGATATCGCATCGGCGAGTTGCAATGGAGGACTTACAAAAGGGCTTTTATATTTCGCCGATGAGCGATCGCCGATATCGCATCGGCGTTTCCAATGGAGCATGGGCCTTTCACATATATAATTGCGACCCGATGGGCCGGACCCGACAGCGGTGTAAATTCCTTTTGATAGATTTTCGGGTCCGCGGTGGTATCGCTGTCGGCTCTTTCAAAGGGGCAGGGCTTTTAAATGAGTTATGTTGTGATGCGATGGGCCAGACCCGATAATTTATGGGTCATTTTTTATGAAATTTCAAATCTGCGCTTGAGCCATTTCCAATGGTTTTGGGCGCATTTTCTATGTATTATGAAATATAAAGAAATGCAAAGGAGGCCTTGGGCAAGTGCCGATTGCGATGGGTTTTTGGATCCGAAAGGGTTCAGAAACAAAATATATATATGATTCAAATCCGCCAAAGCCATTTTTCATGGTTTTGCGGCAGTATTGCGTGTATTTCTCAAATATAAAAGAAACATAGGATTGGCCTGTTAAGACATGCATTGCGACCCGAAAGGCGGACCCGATAAATGATTGAACCATGCCTGAACCTTTTCAAAGCCAAAATTGAAGCAATGATGGGCGGGAATGAACAGTTTGGGCAGCGTTTTCACTGATTATAAGCAAACCGTCATGATTGAGCCATTTTATTGTTCAGCGACTGCATTTAATCAACAGTATGGCCGAGGAGGAAGCAGGACATCGATTATCAATGCAAAGCATTCAATGGTTATGGTTCCTTTGGTATTTCACGCCACCTGCTCCAAGGAGGACTGCAGAGCAACAGAAAGGTCAAATCCAATTACAGCACAACCAGATTTGTATCAGCGGCCCATTTCTAAATGTAAATGCGATTGGTGACCATTTATGGGCTCCTCCACGCATGGGTAACAGAGATATTTTGTAATGTAACACCATATATACCTAGAACAGAGATGTAATTGAGTGATGTCGGTTAGATGAAGAGAACCCTGTTGTAAGGTTCAACTTCTGGAGATTGTAACTACTTTGTAACCTGCAGCGTCTGGTCTTCATTTCCAGCGAATACAAGCTTCTTTTGTTGTTTATTGCTCACTTTCCACTTCTCTTTCTTGTTTCAGGCTGTGCCTGTTTGCATTTGTTCTATTGCTGTGAATGTTTAGCATCAAAGGGGCTGTCATCCCACCTCTGTGTTAGGATTTAGCAAGTATCATAGAACATGTGTGCAGGTTTCTATTGTTTAATGCATAGAGAGCTGTCATCCTATATGTGCATTAGAAACTAGATTTACAGACCTCTTAACTGGTTGCAGCCGACCATCACAGGGTCCTGTGCATCTGCTGGTGTGGTCAGTCTTCTCCATTATCACCTTATCCTCAAACTATGAGTAATAGGTGGTTAAAAGCCTTGTAGTCTGGGGGTGTTCACCCATGTCTGGGGTCAATCATAGTAGAAATGGTTATCTGGCTTGAATATGCAGCATTTGTTTCATTCATCCATCATTTATCGACCATATTTGTTGAATTTGTAATGTTCCCGAGCATCACCGATATGCAACCTAGGTGAGTTTCTGGGGTGATAACATTAAATGG